>LUCM01010964.1:238524-249660 GCA_008360955.1 Fasciolopsis buskii
AGTATCTCGAGACGACTGACACAAACGGATATCACATGCGACGACATTCGAACAAATTCGGTCTACGGGAACTACTATACAGAGATTGCACGGCCTACCCGAAATTCATAAAAATGAAGTTCCCATGAGGCCTATTCTCGACATGTGCAACTCCCCGACAATAAGCTCGTCTTAATTAAGGACTGTGATTAGTAACACCTCTTGTCCATTTTCAAAATTTAGCACCGCTGCATCTCCAACACAGTGGCGAGCTATCGAAATTCGTGAGCCCGTTGCGAGCATTGTGCTCGCACGCTGTTGTCGCGTGAGAGTATTCAGTGAACTATCATGTTCATTCGAAACGGCTAACGATGTTTGATAAGGGTTTCCTATCATTCCCCTCTTGTTCAACTACCTTACCGTCGAGGTGATGGAAGATGCATTTGGAGGTTTCCAAGATTGAGGTATCAAACTGGAAGATGGTGAGAGGCTACGTGGTCTAGATTACACAGATGACGTCGTGTGCGTGTTTGAATCTGCGGACGACGGATAACGTGCACTTGACAGACTATCGAGGTCTGTTGCACGGTTTGGCATGTGTGAAGTACTGTTACAGGACTGGACGACAGCAGTTCCGAATTTGATGCTGGATGGAGAGGAACTAACGATCGTGGACCGTTTCACTTATTTTGGCAGCTGCGTGTCAAACGATGGTAGCTCAGCAGTAGAGGTAAACACGCGTAACTATCGAAGGCTCGAACAGCTTACGCTGGACTGAAGCACTTGTGGCGTCAGCTTGATATTCACTGAAGTTGAAAGGTCGTGTGTACTGTGCTGCAGTGCGTTCAGTTCTGTTGTATGGCTGCGGGACATGGAGTATGCGTGTGGGAGATGTTCGTCGGTTAGAGTTTTTGGACACCCATATCTAGGATTGGATGGAGTGACCGGGTGAGTAATGTGAAGGTCAGGAATCTAGTATTAGTTGCCGGTTTTGGGGATACCTTATCTCAGCGTACGAAGCTTAGTACATTATGCCGGTTGGATCACGTGTTGCGCATGGCGAACACTCGTCTACCATATCGTGCTCTATTTTGGTTTCTCTCAATGAATGGAAGAAGTCATGTGGAGGTCAACAGATGACGTGGCAACGTGGAATGAGAAATTGTGCAGCGAACTTAGGCAAAGTAGATATCGCACTTTTTCGTGGTTGGGGTCTGAAAGACCTGTCAACTAGCTGTCTGGAGACAATGAAGGATATGACAGTGAACCGTGAACAGTGCGGACCGTGTTGTCATTTCTATCGAATCAGAATGATTGAATAGAGTGCGTTTGCACAGTTAGACTGTGTTCGATGTGTTGGCTACGCCAACATTCTTATCTATGGGCTAAACATAGCGTAATCCGGAGACCCGATGATACAATGACAGTCGCACAGGTGCAAGTAAAGAGCCCATAGAATGTGTTGATTTTACATAACAAAACGAGATTTTGTGCTGGTTGATTTTGATTGTTCGCACGTATGATGGCAATGAGGGGCGATAGTCATATACAGCTAGGTTCGGCTTCCTGGGGAGCATAAAATGGAACAGAGAATAGGCGTCACATAACACCCACAATTACTTTGCGGTATCCCTGAGTGACAGGAACAGCCGAACCGTCAGTATGGTTTGCTCAGATTTGCGGCACATTCGACACAGGCAGAAGTTAATAACGGCGAACTCTAACCGTCTACATCTAAATCGTAATTCGGTTGCCTCAGTTTGCACAATCATGTACTCACAAGATATACAGAAACTGAAATTTATATGAACATACTTGTTTTTGCCAAGTAACTGTGTCGCCTGCGACTGTGTTGTTTTCAGCGGAGATCCTAGCTGATGTTATAGGCTTTCTTGCTGAGGGATCTTCATCGTTGGCTTCTTCTCGTAAAGCTGGGGTACCGACAGTGGCTGCATTTGTGAGGGGCCAAAAGTGTGGTGTACTTCCAGAGACATGCTTGGAGTTTGGTCCAGTGGTATTAAGTGTTCCCGAATGGGTTCTAATAAAATTGTCGGCTGAAAAATGGTAAAGAAATAAGACTGTGCTAATAAACATTCCTTGCTGAGTATGTTTATATGAACTTGATCGCAAACAGAATGTTCTAATAACAGTGAGTCGCGTAAGTTCGACACCGGTTTTCGCATGATCAAGGAAAAATGCCCAGATATCTGACGACAATCATTGAGACCATAGTTGCGACTACAGCACAGTGCATAATTTTTTGACTGGATATTTGTAAACTAATCACTTTCTTTAATTATACCCGACGGAACTGTCGAAATTCCAAAGACCCAAAGTGTTGTCAACTAAAGCTGGAGTCACAACTAAATTCTTCCGTCAAGTCAGTAGTCGATATGCCAGAATCAGGAATCTACAAGAGATATCGTGCGGAATAGGGAGTTATTGAAACAATTTCATCAACAAATCACTCCATCCCTACATCGTTACCATGGGAAATGATTCATTTGACAAATCTCGTCAGGCGAGCCGAATTTCGTACTCTAAAGGTAATCCTGCAAGAAACACGGCTACACCTCGACGTCCCTGACTGAACCCCAAGATCAGGACATTCACCGTGTCGACTGATTACGTCAGCCAGGAAAAGCCAAGGGTAATCTCGTGATTTATGTCCAGTGTTCTTAATGTAATTCTTCAAAAGGGTTATTTGTCTGAACTAACCATGAAATCCCTTGTTCACTGGTAGAATTCAAAGCGCGACTTCTTGGGAGAATAACAACTGATCATAAGGTCAAGCTTATACATCGTTTATTCGTGCACGGCTGATATCCTCTCATCGGAATTGACAGAATACACAGAAACCTAATTTTTTACTGCTGGTGACTTTGGGCCACTCGCAACGTGGTTTTTTGAAGTTCATGGCTCTGAATAACGTAGTGCACTATCATACCAGGTAAAATGCACAACTTGACATCCTGTGTAGTTGAGTGAGATTCACTTAGTCATTTTACCATCCAGAACTCACGGAAAATCTACCTAGAGACATTATGCTATGCATAATCGTTCACTTCACCACGGGATCGTTCAGAGAGAATGTTCACACGTCAACCTGAATTCGCCATGAGATGTGACCGTTGATACTTATTTTAGTCAATTTTACAGCTTCGATGATCCGATTTTTTTTCTCATCGGGCAACATACCCAAAACTTTGTCTCAATGTTCATTACTCAAAGAAGTCTATTTACGTCCGACCTATTAGGTTTTCATTTTTCCATATGAAAACTCTCAGACGTCAAAGAACAAATTCACTTGGTCGGGGAACATTTGTTTAAAAAACAGATTGGTCTCTTATCAAGAGCAGAGATGAAAAACTCAGTCACTTTATAATGAAACCAGGCTTGGCAACAACCGTCACCGTCAAATCTAACGCAAGAAAGTTTTATACTATAAATTCGGTGAAACGACACAAAATGATAGATGCCAAAACCTATTGTTTGTTCTTTTCCTCATCGATGACTAGAGCCTTACTGTTTCAATTAATTCCGACACAGTTCGATCTCCGATACGCTTAAGGCCAATCCCAGCGACGTATTAGATAAGCTGAAAAAACTTGGTATTAGTTCTGTGGACTACAGTGTATCATCCTCGAGGGATGTCCTTCGTATGTAGCCGACCTATTCACAGAAGTTTTCAACAGAGGCTCCGCAAACAACTAAACAGCCGACTCACAGAGACCAGTGAGAACCGCTCACGGTGCGAAGAACGGAGTTGATGATTTCGCCCCTCAGCACGTACCTCCAGTCTACAAAAGGTAACCGAAACCTTGGGCTTTTCATGAGTTAATTAATCCATTGATACCGAAGATGGCCATCAGTTTACGAACAACGACCAATTCTTGATGTCAGCCTAACTAGCAAGCTCAGTTTTACCCTCCTTTGATCAAACCGACAAGTCTCCTCGTATGTTTCCTGACTTAGGCATCTATAAACAACTGCAGGTTTCAGGGTCACCGTTTCCGGCTTGAAATTTCCCGTGTGATGGGATCTAGCGATCACGGAGCATGCTCTTTCTATCGCAATCATGTCATAAAAAAGATTATAGTAATAAAATTAACTGTGTTGACAGAAAGTTTTGTTATCAATGTTTCACAACTAAAAGCTACCGTTAATAATTGATGCCCATTTTGTCGGTAAAACTCAGCTCACCTCCGTCGATAGTGATATCTCCGCTTTCTTTCCCATTTCGGAGCGTAGAAAGGTGTCGTTCTGTTTCCCTTTTCTACTTTTGTATTCGTAACTTACGTAAAGCTTCTGATGAATTACAAATCGCATCGTGATTGGGACTAAATCTCACAATGGCTACACAGTTCTCGGATCCAACTCTTTATCTTTCAACCTTCGCCAATCATCCACCTCTAAATCGTTACTTAATGTATTCAACCTAAATGGCACTCGCTCTACTTTCCATGGAAAGCAACTGCTTAGTTCGACATGTTTACAACAAAGTAGCTGTTAGAATACCACGTGACGGTTTTTTGGAGTAACTCTACCACAAAATCTCACTTGACCAAAACACATTTACAATACATTCCTAAAGATATTTCATTTCTCGGTGGAGGACTTATCAGGTTATCAAAACTTACTGGGACGATGTGTACTTTGGTGACATCTCTTAGTCTTTGTCGGTTTAAAAACGGAAAATTTTTACTATTTTGTGTAGATATATTAAAGGGATATCAAGATATGGTGATGCACCTTGCTCGACTTCAAACAATTGAAATCGCCAAATATTTCATTCCTTATGAAAAGCTAGATCTAATATTTTAGTAAATCTAATTCGCCACCATGTGTACTAGCTGCATTCAATGTATATCATGCTCATCCACCATATCCAACTTTCTCAATTCGCGAACAATTGCGCATTGAACATCGATTCCTCTATATCATACATGACACTTTAAACAATCAGTGGTGAAAGAAGGTAATGGGAGGATCTCTTTTTTACGAGAGCTTGTCTTTATTCCTGCACTAATGATGCCATGTAGTTTTATAAGGTCCGCTCATCAACATATGTAATCACTGATATATACGATGACGAGCTCTACACTAAAAAGCCAACCCTCGGGACGAATAAGACTATCGTTGAATTGACCTTGGACATTTAGCATACATCAAACTGAAAAGAATTCGGAGGAAATTTCCAAGTCAGAATACTTTTCAATTTGAAACAACGTACAATTCAAGTAGTCCACGCATCGCGTATTGTCCATAGGACGCTCGGGGGGTCGGTTGCATAACTGGTTATCTGCATGTGATAAGGGCTACATAAAGGATAAAAAAAGATTAACAACAAATCGCAGATTATTAAACGGACACAATGTATCGCACTCTGATTATTAAATCAGTCAAGTAGTGTAACCGCAAAAACTTGGTCGATCCGCTTTACCCTACGAGTTGACTGAAGAATGCTCCAGTGTCGTCAAATCTAACGTGCAGAAAGCAGAAGAGTCATTCAATGCTGGCTATTATTGCGCCTCCTGACTTGAATCTAGTGTCTGCCGCCCGTTTCCCGGTTGTCGGCTGTCAAACCCGTTATGGTCTCATCCCAGAAGCAAAAGACGAAAGCGAGTCACAGGTGTATAACCACTAACACTTCCGAACAGAATATGATGGGTGATTCTAAATAGAAATTCTCAAACTTTGATGTACTTGCACTGTTTTGTTGACCTACCTTTTCTCATTATTGGGACAGATCGAATAAGTGAGTTAAGCAGACCATAAACAGGTGCCTATGATAATTTTGTCAGAAAAAACAATAGGTCCAGTAACTGTCTTTTAATCAGGATCGTTTACAGAAAATCCACTATCATTTGCCTGAATCATAACAAACACCGTGTTGAATATTCGTTGAACATTACTAATATCCTCTCGAATTACATCAATATATCAAGCACTTAAAGGAGCGAATTTAGTACAGTACACTTCCACTGCATGATTCCGAAAATTGAGCAACTTCCTTCGAACAAAGAAACCGTCCAGATTTCAATAATGAATATACATAATTGAATCCACACGCCAAACAGCAGACAAATCCTTTGAATGTACATTTCTTTATCAGTCCCGAAAGTATTTGCTCTAAACAGACCACATCAAAAAATGGGTCCTTTCATTTCTAACCGTTTGCCCAGTTATATTAAAACGGAAGCAATAAAACCGCTACGAAAAAACTGACCATGGAGTCCAAAATCACGGGGAAGATTAGACAGTTGTGCACCGGACAATTAAATCAAGAGGCAATAACAACGAAATGGGTAATGGTTCGGGAAATTTCATCCGTCATTCATCTGAGCAACGGCAACCCGCTGTCATCGGGCTGGTCACCACACCTGATCTAATGTAACCTTACGTGGATCAACGCTACTTAAGTTCCAGGATCATGGCTCCCGGACCTCCCTCCCGGGTAGTGGCCCTGAGAAGCTACAGGGGGATGCACCTATTACTACACTCATGGTTTGGGCATGCGATAAAAAAAACTAGATTTCCTCATTCGAAAGGAGATCCCACAAGCCAAGAGCAAACTGGCGACCTTTCACAAAGATTTACTGACTACAGCACTTCGCTGGTAATTGGATTTTTCATTACTAATAATACCCGCGCCTTCGTGACAACCCAAAACTTCATTAGAAGGTTGTGGAGACAAATTCAAGCTGGTTTCAAGGAAAAAAATGCCACAGTGATTTTGGATACTCGTGTAGGTCGCAGCTCGGGTTGCCAGTTTCCCGAACCAACATTGCGAATGATCGCAAGAATGCCACTCGAAAATCTGAAGATTTCCAGTTATAGCTACCGTTTTTTCGACAAAATGAGGGTTTGGGTTCTGAAGGTATCAGCGATTTGTCACTTGCGTAGTGTACTGTTTATGGTCTTGAACGTTCTCAGACCAAAAAGGAATACTGGAGGAATGATATCCCGGATAAAACTACTCAAACCTTTACATTTTTCTCACTTTTGAAAAGAAAGAAAGCCAATTTCGGATTCAGCTTACCTCGGGATGGGTTATGCTTAACCCTTCGGGTACACTCAACTGACGAGCATGCCCCTGAAAAGCTGTTTTCGATTTGCTCGTTTCTTGTTCACCATCAACCAATGCGTCCGACCTTGGTGGTTCCGTCGACTTCGAGTTATCTGGATGTAAATAGCCATTTCGATAAGGAGTATTGGGATTTATCCGTTGATAGCCGATGGCTTTTTCAGCAGACATGTCTTCATCAAAGACATGATTTGCCTGAGCCTGCGGAACAGGAAAATTGCCCGAAAAATTACTAACACTAATAAGTTCAAGAGCTACTGTGATCGACAGATAATACGAAGGATAACCACATCCATAAAAAATGAAACGTGATCAATCGAAATGCACTCAACTGTCATTAGACTTTAGCATATGTGTAGACGACGACAGCATAATCCCGAAAAACTTAAAGCAGGATCTTATCAATTATTTTGTAAATTGCATGAGCTCACCCCTAACGTAACTACAGCTTGCATATTTTGAAACTGACTGAAATTTCTAAGTTTTTTCAGTGATTTTGCCAATAAAACCCGTATAAGTTCTTCTGAAAAAAGCAATACAAACTAAGTGGGAACTACTCAGATTGGATAGTTCACCCAGACTAGTCAAGGGATTTCAGCGAAACACAACACCTGATTTGTTAAAACGATTTCCCAAACCATCTCAATAACTTCAACCTTCAGGGCACTTTAGTTTAGGCTAATTGGGATTCAAGGAGTGATGAAACAGGCAATCTCGTTATGAAAAACAATGCATTTTATTCACTAGATGACTATAAAATTGGTTTATTAAACAACACACGTCTTCACGTACATGAATCGATCGCAGTTCAAAAGTCATCCTGAAATTAACGTCGACAATCAAAAGCGAACTTTAGAACATTTGATTATTATTCTTCAGTCAGTAATCTTATTATCTGTAGAAACTGTTCATATGATGGCAATAATGTTTTCTTATTTCCTTGCCAGTAGCTGCGTTAGGGACTGCGTCGAAACTTACCAAGCAATGAGATGCTCAAAAACAGCTTAGTTCGTTAACCATTCAAAGCCCATGGCCTTATGTACCACGGAAACAATATACTAAACTGCCTGATGCAGCTTTCTATTCCTTTTCGGCCACTGGATATCTTTTCCACCGCGGTAATACATTCCTCAGAGAGCAAACAACAGCAAAAAATGTGATAACCTGACCTCAACTGTTGCTTCAAATCCGTTGGAACAATCAACGTAGCAAAACTGTTCAAAATCCTCAAAGGTCTATTACTGGACTTTCTCACAGGCAGAGACAACAAGACAGGTTGGTTCTGATCAATCAATCAAGCCGAACTAATCAATTCCGATTTGGAACAAAAGATTATGCAAAGCCATCACCAAGGTCATGATAAAAACCTAAATCCTAACAGCATGCGAGAGTTGCTTGTGACGGTGACAGTGACGCTTTGTCCTTTGATGCAACTCATTTGGACCGAAATCAGAGAATCTTGGATTGAGACATTCGCGCTGGAGAAAAATGCCCAAAATGCCGACTTCCTGGTGCCCTCAGTTGTAAAAACATTGGACAATAGAAATCAAGGCAATCCCAAGGCTTCAGTCACTCAACTCAATACTCACGCCAACACAACGACAAGAAAACTGTAGGTCAATGCAAATCAACCAAGAAGTCAGTTTCCGTCCCAGTCGGGGTTGCATTGACAAAATCTTCACTTTCCGACAGATATTAGAACATAGGCAAATTTTTCATAGACACGATTTCTGTCTGCCTTGATCTAAAAGTTGCATTCGACCGTGCAGTTCCGTGGCGCTACCCGTCACTGAAGTGTGCCACAGAAATTCGTTTCACTTATCCACTCTTTGTATGCAAACAATTGAAGCCGAGTTCGTGTTTATGGCAATCTTACACCCAGAGTAGAGCTGCGTGCTAATGGGCGCATTCCTGGGTTAAGAATAATGGAACGGCCATCATTCAGGTGGTTAGGTAAGGTCAGGTGAGCCGGATAAGTGACCGCGGATAAGCAGCAGCAGTGTCGGAGCGTGGTAGGTTTCCGTCTGGCAGTCGTTTCCCTTAAAAAATACCGCTAGAGCCCGCTGGTGGCGCCGTGGCATGACGAGTGTGGCATGCCAAACAAACAAGGCAATTGCCCTTGCCGTGTTCCACTTATCCGGCAACGTTTTCTGGGTGTAAGCGAAGCGATCTGTGTAGCTGAAGCTTCGCCTATATACAACCGGGAACCACGACTTTTATGCTGGGCTGAGCACTTTCACGCACAATTTAGCTGACCTTTTGCGTCAGCCCGTTCTGCAGCTATTCTGGCAAGCGCCCAGTTGTCTGTTACAACAGATCCGCTTACTGAAGCGGAGATCCTCAGGGAGATCTGACCCTCAGGACGTCATGGGGCGCCGAGCTCGTGGCCTTATTCCAGCTCTATAGAAAAATGGAGCGACGGAACGGGTCAGAGAAGTTCAATTTTTGTTTTTGAGGGTCTGATACTCCGAAAACGCTACCTCCTGGTAAAGGGAATCTGCCGCTGCTCACATTTTCAACAGGGCTTGAGCATTGACTGAGAAAACTATACGACTATTAGCCTAATCCCAGTAGCGTCAAAGCTTCCTGCGTATGTTATTCCTCGCAAGGTGTATAACACGTGTAAAGGGCACACTCGAAAGGAACGGGCCGGATTTTGCACTGACCGTGGGTGCGTCGTCGATCAGATCTTCACCATCCGATAGGATTTAGAGCACAGTTTTATCTTCCAAACGCCAAAGACCATCGCTTCTTGGATATTCGTGCACACCTGTCGATAAGTCTGCAGTATAGCAACGTTTGTTGAAAAATGGAACACCTAAGAAGTGTATCGGTCCTCAAAGAGTTGTACCATGATACTTCGGGTCGGGTTAGGGCTCATGGCCAGCTTTTGCCACCCTTCATCGACCCCAGTAGGGTACGGCAAGTTTAGCCTTTATACCCATTTCTTCTCAACTTTGTCAGAGGGGATGTTCCACAAAACGCTTCATCTGGTCTTTTAGACGGTGGAGTTAGACTCATCCCACGGAACAGACTTTTTGACTTACAGTATACCGCCGATATTGCCTTACTGAGTGACATTGTACAGGCAATTCAACGCGCATTAGACTGCTTGGCGATTGAGGTCTATAGTTACGGTGTTCTTTGCATCTTCAAAATGCAAGGTACTTCTTCAAGACTAACCTGCACTCACCCTTTGTGGTGATCAGTTAGAAGTAGTCGATGGCTTCAGGTACCTCGGAAGTCTGATCATAGCTAGCGGAGGTGTTGAGGAGAAGGTCACATCACGAATCGCGAATGTCTGAGCAGCTTTCGCGAACCTACGATGCTTGTGGCACCGTTATAACATCCGGACTTTCCTCAAGGAAGGGTGTACAATGTTACGGTTCTTAGTGTTCTGCTTTACGCTTTGAGACTTGGCTTATCTGCGTTGAGGATGGCCAGCAAATTTTTGTTTTCGACCACCGATATCTCCGAAGCGTTGCTCGTGTATGGTGCAAACACAGAGTGATCAATGACGAGATGCGCCTTGGTGTAGGGCGCAGACAATCGTCTTCTGACTGAAGTAATCGTCTTAGGTGGCTTGGACACTTTGTGCATGCCTGCCCATCGTCTACCTCTTCGTACTCTTTTCGCTATGACTTGGCACAGAGGTATAAAGAAGTTAGCTCCGGCTGTGGCCTCGGTTGGCGCTTGCGGCCGTCCTGGTTGGGGTCCAAGAGATGAGTGTTATTGGTTTATGCTGAGAGATATGGCACAGCAGCGAATGGAGCGTGGACTGTTCAGCTTAAAATAACGGAAAAATAACAAAACGCGTAGAGTGAACACAAAAGTTAACCCGTTAGTCGTTCCTTAGTATTACTTTTATTTTCCTCCTTAAACATCAAATGTTTGACTCTATCTATTGGCTCCTGCTTCAAGAAAATGCTTGCTTTCAGGCCGGTGATATAGAAACATATATATATATATGTATATATGGACCTCATTAACTGACGGAATCGAGCTAACCCCACGACGACTGCTACAATCACTCCATGCACCCGTTTCCCTGAAGATGGGTACAATCAATG
>LUCM01010964.1:259671-293050 GCA_008360955.1 Fasciolopsis buskii
AAAAAAAAAACAGAACTCCGATGCACTCAGTTTTCCAACTTGTGCATTAAATTCACCTGCTACCACTACAATGTCAGAACCTTTGTCCTTCCGAACAACAGTGACGAGCTCGTCATAAAGCTCGTCTTTTTGTGTGTCAGTGCTGCATTCTGTTGGGGCGTATGCCGAGATGACAAATAAACTGCGCTTCCGGACGCCGACTGATTTCTGCAGTCTCATGGCACAAACGACTGTTAACCGGGATCTAGTCGGTTGGATAGGTCCGTTCAGCCTTATTATTTAGAACTATTTCTACATCGCGTTGACCCACAGCTTCAGCTGCTTCGTCTCCCGAAGTGTGCAGCAAATATCTCGACAAGACAGTACGCACAGTTAATTTGAACTACTCTACCCTACTCGAATCTTGAATTCGTGCTTCACTGATGCAGAAGACATCAATCGAAAATGAGTTCATTTTCAGAGCTAAACACGCCTGTTGGCTAGCCTGAACTAAAGTGCGCACATTGAAGAAACCGAGATTCAGAAACTGACGAGGCAGACTGAGAACCACCTACTACACTAATTGACAACGAACTGTTACGAGTATCGGACGTGTTACTAGTGCGGACACTATGGGTAGGCACAGCGGGCAAAGAGATTGGGTTGGAGACAGAAGAGACTGGTTGAATAAAAGAGAGGGAACTCCCACTCGATCCAATGGGGAGCGCGGTCCTGATTATCCTGCGCGACGACCGATGCAGTAGTGAATTATTTGTAGACGTGTTACTCATGGGCAATGATGGACGAGCGCTGCTAAGGTGTTCAGTCGCTAATCAGAAGAACCATTAGGGTTATTAACCAAAACCTTTGGTTCTGACAAGAACTCGGCCGCTAACCAGCGGGATATAGCTGAGTGGAAGCCCATCTCCTTGGATCAATTATTCTTCCACTCGTTTTTACGACTGAGTTCCCACCTCAAACCAAACACCGACCTGGAGGACCAGGAGACTACTTCATCAGACCACTGTCCGTTGACCTTCCAGGCATGATCGGACCTCGAGCTTGAGATAAGCCATCCTGTATAGCTCGTTGGACCATGGAGGCAAGCAAGCCGTCACACCACGTCAAGGTGTATTCTTGTTGTTCCTCCTTTGAAAATTAGACATTTCTGTTGAAAGTTGTGCCGACTGTCATGAGACTTACGTCCTAGAGACCACTACTAAATATTTTCAACCATTTTTGTTTGCGCTTACATGTTGGATAGAAAAGGTACTTTTTTTTGCTCTGATCCCATTACTCATCAATGCAGAATGACATTGCAGTTTTATTGACCCGTATGAACAAATTATCTACGAGTTCAACATGCATTTATCTGTGATATGCTTGATAACTTTTCTTCGTTTTCATGAGTCGCACATACAGTTCATACGACGGTGCCTAACAAGTAGGCATAAGCTGACGGAGCGAGTATCCCAGTGAATCACCGAGATGTCGGTAGGAACCAGCAAGCATGGCGAAATGGGGTTTGAGGATGATGCAGACGCAAACGCACCCCGACCGTCGACTGCGAGGAATGATTTGTGACGGTACTTTGAGTAGCACCACACAACTGAAAAGGCGACAACCATCAATAACTGACCTTTGCAAACAATTAGCACCTGCAGCAACACCTATTGTTGTCTATATAAATCAACCGAGGTATTTTTTCCGATTCTAATCCCTTGAGGAAATTAAGGGATTCAACTGTGAGAAAGGAAGGTTTAACGCCCAAGGCAAATAGCGTGCAATGCAAAGTTACGCTATTAGCATACAAACACCAATCGGCATTTTACCCAGTTCTTCACGGCCGAGTAAAGTGAAAACATATCTGCCAACCACGTCGATCACGTTTCTCCTTAAATGCATAAGTCCGCCGCCATTGAATTCTTGGAGAACAATTTCATAGCTGTAGCACATGAATCTTGGTTACTGACTCGCAGTGACGTGTACTGCCCAAGTACAGTTTCATCGAAGATGGAGAAAATGATGAAACGGGGTAAATGGCCATCTTCTAATTTATGTGTATCTAAAATGAGGGTGCATCGAATGGTTGGGAAATTCACCGTTTTTTTTTGTTACATGCAACTCGCAAGGGCGAGGCGGAATCGAGATGTTTCACAGACGCTAGAGCCCGTGATACGGGAGGAGGGGGAACTGACAACCTTGATCTTGAAAGTTGGAATGGTACAGAACCACAAAAGGTCTCAACTGGCCCGGTTTTACATGTAAATCTCGAAGAATCCCACGGGGCAGGTGTGAAGTTACAATGATACCTTGAAGAAACGTCAGAATCGCGTTAAAGTGATACCTCGCAAAAAATGAGGCTTGAAAGGGGAAGAAAATGATAAAACTTCCTTTTAATTGATTTAGTCATTCTATCAGAAAACTTCTAATACTGTCATCTAACGGTGTCAATGACCTGTTACCACATTCAAACCCGAAGTGAGTAGTGTCAGCGGTCACCAACAACGACAATGCAACCTACTCTGTCAACGTCTCATTCGAAGTACCTAGATCATTACCGTGTTTAGAAACTATCCTGGAGATCATCAAGTATTTGGGAGCCAAAACGGGGGATATAAAGTCCCAGCTAAGTGCAATTAGGATACATTTGTCCAATGTACATCCCAACAACCTACTGCAATGGGGAATTCCTTACAGAAATCTAGATGTATTCCACAAACTTAACCAAAATCTGGAAAATGACGTCATGTACGGTAATGTCATGAATAAATTGGTTATGCATTGCCAAATTTTATTAAGCTATGATTGCTACTGAAGTTTAACGGGGGGAATGTATGACTGCTAGGTAGACAGGCCTCGCACAATGACTACAAAAGGCCATATTGCGAACTATATTTGAAATGTGTCCTAGATAGGAACAATCGCAGAAGTATACCGTCATTATTTGTAGGCTGAATTGGTGAAGCAATATGCTCATCTAAACAGACTTCCGATACACTAGGTTTTCCAGATTGTGCACTGAAATCGCCAGTTAGTATTACCACATCATAGAATTCCCATGCCCACCCGTGCTAGTCTGTCCGAGAGGATTTCAAGATTACAGATAAGTTGTGTTTAGTACAGTTATGCATTCGAAACCCAGATGACCCTTGGAGTCTAATGACAAACGAACGTTACCCTGGATCTAGTCTAAAAGGGCCTTTCTAGACAGGTTTATTCCTACACCACACAGACTTGCAGATCGAGCTGCTTCGTTCCTTGATTTACACAAAAATAGCATGAGGTACGAGATACGAGACACCAAATGCCAGAGTTCCTAAGTGCACGCACGTTAAGGAAGAGAGGATTCAGGGGCTGAAGAGGCTCGGGGAAATGTGAGCTGCAAGAATAAAAATTACTCGCAACGGTATATGATGATGAATTATTACGAGTATCCGGCATGTTAGCAGGAGTAACACTATCGGTAAACAGATGGAGCAAAGAGGAACAGCTGAGGACAAAAGACGAAGATTGGATAAAAGAGAACTCAGAGCAACAGTGTATCTATCCCTAGCCAATCCGCTTGATGTGATAAGCAGCGCGGTCCCAATTATCCTGAGTGACAACCGATACAAGATGGAATTCCTTGCGAATTTCCATTCCATGAAAGATGGGCGGTGGAGTCAAGCCTTTGGATTTAACATGAACCTATCCGCAGGGCAAAGGAGATAATCTGAGTGGAAGTCCATCTGGTTGGGTCAATTTTTTCTACTGATTTTACGGACTGAATTATTAGCCCAAATCACTACCAACTTGAAGGATCAGTAGATCACTTTATCTAGCTTCTATCCATTGACCTCCTAAGCGTGCAAGGAATTTTCGGCTTAGGATAAACCCGTGGGCGGCGGGAACGAGCAAATCGTCACTCCTACTCAAGGTGCAGCCTCACTGTGATTACAAGCGTTCAGTGATACATATCCCGTAGTTCTTCGTATCAATTTTTCAAAAACCCGGTTCCCCGGTTTCAGGCTATTATGAGACTAAATGGCAGCTGAACATTCACTTCTCATTCACTAGGCCTGCTTTGACATCGTTTATACTTCTTCAGTAAGTTACTGCCTCTATTTACCTCAGTTATTCACGAAAGACTAAGGTAATTGTGTTTGCCGACTGCCCGTCGACCCCGCTAAAATCCCGATTACGCGGCTTAAGAGAATAATACATAG
The DNA here is from genome assembly GCA_008360955.1 of Fasciolopsis buskii. NCBI lineage: Eukaryota > Metazoa > Platyhelminthes > Trematoda > Plagiorchiida > Fasciolidae > Fasciolopsis > Fasciolopsis buskii. Next base: position 263,859 of record LUCM01010964.1, read on the forward strand.
CTCATTTACTTTTCTGAAGTAGAGAATCTGGACTACGAAACAACCAGCGGGATTGACCTGAATCAAAATACCTTAAACTGCGGAAACAGCATGAAAGGTCTGCTTGGAATGCCGAGATTTGAACGGCAACCCGATAACCACTGGCGTGAAAACGTTACGAACTTTTAAGAAGTGGACAACATCTGAGCAGGAACGTCCGTAAAACCAGACTACTATGTGCGCCTGGTGTCACGTTCACTAATGATGCAGACTACAGGAAAGGTCAAATCAACACCATACCAATAAGGCAGGGTCGTATCAGAAACCGAGTGCACCTATTTGGCGGCCAACGGATTTCTTATATGAACAATTTATCAGAAACAACTTCACACCCCTAATAAAAATAAACAAGTCACTTCTAAAATCGCCATTTGTACTTTTACTTGAAAAGCATTACTTGTGACAACATTCCACTTATATAACAAGAGAATTACATATAGAGAAGACCGTGGACAGGTTTAAACGCATTCTCACATTCTGGCTAGCCGACTGCAAACACCCCCTGGTGAAGGAGAAGGGATAAAAAATGTTTTTTTCCTGGTTGAGCCACTATACATTGCAAAACGTTCCAATCTAATAGAAATTGCGTTATAGGGGGAACTTAACACCTAACGTTCACAAAAGCTAAGAACACCTCTGGGCACCTTAGGCCGGGAGCATAAAGCCTTCCAATGAGCCGCATTAAAATAAGTGTCGGAACTAAATTGATTGTAATCATTTGTCTCTGCCGATTATCTAGTTCTCGCGGAGCGAGCAGGGATGAGGGTTGCGTTGAACACGATTATACTTGGAGGCAGATTTTAGAACACGTCCACACTTAATGTAGACCCACGATCCTTATATTCCTCGATTTGAAAGTAGCGTTTTGCCCATACAATTCTGTGGAGTACCTCCCCACAAGAGGACACGACAGAAAAAGTCATTTTTTCAGTCCGTCTATGTTAATATGTGAAGCTCTGTTTGCGTCCATGCGATGCCCCACCGAAATCCATGACGGGAAACAGATTTCCTCGTTCATCCACCATTTACTGGAAACGATTAAAAGTACCTCATGCGAGAACAGCAGCAGGCATTTGGTTAGACATTAAACTGTCCGATTTGGAATATGCGCAGAACGTTTTGGTTCTGTATGAAGACACAGGTAAACTGTATTTTTCTGATCGTTTCAGTGACCGCTTGGCTATGTTCGGGATGCATCTTGCTGCCGAAAGACTCGGTTGGCACGCAGCCCAAAATTGATCTGCAAGGGAAAAGGTTTGGGAGGACAGATTAACGTATTTACATTGGTGGTTGCATATGCACTAGGTGTGCTTATACCGCGTTTGTTAATTCCAGGCATCTTGGGCTTCGATGTGACATTCGGCAACGGAACATAGGTTGTGCGAACATTTCAGAGAAAAGGCGATACCACTATGCAGGTCGGAAAAAACAACCCGCGAGAACAGAAGATATAAGGAAACCGTAGGTGTCTGAGCATCGGTTTCTTCGCCGTATTGCTGGGACATGGCGGGAGAGCTTTATTGGGGCGAGGTACTGAGTCCCAGTATTAAACCTTCAAAAGCACTGAGTATAGACAGGATGGTTAAGTCACATGCTGCGTACGATCACAGGTCGACGCCTTTTACGTAAGCTTTCCTGTGAGACGGGTGGTTGTTGAGGAATGGGTCAAGAGGATCAGATAATCATCATAATCATTCAATGTTAAACAGCACGAAAAACCCGAGTGACCTGCTTTTCTCTCAGAGTTACCGGTTGATATAGAAAGAGTGAATATGCTGCGGGAAAGAATGGAGGTTCGACTTTCCCACCTGTCAGCCTTTCGTCGGGCCAGTTCCTAGAATACGGTGTACGTCGTTATTTTATTGATAAAGGAAGTAAATATATGAGAGGTTAACAGGCGGAAAAAAAGAATGCCGCAGTAGCCAACACAAGGAATGCAGTCTGACACTACAGGCGAACTTTTCTCAATCACCCCTACTAGGCAGAAAATAACACGATCATCACTGTTCAAGGCTTGTTACTACATCGTTCAGCTCATAACATGGTTAGAAAGCATGAAATCCTTAACAAGGTTATTTAATATTACCGGGTCGAAATCCAGAAACACTTCCTCTCCTCCTCTTACACGTGGGTTAGAGACCTTACGTGAGCCGGCTATCACAATTAACTGCTTACACATTTAGGATAGTTCGTCTTCTGTGGGGTTCTTCTTGTTGTTATCTTGAATATGATCCCTCAATGCCCTCCGTTCACTTCGCTTCTGTGAAGCTGGTGCCGAGGTGGTTACAAAAACCAAAAGATCAAAGTTAATGGATGTAAACACAACATACTGACACCGAAAAAACAGGGGTAAGAGCGTAATCCCTTGAACGCGTGCGATAGGAACACTACGAAAGAAGCAGACCGCAAATCTGCTAAGGATCACGGTAACCGGAAAACATGGCTTCGAAATTCTAAATGACGTGAGACCCCAAAATATAGCAAAATATTGGATTGGTAGTGAATCGGAAGCTAGCGAGTAAACTTATAATACCAAACCGACCGCAGAGATAGGACCGGAATTTTTCAACATTCGCGGTGTCACACGTTTGATTCGACTATTGGCGATTCGCACTGAGCGGACCACAAACAGACAAATCTCTAGTGTCATCTGGTTCGTTACTCTTGACACCAAAAAAACAACACTAATCCCAGAATATTAAGTTAAATCTTAGAAGATGGAGCGCATAGATCAAATGGAAACAATTGCTAACTGGTTGTGGAAGTTTCGGTTACCGAATATCAACCAAAACTCCACTGGGAAAGTAAACATTGCGTAAATTAGAAAGTCATGCTGGGAACCACGACAAGGAAATTATCTAAATCTGTCCGTCTCTACTTACTTGATTGGCAAACTCCCTGAGCGACGGTTAGAAAGCTGAATATACGAAATAACGCAAATCGCACTGACCAGACTTTTACACGCCTCATCATCCAACTTCCCAACCATTACTTCGCTGAACCGCAACATTGTTCCCCACCAGTTTCTTCAATTTTCTTTTCCCTTTACCCCGTTCTCAACCGGAACTCAAATCCTCCCCCAATCAGACACCACTCATTTTCAATCTCCTAGCTGCAGGTTCCAGTTTGTTTTGAAGGCTGGTGTCTGTGCAAATGTCTACCAGTCACTCGTCACATCTAGATAGCAAGACCGTGATCTTCAGCTAATTTGTCTGAATCTTAACTTCCTTGCCCTAATTATTATTTTTCTGTTGTTACCGTTCTAACCGGAGATCCATCCAACTCCTATTTTGATCCTTGAACGTTGTGCATCTGTTCGTGACAAACTCTAATTTGAATGGCAGCGACAAGATCGATTTCAATGCTCACAATCCCGAGTGGTTGAAACACTTCTGACACTTCAGCTCTCCGCCGTGGAACCGAACATTTCGATAAGATCAATGACCTACGCCAACTAGTTTAGCTCCTAGCTCGTATCCCGATCGAGCTGATGAAAGTGCGCAAACACTTGGTTTTAGTGTCACTTCTGCTCCCGTCCCCTTGTCAAGTAGATACACATTCCCTTAATTTGCCTGATCAGACCGTTGTTCCTGGCTTTATCAATGGCATTCGCCTCGATCCTCCACTCACTTCGAGAAACATTTTAACACTTGGGTTCAGCCGGTTAGGACGGTCTTCGTGACTTTTCAGCTTCCTGCACTGAAACAACTTTTGTTTCATTTCGGACCTTCCGGTATATTTCTAACTTTACCGACAATGATCACCAAGATATGAATCTCCTCGTTCCATTCTTCTAAACGCCGAGGTACCGAGGACCCCCCCAAAGTATGCGTTCGTAGTCAGCATTTTGCCACAGACGCCATTCACTCATTCTCAATTCCCATCATCGTTCTGCTTAAGCTAGGATCAGATGCCCATCAACCATACAGAAAGTCAAAGAACGCTTTGCCCGACGCTAAGCCGAAAGCTTACTCTCATCCGCTATTGTTCCCTGCCAAAGAAATTTCTCGAAATTTCTGTCCTTCCAACTTCTCCCCCGTTCGTAATGCCCCTGATCATCTTGCTAGTGGATCACACAAGACACCCGAGATTTTTGCTTCCCGGGTCGTTCATAATTACACTACAGTCAATTACCCTATACCTTCGGTTCTTTCCTCCCCGACTGTTCACAAGCGGCTTGATCCCGACAGCAAACTACCCACTGCACTTAAAATGCATGCATCTGAGTTGGCTGCTTTTCTAATTCACCTGTTCAACCCTTTTCACTAACTTTCTAAACTCCGATTTCTTTGAAACGACGTGATTCCCCGTTCCTAAGCACCGTGATTTGCTGGCCCGAACAACTATTCCATGACTTTTCTCCCATCTGCTGTTTCAAAAGTGTTCGAAACTGTCATCTTCGACTAAATGAGTTCCTATCTTAAAAGCCAAAGACTAATGAGCAACCGTCAATATGAATCCCAACTTAGTCTTTCAAGTAGTGATTTATTGGTTCTCGTTTCACACTCTGTCCGCCGTATTCCATAACCACGGAAAAAAACACCTTGTCTCGTTCGACATCTTAAGGTCTCATTTCCTGCCATTTACTGCAGACGCCAACGTTCCACAAGATTCGGTACCTATCCCCATTCTGTTTCGTTCTTTGATTGGTGAACTTCTATCCAAAATCTCCAACATAATCCACTCCTTTGTTTACGAAGTTACTCTTCATTGCTCTCTTTCTTAAACCACACATCAACATGCAAAGAAGAATACTGATCGTCACTATTTTCCCCAGCCTATCTTTAAACTCCGACCTAATACACACCTGCGGCCCTGACAATTATGTTGTTCTCGATGCTTCAAAAAATCCCCCTTTACCATTCTCCCTAAATCTGATTTTATTCAACTGAATTACGTTCCAAGAATTGTTTCTCTTCTCGATCCATCCACTAGCTTTTGCCGTGCCGTTCCTGTGGCATGTCTTAGGTTGCTTCTCGTGGCACATTCAAAATTGCTTTTCCATTCCACGTTAGATGTTTTATCACTCCTGCACATCTGTTCTATAAAGATCAAATCTTTCCCGCACTTAAATACTGCAGTTATGTGCGGAGGGGGCCTTCGTCCACCCTTACTCTTCTTGACCGAGTTCGAAGAGACGACCACTCTTCAAAATCCTATCTGCAATCACTAACCTATCGTTGAGCATCGCTACCCTTCTCTACTGATACCATTTTACTTTTTTGGAGTCTCCCTCAAGGTTTTTTCTTCCCATAACTTCCCTTCCTCTCCCGCGGACACACATGGTCATCGTCATTACGCTTGTTACTATATGTCGTACTCCTACCCTTCCTTTTTTGAGAACTGTAAAACTGTGAAACATTTATTTTCTATTTTTCCGCCCAGTTACGATTGTTCACTCATTAAAAACACAGTCGACAAACTCGTTCTCACGTGAGTGTTTCCGTAATTTCGCCTTTACAGTGTTTTATCACTTAGACTGGATTTCTCCCTGAGTATTACAAAAACATTCAAAAAATGTTGTACTACGACTTTCTGCATTTAATAAAATGAGGGAAAAATCAGAACTTACGTGAGGAATGAGATGAAGGAAAGCGTCACCTGTCAGGGAGCCGACGGACAGTGCGATGAGAAACTGAGTAACAACGTTGTAGAAGCTACGAGACATTAGCGGTACCAAAGCAACCACAAGGAGGCCGGAGGATCCAAGGACGATTACAGCAACGACACAGGCAACTACAACTGATTTTAGGCCAAGAAGTGAGAATTTGAATTTGAAACTGGTTTTCTTTGGAATTTCAGGTTTCTATTTTGTTTCCAATGGCTAAAACCTACTCCGTTAAAAAGCAAAATAATGGAAAATAAACTATGGCAAAGTGAATCTGATGATAAACCGTAGAGAAGCATTATCCGCAATTGATGCAGCATGTTGTTATAACGTACAGTGAGACATAATCAATACCGCAAATTAACCGCCTGCAGATCTAATGAAAAAATGGCTGCCCCTTTAGAAATAACCAAGGGCAAAATCAACAATGATTACGGGCTAAAAATAAGATGAAGTTGATGGGGCCCTTGTAAACCTTAGACGAGGACTTCCTGTTGTCTCCTCACAAGTAATTGGTCACAGTTATATTGGTGAAAAGCTTTATTGATTGTAGGTAATCCACAAGAACTCTCATTGGATAACCCTGAAAACGCGATCAGCCGTTTTTTAAGTTGCACCATAGACTAGCAAAGCATATTTGAACTTCAGACTGCCGTCGTTCTCTCGGTATGATGCGTACCCTAACCTTTCCCAAAAGTTGTAATCGTCACTCGAATGGATTTGACAAATCTGGCTTCCTGAGACCCATTCACGTGAGGAACCTGCGGGTTCCGATCAATTCGTCAGCTTTCCAGAGTCCCATTTGTACGTACTTCTAATTGTGCTCCGAAAAAGGTGACGCTTGCTAGATTTATCGGATATAAACAACTAACCAAAAGCAAAAATTGTCCTAAGCATCAGGGGGTTATGAAACAACGCAAATTGTGTTATGTAAACGCACGAAAGCTGTGACAATACATGATCTGCCATAACTCAATTACATAAAAGTCTACTAGCGAAGCATTCGACACAAACGAATATGGATATGCAAAACCTACAGCTAGACCAATAAAATCCGCACAGGCAGTTCGCAATGTGCAGCCGAGAACATTTTCAATTATCTCTAAAAATGCCACAAAATGACCACATGTCTCAAACACTATTGACTTCTCACATCGGACGCATTTGCACCAAACCGCAAGGACGAAGGTGAATGTCCTGTATTATCTACTGGATTGACTGGTACGTAGTAGTTCGTTCGCAGATGTCTAAACCCCGATTCCGGACCAACTAAGTGTGGCGTACAAAACAAACAACATCAAGCACATTCCCATTTGTGAAGGAAACGTGTATTCGGCATTCGGCATTCGGGATGTTTACCCTCATTCTAAGGTCTTACGGACTGTGTAATCAGTTACCAGCTATCACTGGTTTATAAGACCCACGTCTGGTTAGACATTTGAGTCAAAGGCTTGGGATAAACCTCTTGTGTGAACCATAATCCAGTCTGTGCAACGGCTGTCAGACCTAAAGACAAACCAGAGCTCGCGACAGGCAACCGATGGCGTGATGAGGCATAGCCGTGTTCACTTAGTGCAGATTACTAAACGTTTCAGTTTTCCTCCCGTTTCGCCAAGGCTCCGGTGGCAATGATTTTGCAGACAATCATGTGCAAAATACGACGTGCGTACACCAAAATGAACGGTGGCGGAAGGGTTGGACAGGTCTGGTGAATCACCACTGACCATCAGTTTGTACTATTCGCCGATACAAATGACACACCTAGAAAAGCAGTCACTGGAGAAACAAGAATGACTTAAAAATGCAAGTTTTCTTGGGTGCTCCAGTCATTCCGTTTAGCACAACTGATCTCAGTTCAACCTGTACAATCACCAACGTATCGCTCGTAGCTGACATCATTAAGCAATGAATAGGTGAAAGAAAAGTTAAATTCGTGAAGAAATATTTCGAATGCAACAATACTAACTATGGCATTTGAAAATTTCATCTAGGATACCCATTCATGTTAGGGAGTACCTCGTAGACCTGAACCCAGTAATCTGACTTAATCCACTCGAGACAGTCCATTACCTAAGGATTTCGTTCCTTTTCGCCACGTCCTGAGCTGCCCACCTCGGGCCGCCTTCCAGTCCAGTTCAGTCTTAACAACCATTAACTCGGTACCCACTGGCTCTAATTTTCGGTGCTATCTCGTAGCGCCGTCTACTCGAAAGAAAAGTAGAGAACGAGAAATAGTGAGGGATCAGCTGTAACGTAATTGTTTGGAGAACTACACAAAAGCGGAAATATTTTGAATCCAAGAATGACACTGATTGTTGGACTGAGACACACCATCTAACGTCTTCAACCATCGTTTGGAGGCATTTCGTGGACCCCAACCAAGCAGTCCAACGGGACCTACAGGAGCTATTCAACCGGAGAGGATTTTTGTACCTTTTTGCCATATCATCAACTGACAACCTTGAGTCATCTTCCAAAAACTACCTGCCTCGGAGAACAGCGTACAGTGAGACGGGATTTCTTTAGCAATTCGCGGAATGTCCGAACTACCCTATTCTATTCATATACAGTGCCTAGTCCCAAGGTTAAATCTTTAGGGGCAATATTTTGCACCTAACCTATGAGATACTGAGAACATTTTCCTACCATATGCTACCAGTGTTAGCACTGTTTCCAAACAACGACAGTCTTTGTACATCTGCCTTCAACAGTCGTGTACCCTAGTCATTTATCAGAATTAATCTTACTGTTGTGATTGATGCTTGACTTCTCGGTATTCGGATGCCGTGCAGACATTATAGATGTCTCGAATTGGTAAATGCCCATTGGGCCTTCCCTATGGTCAAAAACGTTTCATCCGGAAAAGTCATCTGCCAAAATGATAACTTATCTATTTACCCAACTACTTCCCTCGAGAGCAAAGTCAGACTTTTGGGAAGTTCCCAATCCCGCAACAACATAGTATACTTTGGATATATAAAACGCATTCCAATCCTTCGCCAGTTACTTGAAACGCGCCACGCCCAATAACGTCCAACAATCGTGATTTTCCCGAACTTGAAACATCCTGACTCAACTAACCCAAAGTGTTATTCAGTGCTCTTCAACATCATTGCTCACTCTATGTTCGCACCAGACACGAGCAACGCTTCGGAGATATCGGTGGTCGAAAACAAAAATTTGCTGGCCATCCTCAACGCAGATAAGCCAAGTCTCAAAGCGTAAAGCAGAACACTAAGAACCGTAACATTGTACACCCTTCCTTGAGGAAAGTCCGGATGTTATAACGGTGCCACAAGCATCGTAGGTTCGCGAAAGCTGCTCAGACATTCGCGATTCGTGATGTGACCTTCTCCTCAACACCTCCGCTAGCTATGATCAGACTTCCGAGGTACCTGAAGCCATCGACTACTTCTAACTGATCACCACAAAGGGTGAGTGCAGGTTAGTCTTGAAGAAGTACCTTGCATTTTGAAGATGCAAAGAACACCGTAACTATAGACCTCAATCGCCAAGCAGTCTAATGCGCGTTGAATTGCCTGTACAATGTCACTCAGTAAGGCAATATCGGCGGTATACTGTAAGTCAAAAAGTCTGTTCCGTGGGATGAGTCTAACTCCACCGTCTAAAAGACCAGATGAAGCGTTTTGTGGAACATCCCCTCTGACAAAGTTGAGAAGAAATGGGTATAAAGGCTAAACTTGCCGTACCCTACCGGGGTCGATGAAGGGTGGCAAAAGCTGGCCATGAGCCCTAACCCGACCCGAAGTATCATGGTACAACTCTTTGAGGACCGATACACTTCTTAGGTGTTCCATTTTTCAACAAAGTGTCAACTCGTCACTTTATGTCCCAAAACTGTGTTTACTGAAAGAGTCGATCTGTGAGTAATGACAGTGCATGTTCCAAACACTCATACCTATTCGGATTCAGTACCCGTTTGTTTGTTTCGGTATCCCACGCTTAACCATAGCATACTGATGAATTCCTCTAATTATGGCCAGGCAATAACCATACAGCAATCGGTGTTCAAACACTGATTCTCCGCAAGTTTCCCGTTTGCAACGGTCGTGTTTCTGATCCTTTTATCAGGAGTGACCTTAATGTTGCTGCATACGCTTCACCTTTCATCGGTAGTCGGATAGCCTACCGACGCCAGATTTTGTCAATCGGTAAACCCCGATGAAGTCAGCGCAAAAGGACGCAATTCATCTGTCTACTTAAGAGAGAAGTGGAAGAAATAATGGGATTAACTGCAAATTAATGAGTCGAAGTATATTTAAGGGATTTCTTATTGATTGGGGCATCTTGACGACTGCAACTCTGCGGTCTCACCGAACTGACACGGGTTAGCTCGCTGGCTAAGGTTATCATTATTTTGCCAAGTTATCCGTTTATCAAATCGGCCTACCTCCCAACCATTGTCTGCTTCAGAGAACAGCGTACCAGCTCATCCGACCTTTGCACGAGATTATTTCTACGACAATAATTGATTTATTGCGCTATAATATCCTTGTCATTTTAGGGATATTCTTCTTTACACCCCTTCACCGACTAAGCGTCACTGGCGGAAGTGCAGATTCATCGACCTAAACGATCTATTTTCGCTAGTCATCTCATAAGAAAAGCCCAATCGACGGTCCAAACACAAATTACGACGTCAGTTGCCAAGCTAAGAGGATTGAGCCCCTTCCATCGAAATGGATCCAGTTGGGCTTTGTGGTTGAGGAAGCATTTGAAATTCCAAGCACGCAATGCGACCCTTCGTCTCGTGAGCGTCATTGATAACCATCTGCATCTGTGAACCAACCTGCTCGTCACAAATGACATCATCGACGCTTGCAGGTCGTGAGCTAAAACCGATAACGCCGGTTTGCGCAATCAGATAACCAAGCGAACATGGATACCATCACCATTTAAAAATAACCAAAATCGGGGTTGCACCTGTATAAAACCTTAAGGCCGAAATTACGTCCACCGCATCTGCATATTCAGTAAAAACCTACCGCCTGTCACAACACTGCACTAGTCTGTCCTTGATATCCTTTTAACACATGTGATCAAGTAAAAGACCAATTTTCATTGCCAGAACTCGAAGACTGAAAAAGCAGCAGTAAAATCTTACTCATACAATAATCTTAATTGGAAATGAGATCTAAGTAATCCAAACACAACTCAAGCATTGTTTACATTATGATAACCACCTTAACTTACCTTTCCAGTCTCTAAAATTAGCGGGAACAGATCGTGGCTCCAAATGATCCGAATGGCAAGCATGCGTATGTAGTTCATAAACAATGGTGGGGAATAGTGACGCGAACTGAGACTTGTTCAAGCGCACATTTGGAGCAAAAAATCCAACCATCTCTTCGGCTGAATAACACTAAAAATATAACAGCGAAAATAAAAAGCTACATTATGAAAGGTTCATCAAAAGACAACGGCAGAAAAAGGCAATTTGTTGTCATGATTTGAGTAATTCGATCAAAGAACGATCCGGACGGTCCGGAAGTACGTTACATATACATTTGTAAATTCATTTCGCAGATATAATCAAGTGACCTCAGCTCTACAGTTCTGCACAGTATACAAAAGTCCATTATGTCGTCGACCAAACCAATTAGGCAATATTTCCCATAGCAGTGAGAGCAACATGGGTCTAAATCAATGCATGAATTAAATCTCGAAAACAGAAAGACTTCTTCGAACAAAAAAGAAGCTCATGAGGTTTGGAAGCATACGTTTATAAATCCCAACATTCCATCCAGCGGCTTGATACGTAACTCTGGGCGAAGCATGGTAACAGAGGAAAGGAGTTCGACGTGTATCCCCATCACTTTGAACTTCAGGAAAGGGGACTATCATTCATCCATATATGCACTTAAAAATACAAGAACTTGAACAAGGAGCCAGCTGTCACTTACTTCTCGTTTTTGAATTTCTCCATGTTCTTTGTGGATTTCTGCGTGGTTGTGTTCTTCATGATCATTGTGTCCGTGCTGGAGTGGAATGATATTCAAATCATCAAGCAGTTTGCTCAAATTTTCGGGATGCAAAAACTCGCTGTTTGTCAGATTTTTATATAATGCTTCCAGATGCCGATCTGGAGGAAAATCGTGATTTTCGTGTCCCAAAACACCGCAATGTATTCGGAATCCGAAAACAACATACACCGTAAAGCATATACAAATCTTCCTGTTCACTGAGTGATGCAACTTTTTCACGCACATATCAAATCTATTTCCCCAACGAGTTTTTCGACTGAAATCTAGTAGAAGTCCCGCAAACCCGGTAGACCACGCGGGCCACAACAAAACCGCATGAACTGCAACTTCCCTCGGAAACCGCGCCTTAAATCCGCGAGTTCAAAGAGCTATGCCCATAAGCTTGTTTAAAGTTGGCATCGTTACTAGTCAGATTAAGTCAAACGACCCTTTGAATTCATGCAGATATTATCGAAACTTCACACTGTAGCTTCCCGCCCCTCATCGTGCTTCTGCAGCCAGGGTTTTGAATTTTCCATCGAATCCAGGACTCAGGTTCCACACCAAACCCGGTTACACCCAGGCCTTGAATCTCAAGTCTTCAAGCCTACATTAGGATCAGAGCGTACCTTCCGTGGTCCCCTGGCACTAAGAATACTTTTTCCTGTAGGTCCTTGTTCTGAGTCGTTGAGAGGTGGACAAGATTTCATTTCAGTTTATACAGAACAATTTCGACCCGCGAAACACCCACTGTCCATAATCATTTCGACGGCATACGCTCAGGTTATGCACCTCTTTCCGGTACAGTGTGTCTCGCTAAAAATGATAGAAAATATAATAGTTCATCTCAGAGGATGGTGCACAGGAACATGGATTAGTTCCCCCGGATAGCTCGTTTTGCCAAGCGTCGACCACACAACGCGGTCTCCATTTGCGCATTGCTCAAGCACGCTCCGCTAGCGCGCTCCTGTCAAATATGCCCAACTTCCTGCTGCTCCTGACTGTCTTTCCTTGAAACGGTGGAATGTCTGGGTTGCCAGAATAGTAATCGTACAGGGCGGAGTACGGGTGATCCATAAGTGATCACAGCATTTAAGGGCAAGCGAAGTAATACGATACCCGCATTAAGACGACCGGTCTTACAGTGACCGACAGCGTGCGGGAAGCCGCAGCCTATGCACTGGTCCTTTTCTGCTTATTTATGTTATTTTCTAGCTGCCTTTCTTGGTTCAAGTAATCATTTTCATCCTTGTTAGTTAAGCCTGCATTAAACCGCTCCTCGCAGTGAGTTCTCTTCTAGTTATTTTTAGTCAACTAAGGTGTTTTGTAATAGTCTTAACAAATTCAGAGCTTTTCCTGGTCAAAAATTTGCCAAATTTTTCTGGACACCTTATTTGGAGCTGATCCCCGTGTAAAGATTCTGCTGATATTCTGCTTGAAATCTAACTCTAACACTCAAGCTTTGACATGGCGTTCTATTAAACGTCTTTATATTGTTACCCATAATCAAAATCGATCTATCTCTCACTTTTCACGATTAATTGCACCAAGCGGCCTGTCTACTCATTTTCTCGTTTACCAGTCCTGACACTCACAGTCACTGTCTAACCGCCCAAAATTAACGCGGCACATAGATTGCTAGATATTCTTCCCGTATCGTTACATTTCCGCAGTTTCCGACCATCCTCCCTAGCGGTCGTCGGAATTATTTACGCACTGCTCAAAGCGTTTTTTGACATGGATAGAGCCTTCCTCTCCATATGAATTGTCAGAAAGTTCTTTTTCTATCTGATTACATTTTGACTAACCATTGACTGCCGCCATACCAGTGTTCGTACAATCTCAAGTTAGATAAGGACGCCTTAGATCTATCCAAGACCTCTGGCCCAGTTTCCACTATGCGATATGACAAATTTTGACACCCCCAGGTGGATTCCTTAAAACACAACCATACAGCCATGCACATCGTCCCACTTTGTTAAAATAGCGGTCTCTAGGCCTAAACGTGCCAAGATCGTAGCGGCTAGACGCACCGCGTCCCACCCTCACAGCCCGTTCGCCGGCATCCAGCGTGCAACGTCAGTGTCACAGGCGTGTTCGTGGAGGCTAACAATGAAGTACGGAAATTGGAGCAAGCGATTAATGAGATAAACAACAAAATTTCACGGATAAAACCAGTGATTGCAAAGCTGATTCCTCTTACCTACCTAACTACGGCGCCCGAAAACCCGCTACGCGAACATCTCGCTGGTGTCTGTCGGGCTGTCGACTCAATCTCATCAGAAGTTAAGCAGAGAAACCTAAGATCGTCTAATGCCGTGGTCCACGATTACGGCTCCACCAAGCCTAACATCGTTCGTCTCCCATCTACATCATGGGGGTTGGGTACAGCACGTAGCGTCACCCACCAGAAATACTAATATATTAGATCTCATCGTCGCACATACTGATCACCACATCTAGGTTCATGTCGGAAATAAATTTCCAGGGAGCGATTACAAGGTAGTTCACGGCAGAATCCATGTCCACGCCCCCTTCTTAACCATCTTATTAACACAAATCGTCCACCCTATCTTAACTGGCGGCAATTTCACTCTTTAGTACGCCAGCTTGACTGGGGAAGCTTTTTCCTAGCGACTGACCCACAGACAGCTGCAGATGAATTTTTATCGCAACATGGCCAGCTGCATCTCGAAACTGACCATTATAGAACGAATGAACAGAAAAAAAGACTTCACAACTTGCCTCCCTGAAAGTCAAACATGCTAAGTTGCGACGGCTGTTTTCCGTGACACATGAAACTTCCAAGTCCATTCTTTTGCACCATCTGTCTGATTCTATCTCCCGCCTAAGTGAATCTCTCCTTCGGAAAGAAGAAGCTAGGGCACTAATGCCTAAAAATCACCCCACAATACTTCCAAAATTATAAAAATTAAGACCCCATGATCGCAAGGCATCAGTGAACTTCCCAGTTTTGCGTAATAGTGAGTCTGCGATAACCCAAAAGACAGCTTAGGCGTTCAATCAATATTTCGCCTCCTCAATGTCTCCAGCTGCAGTCAGCGACCCACCCGAACCACCGAATAAGAATAACTCCACCTTATCTTCTGTGTCCTTTGATATTAAGATTACTGAATGACATCTAGCCAATTTCAAACCAGGGTCTTACCAAGGCCCTGATGGCATCCCTCCGTCAGCTGTTCTAAGTTGTGGTCCCGACCCATCCTTGCTACTGCTCAACCTCTTCACTCTTTCAATTAATTCTAATGTAGTCTCGGTCAACTGGAGGCCCTCTGTAATAACGCCTGTCCATAAGAAGGGGTCGCTGCATGATATGTCCAATTACCGCCCCGTCAACTACACGCCTGTTATCTCCAGGGTCATGGAGAAGGTGGTAAAACGATCCGTCGTGAAGTACCTTTAAGCCTCCAAAACACTTAGCCCCAATCTGCACGGATTCCTCTAATCTCGTTTTTGCTCCACCTTCCAATTCGTCCTCCTGAACATCCTAACTAACCTACCAAACAGAGATATGACATTCACCCTCATGTACCTCGATAAGTCTAAGGAATTTGACAGTGCCTCTAATAAGCGCCTTTTATCCAAAGTAAGCTCCATTGGCAACACCGGTTTTTTCTATCCTGGATCTCGTCTTACCTAACCCAAAGTTCACAGGTAGGCTCGATTGACGGCATTACATAAAATCCCAGACCTGTCACTAGTGGCGTCATACAGGGCAGCGTAATTGGTCCCCTGCTATTCCTTATGTACACTAATGATGCATTAGATTCAATATCTCACGGCGTCCCTTTCCTGTTTGCTGGTGACATAAAAATAGTTTACCCTCTTAAATCAAATGAAGTTCGTACTGCGGTTAGAAACATTTGTGCCGATTTGTCTGCCTTAGACTACTGGTGTACCTCCCGGATTAGGAGCTTCTCTGCCCATAAGAGCAAAATACTCACATAGTTGTACACTACCTAAAGATTCAATTTTGCTACGTGGATCTGCTATTGCATGTAAACCCACAGTCCGTGACCTTGGTCTCAACCACTCAGCCTCTAAATTTTTCAGAGCATGCAGTTATTCAGTCGGCTAAACCTAGGAGGAATGTAAGTCTAATTTTTCGCACAACGAAACTATCCGACAGCCTCCTCAGCATTTGTAAAACACACCTTCGACCACTCCTTGAGTAGGGCACTTTGATATACTGCAGCATGTCAAAGTCGGATAAGATATCCATTGAAAGTATTCAGAGACGCTTCACTAAGCAAGTGATAGGTTCGTCGACGGCTCTGAATTACAAGGAACACTGTCTAGACCTCAAACTTGAGCCACTTTGGCTACGGCAACTGAAAATTAACCTGGCTTTTCCGCACAACCTGGCGAATAGGCGCTCCTTCTCTACCGACCCACCTATAGTCTCCCCTGCCGGCCCCTACCCCCTCCGTCACAGGTCCCCAACCATCCATACAGAAATCGCCAAGTCCTCTTTAGGGTCGCATTTCTTTCTTGTTGTTTATGCCAAACATCGGAACAAACTTCCCATTAGCATTCGGTGCATACAGAACCAATCCAGTTTTAAGGCTGGCTTATATACTCACCTAAGTGTCACCCAAGTCCTTCAGTAGACCAACACCCCTATCTCGAAGAGCGTGCCTTTGAGTCAGCCATCGATTTCTAAATACACATTCCACCCCTGCTTTTCGTAACACTCAATCTGCAAGAGAACCTAGTATACTAACCTAATACGACCAACCCCGAAGATTAACCCTCGCTGATCGCTGAGCAAATTGAATAGTCGTAAGCATTTTAAGAGGGGATCTAACCCTGGCCCGCCACTAGGCCCAGCGCTTCCCAACTGGCAGGCGTGCAAATACCATGGACATGTCTTCCCCACTTTCCCATTCATTTTCCTGCTTCTTGGTACTACCCTGGTCACCCTACCACACAAGTTCTTTATTATTAGCCAGCCCTAGGTTGGACCGTTTTATTGTGAAATATTGTTTCTTGTGGAATTCATTGCCCCATCGGTCTAATATCGTGTTCAAAAACGAAGTCCGGAAACTACTGACTGTTCAGCCCATTATTCGCATATACGACCCCTATATCGCAGAGACTTGGGCGTATGAGGTTTGTTTAGGATTGTAACAGTTACTGCGGTAAAGTCTCCAAAACCTGGATCTCAGCCAACAACACTGACTAACATTAAGGTCCGTGATAGCAGAAGGATGCTGGATTCTATGACAGATATAACTGCAATTAACCCGCTTATATCGGTCTTCTTACCCCGGATTCCTCTCTCCGTAGATTCCTCTGCCCCTGATTTAATCTACCAACATAAAGTATCCTGTCTTTATGCTGAGTATTGCCGGAACCAGTTTCTCTCTTCGTAGACATTCCATCAGAGGACATATTCGAGGTTCCTTTTACTCTTCCTACCTGCTCATCTTGCGCCCCAGTAACCTGCTAACGCGAACCAGGTAGACTCCTTTCCCTTAATTCCCCGGCCTAGTTTCATTTATATAAAAGTAAAATCCCTCCACGTCACACAGACGATTTATTTCGCTTATGCAACACACAAGTCCACATTAGTAAGTTTCGAGTAGCATTCGGTAATGGAAGTGGTTGAGAATGACGGAGCCCTTCGTGCATGTCTCTGTTTTACGGCATAAACCTCCATCCTTCGTGTGCTTGCTTATCCCCGCTTTTGTTTCCTTAGTCCGTGCCAAAACCCGAATGACCGCGACAGTCTTGCTTCAGCATTTCCGAAAGTGGGGAAAACAGACCATCCCCAGCATTTGCGAAAAAACAACGCGGAAAATTAAGGTCAGGCGGAGGAACTATGGGAAGAACCTATATGAGCTCAACCATTCCTCTGTTAGAAAAAAGTCTCTGCGGGATCAGGTTGAGCCCCGCAATGAAGGCATATTCGGGCTGCGAAGGAATGGGCCTCCTTCTACAAGGGATATGTATGCCATCAGACCAGACCTGATCCTGCGAAAGAGGAAGCCCCATACCGCCCTTGTTCTGTAGATAGGCGTTTGGCTAAATTTTTGGACGGTCTGGGGAAGCAACTCATCAGAATATCCACTTATGCCTCATCACCCACCCCTCTATTTTTCAACATGCCGCCGTTCCCCCAACCGCACACATGGTAAGTATGCTGACGTCTATAACAACTGCCGTTGTTCTTCTTTCTCAATTATTCATGCAAGCTTACCGAAACTGCTTTATGGTACAAATTTCTGTTCAAACACAAATTATTGATTTTACTATTCCTTTGCTTCTCTTTTCCCTTCTTTCTATGCCTTCTAGTGGCAAATCCTGTCCAAGCATCGAGCCCGCACTTCCATCCGCGACCCATTCAGTTGTGCCCATTCCTGGATCTGCGGAGATGTCGGAAGATGAATAAGAACGCGCTGCAAACAAGGACCATAAAGCACAGGACTGACTGAGCCATGCGCTCTGTAGGGAGAAAGCAGATGTCGTTCGTCGCACACGTCCCGTCAAATGAAACTACCTCTTGCGTGATTCATGACCGTCGTTTGGTCCCTGTAAACTTCGTAGGAACCTGTCTGTCATTACTGTTCCCCATTTTTCTTTACTCAACTTAATACCAGCTGGAACAAATTCCAGACTTCCCCCTCTCTCTTCCCTTCTTCTACGGGCTCGCCAATGACCACAAATGCAACTCAACTTATCGCCAAATGCTCCACCCCATCCTTTGCGCTGGTTGTCTATCCCATTTAAAAAGCTGCTACCCTGATCTGACGCTTCAGTACCTGGCCGCGCGACCCTGAGACAAGCCAAGCCACGCTGATGATCGCCCCGGCTGCCTCATCTCAGGTGGACCACCACAATTGTCCAAACAGTTACAATCATTACTGAAATGCCGTGCAACCCCCGAACGTCCAAACCCGTACCGCCACAGAACACCATAATCTCCGGTAATAAACAAAAACAACACAGGAAATTCATGACAAGTGTATTTAAGGATTGATTATAAATCTTGCACGTACCCGTTTACTTCTCGCCACACCCCACAATCCGCTCCCGGCCGCATAAGTCCAATGACCATTTTTGTAAGTTCCATTGTCTCTCTGTCCACAATTTTTCATACATTTTCGCCCCGCGAGCTGTCTGATGCAACCTTGAAGGTTTCCTGTTGTTTCATTTGAAGCATTATTTTGACTACTGAATGTTGTTGATTGTAACTCTTCATCCACCTCATATGGTTCCAGTGTGACTCCGACCCTTCTCCATCCCGCTACTGCACCCACATTGATCTTCTTTACCATTTACCCTCCTGATTTTCGATGAACCCGGCCACTTGACAACACCCATCATTTTTTCCCAGCCAAATTATGCGCCGGCGATGCGCACCTTTGATGCATTTAAAAATGGATTGACTCGCAGTGCGCGACTCATAGTCAGCCCCAGAAAGCTTCGGCGATGGATTATCTAGCCCTGATTTCAAGCCTAAAAGCTCGTGATTAGCCCACCGTTTTGCAGGTTATGTTCATGAGGGCACAGACACTGCATCTTTACGACTAAATTTTGTTTTACGATTTCCACCGCGCCATCTGCGTGTAACCTTGATCTTGCCATGCGCACCACTCTCGAATTTTGAGAAATATACCCAATATTATTATAACATTACATAAATAATTTTTAGCGCTTCAGCTGCTGTTTTGCCCATCCCTGTAGGAGCGTTCTTAAGTAGGCCAGCAATAAAAAACCCTTAATAGCATGACAACTTTCAGCGTTGCCCTTAAACTCAGCTTTGATTTTGACAACTTACCGACACTAAGGCGTAAGTAAGAAATGCAATCAAATGCAGCTCCACCACGGAAAGCTTAGTTCCCCTTTGGTGGCTCCCATGGGTCATGCTGCACTGTCCGTCGCAATTTGCCATTATCCCTGATCGGCCCAAATTAGTTGATCGTCCGACTAGATTAGATAACTGATCTGTTGTTTAATGCACTTTCGGTTGGGTCAATTCAGTGATTCCCGGCCATGACCAGTCGCCACTTTTTTCGGCGTTCTCGAGAAGCGGGGTGCAGTCTGGTTCACTGGCCGTAACAGTCCAGCACCATCTGATATTTGATCTGTTTCTTTCACTGGCATGCGGTCTACCAAGCCATATCTTTTAGTATCTTCAATCAACCAAGGGACTTCGGGAGAACCCGACTTATTAGAATGCCTCAATCTACGCAACTTCCCTTGCCTCAAATTGACGACCCACGCAAATGGTATTGTTATGCTTCTCAAGTGAGCTATGCTTTGGGAACACTTTTCTTTCCGCAAAGTTCTTCCGAACACTAATCCCAGGTGTCATTTTATGGTTCCTCCCTTGGTCTCCAAGGCTTGAGCTCATAAGGAAATGGTGGGAGACCTTGACTACAACAAACTTAGCACAATAAATAAATCACTTCTAATTCGTTGCATTTCTGACAGATGAACGTCGAGATTCACTATTTGCAGTATGACATCCTTGAAATGCCGTTGGTAAATTTCCTACAACCATTTATCACCTCTGTTTGCCTGCTTTAGATTACCAAATGGCTGGCAAATGAACTATTGCAGACTTCTAAGAGGGTGGCTCTTGTAGGTGGCCCGAAATAGAAACTCAAAGTAAGACGTACACGTAGTGGCTTCCCGAGGATAGTCCGTGCTCGGCGTCCAAAAGTATTCGGGGAGCACTGATTCGATAAGTCTTATCTTCCAAGTTCTGCACATACGTATAAGTAGTGAAGATCAGTTCGCTTGCTCATAAGAGTGGTTAGCACATTTTTGTCGGAAAAATACAGTCTAATCTTGGACTATCGAGGTACGCGGTACCCTGAAGAAAATATTGCAATCATCCAGTTGCTATGTTTTCAACATAATACAGGATAGGGACCCCCTCAAAAAAGTCTAATGAATACTACAGTGCGAGTTTTGCGAAAGATGGCCAGCATTTATTAGGTACGAACGGGTGGCCAGCCTGCCATCTGTACCACCCAGTTATTTTGCTGAGGAAATTTGTTTTATCTTCGGGCCCCGGGTGGTCCTTAGATTTTGAGAAGGAAGGAGCCGCTACCTTTAAAAGGCCCGGCCCAGTTGGAACTGCTGCTTATATACTGAACTCTGAATGATACAATCAGAGGTGAGTACAGATTGATCACCCTTTCCTTGCGGAATTAGAACAGCAATCGCACTAATTTGATCGACAAGTCTACCAGTGACGTCACTTGCCCTGTGCGGCACCTGGTTTGATCAGAAGTGTTCATCTAGAATGGCGTGTGATGCCTTTATGCCAGATGGTTTTGGTAGCTTTCTCACCTTATCCATGAGTCACACATCAGAGAAATCTATAAGCTCGAGAAGGTAGCGCATTCATTTAAGAAGCGCTTGCTTTTGGTTGCTGGATTGGTCGAACCCCGACATCTGAAGAGGTGTCTAGCATGGAGCCCTCTATGATTCTTGAATATACTCCGCTTCCATTTTGTGAATTGACTTCAGATGCGTGTTTTCAGACTTGCAATCATCTTCTCGGATAGTCTCCTTTTGCGCAGCTGCTGACTGATCCGCATTCAATCGCCTGTACTGCACACTTACTTATTGAGGACGAATTCAAACAAAATTCCTGGCTTTCACCTCAGGCCACCGGTTGTAGAAGATTGTCATCTTTTCATGTAGCTTCTCTCAGAGGACGTGCAAAAACCTGGACAACACGGGTGCTCAGCCAGGCTCACACATAAATACTTAATATCAAATATATTATGGTGCTAGGAGTGGTTAGTAGAGAACATGTATTGAACACAGAGTAACGAGACGAATGGTACAGGCAATGTGCGCCTCTGACAGCAAGAGAACCCCAAGAAAAACCTCTTTCTCCTCTATTCCTCTTATTTCGACAGCAGGGACAAACTCCCGCATGACAAAAATGAAGCCACACTTTCCCCGATTTTACGTTTAAGAGAGAGGGGAAAAACCAGAATTGCTGATATTCTTCAGAATAAGCCACTGCTCGGGCGTCCTTGGGAATACTAGCAGTAGTTTAATTTTGCCTTAAAGACCCGTGAAAAAATTCTTCCACTACCCCTCGTTGTGGTCCGCTTATGATATAACAGGCGCAGGAAGCATTCGGTAGAAAAGTATTGTAGACGAACTGCTGATAGCCTTCTGTGTCTCCTTAAAGTTTGCATATTCCACTGGATGGAGACTGGGTCCATCTCTCCCGACGAAAAAATTAGACATGGCAGCTAAACTCGCCGGGATCCGCTTACATAACGGACACAGAGGCGGTTACAGGGAATTAATTTGGACGATCAGTAGGACATCACGAGTGGGAATCTAACCAATGAACAGTATATTTTCTTCACAAATGATTTCTTCACTAAACCAATGTTTGCTGCCTAGCCGCAAGGCTCGTGTGCTTTAATATGATCCGTCACACCCACACAAATGTTGCTCGTTTCTGAGCGTTCAACACGAAGCGCCCGGAACTCAGTTCACTTAAAACGACGAAACTATCCCGTGGTACTCAAAAATCACTGCCCGAGAACGGAACGCTGCAGACATTTCGGAGCTGAACATATATCGTCAAAATAAAATATTCATTGGTCGCACTGTTGGGCCAGGGGGCTGGAAGCAAAGGCCATAAATGCTTCCTCAAACGTTCTAATAAATCCTGTTTGCCCCAAGTGCAAGCATTAATGCCCACCTCTACGTGCCCGTCCTGGTCAAGTCGCCAACCCCTGGGTAAGCGTCATACCCCCGGTCCTAGTTAACTTGGGATCATCATACATATCAAATGACTCATTACAGTAAATACATCTGCAATTTATTGCGCACTATCGACATTTAAGGGACTGGTAATCTTATTCCGTATTCATCCAAAATCCATTCACGTCTGCTCAAAACTGTCCTGAGCCTCTTACAGCAGCAGTCCGGTTAGTTTATTGTAATTTATTCATGAATTGTACCCTTCATGAGGCTCTTTTTTCAGTCGGTTCGCATTCGCGCCCTTTGCAGCATTGCCTTATCCAAGAGGCTGTCAGTGCAAGAACCTGGAGGATAAGATATTTCGCCGCATGGTCCCGTAATCCAACTGAAAATGAGACTGGAACTGTTCTTGGATTGATTTCGGCATTCCATGTTTTTGAGCCCGTTTATCCTGTATGCCTTCTCGTGGGCCAGGGCATACTTTGGCCCGATCTCGACCCCTGCCGCTGACGGCGACTTTGTAATGTCTGCGATAAATCGTTGCTTACTAGTCTGTTTGTTCAGGAGAAAGGCTTAAATTTTTGGGCCAGCCTGATATTATGGACGTTTGGCCTTTAACAGATTATCTAAACTGCTTGAACCCTTCTAAACTCTTCCCTCCATTCTTAGTTGTAAATGTCTCCAGCTACCAGCTTCTGAACCACCCTTGCATCATATGCTCTTGCTTTGGAAAAGTATCACGTAATACGATAAATATTCAAGTTACTATTATTATTATCTTCTTGCCGTGGCAAAATGCAGTTGTTAGAAATCCACTTCGTAAATCCTGGAGGAGTTTAACTTAGTTGGACTAAGTAAGATGAAGGGGTAGCTGCTTGTTTTCTCTTGATGGAACAAAAATAAGAAAGGTTTGGGGACCGAAAATCCAGGAACCCTGTGAAGCTCCGCCTTTGGTGGACCAAAAATTAATTAGGTCTTCTGATAGATGTACCTTGCCGGCGTCCGTGTCCAACAGGGTCACATCACCGGTGTATTTCCCTTATTGGCAACGTGCTCCCAGGTGTCTGAGGATGCCCTGGACACTCCAAAAACAGACCTCTTTCCAACCAACAATGCTGTCACCCCCTCAACAACGGGAGTCCACGTACGATACACTATCCTCCTGAACTTCCGAAGGTTGCCTTCAAGCTCACAGATAATGGCATGATCCTATATGTTGTTCCGTTAGATCTATTGAAGCTCCATAACTCAGCCATTTCAGGAGGCATGGTTAACCGAGTTAGTTCTCTACTTCTTCTTGTCAGCCCCTCTAAAACACCGCACAGTGTTGAAAATCATCTATTGCTAAGCCTTCCAGCGAGGTTTCTTCATCAACATTTTTAACACTTGGGCTATGTCCTCAGAGCTGATACTATTTCCCACATTGCTGGCTCACCAGTTATGACTCCAGACGTACGCATGAACCGTACTGGCTTCGGGACCAGCTTCCGTTTTACTGAGTCACCCTTATTGATCACTCATATCAGCAAACACAGTGACAGAAAGGTAGATAGATAGCGCACATTTCTCCAAATCCGAAGGGCATGCGCAAGGCAAGATCACATGTGTACAACTGTGGCACCGTGAGGACAAGGGAAACAAAAAGCAGACGTGAGGATGCCATGCCTGTGTGCTCTTATGATCAGAACCTGCAATGTGACGGGATAGGCAACAGTTTTGGAGTTTTTAATTCAAAGCTAGATAATCCTTCACCAAGGCTTCCTGGGGCTGATTACCAGTCGCGTATTACGAGTCACCCCAAGTTTAAATACATCAAAGATGCGTATCGCCGGCGCAAAATTTGACTGGGAAGAAATGGTGGGCGTTGTCTTATGACCGGGTTCCTCAAAAATCAGAAGGGTTATATGGTAAAGTTGAGGATCATTATGGATTTAATAACGGAGTGGAGATGAGTCAAAACCACAGTGGATATCATATGAGGTGGGTGGAGAGCGGTGATTAAGAGGCAGTGTAATGCTAAAACGAATCTATGGGAAACCTTCAAAGCTGTATCAGACTATATACAGGTCAAATTTACTTGAAGAACTTTGGACGGGGAGACAACGGAAATTACAAGAATGTTCACCGGATTCATGCGGGTGGGAGTGGACTGTGATGTGTGGCGGGAAGAAGACGAGTTCTTGTAAGAATCACAATCAGTTCATAAATACACTTGTCATTAATAACCTGTGAGTTGTCCTGTTTTGGTACCGGAGATTTTGGTGTACTGTGGCGGTAGGGGTCTGGAGGTTGGGTGATTGGGCGACATTTCAGTAGTTTTAATAACAGTGTTTCGAGCAGTCGTAATGGTTCATCTAAGATGAGGTACCTGAGGCGGTCACTGGCGTGGCCTGATTTATCTTAGGAGTACGAATGGTCAGATCCGGAAGGCAGCTTCCAAGCAGAGATAGGCAGCCAGCACAAGATGGGTGGAGCTTTCAGCTTGAGTGTGCGTTTCATCTGCGATCAGTGAATATCCTGGTGCATAGCCGGACACATATAGTATTTTGCAATTTTTTCCAGCCAATTTCGATTTGAGTAAACAAATATAAAAGCAGCGATGTCGTTCAGCTTTTTACAAAGATTACAGGGTGCGGACGAAAAAGAAATTGTTTCGGAACGTGTGCAACAAACTTTTCGTCTGCCTACTCCCTGTAGGGTACCTGGCTCAGTCAGTCTCAAGCTGCATGGTACTTATACGTAGCGTGTTTCTCGCTCACTTTTTGACATCTCCGCAAGTGTAGATTTCAGTGGTGTGATAGGGTATCGAACAGATGTGTTAAGAAATAAAATTCACCATTTATTCTGTCTCTCTCGTCTGGCCTACGGGCCAGCTGTACATGAAACAGGGATTCACTTTTAACTGTTCTTGTGTGATCTAATGCCCAGCTTTACTATTTCAAATTTTCAGGGAAGAGCACCGATGAAATAAGCCGCAGATGGCGGCGTGGGCTGAATGCTTGGATCGGAGTTGCCAAGGGAAGTTGTAAACAGGAAGGAAGGGAGAATCACGAACATTTTAGTATCAGTAATTTGTATTTGAGCAGAATGGTAGTAACGTGTAACACACAGTGATTACAGTAAGCGTGTGTAAATTACTAGGAAAGAAGATCGACGGCAGTTTTTTAGACGTCAACATAAGTACCAGGTGTTCGTTCAGGAGGACAGGGGCATGTTCGAAACTGGAGGGGTGGATGGTGAAGCATACCTGGACAGTCCGAGGCGCTACTTCCCCGGATAGTCCAACAAAGCAGCCAGATGCTTATCTACCAAACAAGGGCCGTGTGGGGTTTTCCATTTCGTAGGGTAAAGTCCGGGCAGATTCCACACATCCATTGTAGAAGGTGGCCCATTCCTTCGCAGCCCGAATTTGCCTTTTTGCTTGGCTCAAACTGATCTCAGCAGAAACGCTTTTTCATAACAGATGAATGGGTAAACCCATATAGGTGCTTTCCACAATTCCTCCGCCCGGCCTTAATTTCACGCGTCATATATATAGGTGCAGATATATTCTTTTCACAAATGCTGAGGGTGGTCTGTTTTTTCCACCTTCGGAGATTTTGAAGTGAACCTGTCGCAGCCACTTGGGTTTTCGCATTTCAGGACTAAATAAAACCAAAATGGGAATGAGCGAGCACACTGAGGATGGTAGCTTGCATAGTAAAGCACAGACCTGTACGTATGGCCCGTCGTCGTAATGGCCCGCCCTGTTTTCGTTAACGAGTGCTGTTTGAAACCTGCTTATGTGGACTGGTTTGTTGCGTAAGCAAAGAAGATCGTTTGTGTGACTTGGACAATATTTTTCTTCTGAATGAAACTAGGCTGGATCGTTAAAGGAAAATGTTGTGGCAGATTCGAGTAAGCAGGCGACTGGGAATCAAGATGAGTAGACAGAAAGAGTAAAAGGAACCTCGAATGTGTTCTCTGAGGAAATGCCTGCGAAGCGAGAAAATAGTTTCGGTAGTACCCAGCATAGAGTCAGGATCGTTTAGGTTGCCGTAGTAAGTAAACGGCAGAGAAATCTAGGAGCAACGGAACCAGGGGTGGGAAGATCGACGTAAGTAGGGTTTATTGGTGTTACACCAACTATAGAATCCAGCATGCTTCTGTTATCACAGACTATAATATTTTGTGGCGTTGTTGGTTGAGATTCAAGTTCTGGAGACTTCACTGTAGGATTTGTTAAAATCCTGAACCAACTTCGTACGCCCGAGCCCCTGAGAGATATGGGTCGTATCTGCGAATAAGGGTTGGCGCGGTCAGTTTTCTGCGGACTTCGTTTCTGAAGGCGATTTTAGACAATGGTAAGTTGCATAGCTGTAGGGACGATAAACTCTACAAAGAAGAATGTTTAACAAAAAAGAGTTCGCTGTAGTGCTTGTCCTTGCTGTCAGTTTTGACAACGGGCTAAGCGTCTTGAAGGTAGTGGGGAATTTGATTTCTGAACTGAGGGGCCAAAATACAACTATTACCACTGATGAGTCTATTGAAGATATTAAATTTGCTTTCGCACGCCGAAGCCACGGAGGTTCAAGATTCAACACTGTACATTGTTCCTTGTAAATTAGGTTTGACGGAGTGCTTACCAGCCGCATCGTATATTCATGCTGAACGTCTTCGACTGCATGTCTCGCAATGCCTCGTGCTGGAGCAGGTTGCGGAACAATAGTTTATAAAGGATCTGATATGTTTTTGAAGAGGTTCAGTTTACTCTGGTTCGACTTAAAGGTCCGATGTAGCAACTCAGCAAATTTGTTGGTCTTCGCAACTTCGATGAGTGCGTGTTCCAAAAAGTTGCAGCCACCGGAGTACTCAGGCCAGTGTGATACTCCATCAAAGGCTTTCGTCCTATCCAAACAGGCTACTATCACCGACTTATCTGCCTTAGCATCCGATGTGAATATGGTTAGGCAATCAATCATTCACACAGCGCAAGATTTCTTTTGAAGAATACCATGCTGACTAATGTTAAAAGTTCCTGGCCCATAAGGTATATGGCGAGCTGCTCTATGATTCTAGAGACATCGCGGGTGTGATCGATCAGTATATAATTGGCCGTGTCAAGTCTTGGGGTGTTCTGATATATGGGGTTCATGGCAGCCCTTATTTACTGGAAAAGAAAAGTAACGCATTCGACAGAGGTTGAATATGTTTGCTAACAGCATTAAAATATCTCCACCGCCGAGTTTGAAAATAGCCGAACGTAACGATTCCCATCCAGGGTGGGAGCTGGCCTCTGTGTTTTTTCGGCAGTGAAACTTTAGATAAAAAATAAAGTGTTGGGAATGTTTCCCAGGTTGGGCAGAATAGACACGATACAAGAAGATCACTGTCAGATGTTAGGGATGAGGCGAAGAATCTGCCAAAGGCCTCAGCGACTTCTTGAGGGTTGCCTATTTAAGTGTTATTGTAGGCGAGGTGTTGGACAGAAGTAGCTGAGAGCCTGGAGTTATTTGCTCTTGAGTTAACCGGTTGCGCCAGGGATGCTAGTGGGTTGGTTGGGTTCAGAG
Source organism: Fasciolopsis buskii (assembly GCA_008360955.1). Classification (NCBI taxonomy): domain Eukaryota; kingdom Metazoa; phylum Platyhelminthes; class Trematoda; order Plagiorchiida; family Fasciolidae; genus Fasciolopsis; species Fasciolopsis buskii. The sequence continues at coordinate 291,752 of LUCM01010964.1, forward strand.
CATGTAGTTCTTGCATTTTACTATGGGAGACTAATCTTTTCTAATTGTTTGTACAGGCAATTTAGTCGCTGAAACAAGGAAAATTCTCGGGACTAAAAAAAGCCGTTCTGAAGTTTGGCAATTTTGCAGCTTAGTCGGTCATAGCTGCTTTATTTTTAGGGGCATTCAGTAATCCTGTGCCGGCTTGATACTGCCAAGACATTGGTGGAGGAATGAATAAAATTTGTCGGTTGCCGTTTGCACCTCGCTTTCTAGGATGAAGAAGTCTTAATTACAGCTGCGAAACAGGGATTGCAGTCGACCAGAGTTTTCCCTAAAGTAGGGCCTAGAAACTAAGGTTGGAATGCTATTATGGAAAGGGAGCATGAGCTCATAGCTGACGGGCAGGTGACCGCATCAATGAAAAGTACTTTTAATGTATGTGTTTGCATGTGTTGATCCCATCGTAAAAATTAGGTCTAGGACACTTCTGTTTCTGGTAGGGTCGGCCATGAGCTGTGTCTATCCATTTTGCTGAATGTTAGCGACAAAAAGGAGCAAAATTTTAGAAGCGATGAAAGTTGACCAGCAAACATCTGGAATATTGAAGTCTCCCGCCAAGATTTTGGGACCTGGTCAGGTGGAAGAGTAGTTAGTTGCGTCAATAGAGAGTAAGGCGTCGTTCCGACAAAGGCGGCATGCGCATCCCACCAGGAGGTATTCCCTATCACTGTCAGCCATACGGCATCTTGAAAGCAATTTAATTGAGAGTCTTGCAACAATGAGCCTGTTGTTAAATTGCGGACATGCACAAGGAAGCCGCCCCCTTGCTTAGATGGGCGACATTTGTGAACGGTGAGTCACCCGCTGGGTGGTTTTGAAGTAATATTCCATACGACATGAGATGTAAATGTATCCGAAATGAGAACAAAGACGATGTATATATCTGTCGATCCGAAATATATAGCCTCGCGTCTTTATTTCCGCCTTCATATATATATATATATATATATATATATCGCTTGCTACTGTCAGCTTATATTGTCACCAATAACATCTTCCATCAAAAAGTGAGGTAATAATGCCTTTTTCTTATTATTATCCAGATTGACCAAATTCGTAGAAAACATTTGGTGACGATTCGAAGTCGTTTTGCGATTTGTTCTAAGTATCTTCCAGGGCGTACTGACGGATGTTCTTACTGACTGGGTTTGTGCAGTATTCGTCTGACGTGGTGAGACATTCTCCATTATTGAACGGCGTATTCTGCCATCATGTGATGATTGCTTGATGCTGTTTACCTTGCATTTGTTTGATAGT
>LUCM01010966.1:14328-53787 GCA_008360955.1 Fasciolopsis buskii
AGGCAGATCGGGCAGAGATTCGGTTGGAGACAGAGGAGACAGGCTGAATAAAAGAGAGGGAATTCTGAGCAGTAGCTTACTTATCACTACCCACCCTACTCGATCCAATGGACAGCGCGGTCTCGATTACCCTGCGACGACCGTCGTAGTATGGAATTATTTGTAGACGTGTATCTCATGGGCATTGATGGACGGCTGATGCTAGGGCGTCCAGCAGAACGATTAGGGTTCCCAATCCAATCCTTTGATTTTGAAAAGAACCTGACCGCAAGGGAACAGGAAATCTTTGATTAGAAGATCATCTACTCGGATCAATTATTCCTCCACTCATTTTCCCGACTTAGATGCCAGCTGAAACCGACGCCCAACCGAGAAGACCTGGAGACTACTTCGTCATGCCTCTATCGGTTGACCTTCCAGGCAAAATTATATCTTTGGCTTGAGATAAACCATCGTGTATAGGTCGTTGGTTGATGGAGGAACGTAAGCCGTCATTTCGCTTCAATTTGTATGAGCATCTTTTAAATCACTTCTTCCAATCTTTCCGATTCTGCAAGGCGTGGCAAGTCGTCGCCAGTGTTTGCGGTTTCTCCTGGTAATAAAGTCTAGTAACCTGGATGGACTATAAAAGAATGTTCTCTGGACCAGTGTTGATAATCTATTTCTAATCCTTCTTTATGAAGTCTTCATCTAGTCTTGGCGATACCAATGCCAACACTAATGAACAACATTGGAAAGTGATAAACACTTTGAGCACACAAACTCCGTGTCTTGCAAACAACTGAGCTTACTGTGGTACATTACACATGGTTTTTCAGTCTCATCGTGATATCATGTCAGCGCCATAATAGTTTTGGTTCGACGTACGCTCCTCGAGCCCTGAGTATTCATATGTTGACCTCCAATCCTGTACTACCGCTTCTCGTCAAACAGCTGACTGCTTAAAAGAAGCGACCGACAGCTGTTGGTCCCTCCTTTATCTAATATCAAGCTGAAAACTTCCAGCATCCAGTTTTGTTTTGGCACTTTGCACTTTGAAGTTCCCAAACCCTTTGCCAAAGAGAGCTGCCACTTTCACCATTCTGCGCAGTGTACGTTGCGCACGCTCTGAACGTCTAAAATAACAGGGTTATTGGCGTAATGTGGATCATATAACTTGTCACCATTTGCCAGTTCGATGCCTATCCTCCATCACCTCATCGATGACATAATTGAACAGAATTGTTGAGATGGGAAGCATTCGTGGAGCACCGGTGGTCGCGTCGAATGAATTTGTTTGCTCATCTACGTGCCCACAAGTATGCGAGTATAATAGTCTTCCGTTATACCTTTCCGAGATTGGTTTCTCACCGGGATTTCTTATAATTAATCTTTCTCTAGCTAATAAAGTGAAATTATATGAAATCACGAGATTTTTGTAATAAAACCATTCAAAACGCTTGCTGAAATGTTTAACTTTCTCTAAATCACTCCAGTATTTTTCTGCTAAAGAAGTATCTAGATCCACTTCCACCACTCTAAATTTGATGCAGTACTGGGATTTTCGAATAACAGTGAATAGCATCCCTCGGCAAGAAGACAGAATTTGGAACAACTGAGTTACGAACCAACTATTTTACGACTTACGAATATAAACGGTTTTTTCTTCGCAGTTCTTCATGATTGATTTCCCTATTGGTCTACACGAAAAATGCTGTAAGTCGTCGAATGCCACCTAAGAAATTTTGACCCATATATATTACCCGTGGCATGGCGGTCCGCAAGTTGACAATTTTGAGGTATTCGGTAAGACAACGTTAAGCAGCACGCGGATTGACAATCTTAACGATCGTTAGTTGCCAAGTTTCACCATAGCATAAAACAACGTTTTAGTTCCGGATTTTTTCATAGTCTTCTTGCTGTTACGTCATTGAACCCCGGCCGCAATTTCCACGAATATTGCCATGTCTTCCGACCTGAATTTCTTTGTTAATATTACTGAGGTAATTTTCTTTGGCCATTTTTTCTACTTCTCATGGAACATTGTGCATTTGCATGGGAGACTATGACGTCTCTGAACGTTCTGCATTAGCTCCGGTCATCAAGCCACATTTTCAAACTCGAAGATTTTCTTGGTTCGGGAAAACATTTTCCATTTGCACAACATTTGAACATAATGATATGTCTGCAGTCTTCCAACTTGTTTTCAACTGCCATTAGATACCACAAACTGAGCTTTTACAACCCGAAATCACTTCGGCTCCCGTTCCACCGAGGCCTCCCACACCTAAGGGTGATGAACTTCATCGATTTTGTTACACAATCGAGCTGCGTTCGTTGAAAAACTTCGTTTCCATGGACCATGAACCATTAGTCTATACTCGGTTAGTTTATTTCTTGCAGTTGCCTCGTTTTTTTTTGAAGTGGTGTTTGTCTTTGGTTCCTGCAACACCCAGTTTTCTTTCCGAACTCATCTACTCATGAGTACTCATGTTTGCGCGAAGTTGTAAGTAATTTGTAAAACAAAGATTTCTGATTTTTCTCTGCTGAAAAACCCTAAATGAAAAGAGAGGATGACTAGTGATCCCCTGAAATAAACTAGATTGTTCCCTCTTTGTCCCTAGGAGGCTAATGGCATCAGATGCTCCTGTACATGAACCGCTAGATGATCCACCGCAAGCATGATTTTGTCGTACCCTTTTTAGATTCAGCTTCGTATTGTGTAATGCCAACGTGAAATATTGAGCCAAGTTACAAACCTCTTGAAAATAGGTGTTGATTGTAACTCAAGTTGTTGATTTCCGTGAGGGCGTTAAGGTCGCAGACGTTCCATCGTCAGTCGAGATAACGTTGACAATGAATTGGCCACATTTGGCCTCGTTATCGATACCGACAGCAATTCGGGTATGAGCAGCCAAACAGTGCTTTGTTCCGTCTATAGTCGTGTCATCACAACAACGTGACATTTGGGGCATTGGGATCAACTAGGTTTTCCGAACCAATTTTGTACCTGAGTTCCTTCTTGTTGTCCGTGGCGGACACGACTGTGTCGTTTTGCACGTGCTTCAAATGGTCAATTTATCATTTGAATCTGGCGATAGAATATATCATCTGAAAAGTGGGAAACTAGCGTAAAAGTTGGTTTTAGTTTATAATAAGATTTTTACACTTCCCTAGCCCCCGATGTTTCTTGATAAAATTTTCTGTATAACTGTTGCCTAGCAGTTGTCACTTTTAGTAGACTTTTTGTTTTCCGCTTGCGTTTAATACGAGGTTCGTAGGCATCTTCGTTTTTATGGCGTTGACTATTGACATACTTCAAAAAGTGAACTTTTCGCACGTTCCTGGTGAGAATCGCAATGGATAAAATGAATAAAAATCCAACTGTTATCGAGAGAATAAGAGGTTATTAATTCAAGGACATTGGCATACCGCCACACCCGCTGTTAGAAGAAAATTTTGATACATTGTCACGGACCGTTCTCTGATCATCCCCGAAATTCAACCCACGAAGATCGGACCCTTAAGACATTTCAAGATCATGCCACCAGTCTCCCTTCCAGTTCGAAACCGTAGTTGGAACAGTAGAATCAATGGCGACATGTATGTATGCGTGATGTAAAGTCTTACAATCGCTACAGATCCTCTCCTTTTGAATAACGTACATCATGACAAATCATTATCGATTAAGAATGCGTCAAACAACATTTGAAAATGAATGACTTTACTTCTTGAATTAAGATGCTGATTATTTTTTAACGTTGTGCACTCTTTCAAATCACGTGTGCCACAAAATGGACAGGAACTTATTCCTGTGAATCGAGTTATATCAGCTTTTATTCGTAAATTATCTGACGCTGAGCTCACTTTTAAAGTCCGGATATCACATATTTCATGATGTGGTCACTTTTTCCGATTTGGACAAAGTCTAAACCCTCGATTATTATCTAGTACATGTTCGCAGACCAAAATCTTACATCCCACTTTCTTGACGACACTCATCACAACATCCCCAGAGGCTTTTCCACACCAATTTAGATAACAAATTTGAGCGACCAGCCCGCGTTCACTTACGTGACGCTGACCCAATTCTAATTAGTCTCAAATTAATGCATTGTTTTTTCTCCATAGACTAAAGCCATTGACAGACGAATCTCATTTACGGATTGTTTTGAAACCGCTAAGAGCATAGTAGTTCATATAATTATTCATTTTTCCAGGTATGTATATCCAGTATTTGGAAGTGCGGCACCTGTGATGACTTTGCCACCGGTGCGTATCGGACGCCATCAGGAAGTCACTCTATCCAAAGGATTCTGTGTTTTCGAGTTTGCTGCTTCCGTTTCAGAAGTGAGTTTATGGTAAACGATTTTGGTGATTGTCGAAGCGTCTGCATCATACAACAGTGGCTTCAAATTTCCTGAGTCCGTGTATAGAAAACGGTGATGTGACAATTTTCTGTACTCAAACAGACCTTATACGGTTCTATGACATTCCGAGTTTCCGAGTTATGGTTTGCTGGATACTAATAGAAACAATCGGACGGCCTAAAAACTCCGACGAACGGTAGTTTACATGAACAGTGGCAATAAACCATGCGATCGATGCAATCGGTAACAGGCTTTGCCCATTGCAGTAGATCCGATCTCTATCAGAATCACTGAAGCTCTCAAGGGTCGCTAGGCCTGACGGAGTTAAATGACAGGTACTGAATTTTAATGAGATAAATAAGATGAAACGATATCTGTGAGGTCAAGTTACAATAGGCCCTAAGAAAGATCATGAAAATTGGTGGGTCAAAGTAATCGAATACACGGGAGCAATAGCCACTTCGAGTAACATTCAAAGACTGCTTAAACATGTACGCGACGCCAGTGGACGGTCAACTTTTGTCGGTGAAACGAGATCAAATAGAAAGTGCGGACATTTTCATGTTACGAATCAAGAGCTCGACTGTCGGGTCGACCACTTCAAGTAGGAGTTTAACTAGTCGTTCGCTAATTTAGTTACTCTGATGTCAACAACTACGAATAGTTGGTGGGCATAAGTTGAATCCCCAATGGAACTAGAAATGGAGTCGAACGTCCGACTACGGAAACCTTGAAAATCAGTCGATTTCAACGAACTCGCCCCAGATCTTTTCAAACTGAGTCGAAGTGCCTTGATAACACCATTTACCATCTTGTTCCGTGATATTTTGAACGAAGAGCGTATTACTGTATCATGGGACAAATCACTCATTATACGCATTTCCATACAGGAAGTACACAGTCACTTGTAGTCATTGTGTGATCAGCCTATTTTCGATAATGGCCGAGGTATTGCGTTCGATATTCCTGCTTCGCTTGACAACAGTTCGGAGAGAAACGTCCGCGATCAGTGGGTCGAATTTCGTTTCAGTCGAGGTTGCATCAACCAGGTTTTTTTACCGTTCAGTTACTTGGGACGTGCCACACACACACACACACACAACACACGTTATTTTCCTACACTTGCAAGGCCTCTTCGGCTCAGTCAGTCGAACAGCTCTATTCAGTCTTTCATCAGGAAGCTATCCCACAAGTTTGTAGATCTTCTGCGACCGTTATACTGGCTTGCCTGTGTACACGTAAGGGAAGGGGTACATAGTGAACTATCGCATTCATTCCAAACGACCAGCCGTGTTCAGCAAGAGTGTCCCATTTTCACATTCCTATTCAATTTTGTTATCGACGCGGTGATAGAGGACGCCTTCGGAGTCCACCAGAATATGGGTGTCTGACATATTTCGCACAAATCTGAATACAGATCATGTGCCACTGGAATCATAGCAGTAGGTGAAGACATTGAGCAAGGAAGAATGAAGAAAAAGATAAGCATAGTTCACCACTTGTGATATCTTCTCTCTCCTCCACCCACACGTCATTGGCCATCCATGGAGAAGCATGATTCCTCTATCGGCTTGTTACAGTGTAGGGCGCCCATTGAGGTTTACGCATCCAGGATATTTGAATTTTTGACCGAATGCCATCCTGGACAACCAAGGGCCAGGATAACGTAACCTTGTCGAAGTACATGGACGCAAATCGTCGATTGTACAGGTTTTCAGTAGTAACTCAACGTCACGCGTCCTGTACAAATACTCTGTGGTTCCTTTGCCAACTACTACTACCCAGTTTCCCAGACCGAAGTAGGGGATTAGATTGGGGAACCGTATCCCGAGCCTTTGACCAAATGGTCTAACCCACGAGGCGATAAGACAGTCTGACGATCACGCTACTCACTGGTGAGCGGTGACCAGTCGCTCAGTTAGTACACTCGTCAGATGGAGTTAGACATCCTTGGTGACCAATAATGCTTTTGCACCGTCAGTATAGGACCTTTTCATGGTTAAATATCGTCATTCCTGATTAATCGGTGGTAACCAAGTGAACTAAGCATCTATCACCAAAAGGTCAGAGGTTCGAGCCCCACATTCTCCAGCAACTTTGAAGGTAGACTGTAATTCGCTGTTTTCCAGCTCGTTACTACACCTGACCTAACGAGGCCTTATCTGGTTCTATCCCACTCCAAGTTATAGGATCAAGGTTGCCGGTCCTCCTCCCCATATAATGGGTCTTGGCGGTTATGGAGTGTGCCCCTTCCATTGCACTTATGCGTAGCGCATGTAATTAAAAAGTAAGTAGTATCTGATTCGCTCGGTACCAGAAGGATGTAACGACACGAACAAGCGGTTTTTCCGGACGGATGTAAAGCGCATTGATTCAGGATAAAGTTCGGAATTTGATAAGACAACTATTCCTCATCTGATCTCCATTCTTGTATTTTTGTTTTTTGCAATAGATATTAAAAACACCCATGCCATTACATTGAAATCTGTAGTCACTCGACCGTAATCTTTTATGAAATTTTGCATCAACCGCAGGATTTTAATAGCAATATACTCGTCATTTAATGGAGCTATTCTCACACTTGGCACGTCAGGTTGAAGGGCCTACGGTTATTTGCAAGCGCTGAATTGTACTAGATGAAAATTGGGATACAAACGTCGTTCCTTGGTTGCAATTGGTGTACAGCCTTTAAGATTTTCTTAGCCCATTTTCCTATTTCACATTACAGAGTACTGTTCGTTGGTGAAAATGCTCTTTCCCCTCGTTCTCTGTTACTATTCATCTCTAATATAGCTCCGTGAACGACTAGTTGCAGCTCCGTTAGTTGTTGAACTATTCGATCGCAGTCAAGGGCCAAAAGGTATGGATGAGATTCTCGGTCGAGCCACAATTCAGCTCGCGACCATATTCAATTGCATATCGCATGAGGGTAAGCCACCTTAAGTCCCATTCCGCGTTCCCTTCGGTCAGGTTTATCACTAACATCAACATCGGAATTGCCAATTTCTACACGTCTGTTAAATAATCGCTTAGCAGTATGTGAAACTTTAACAGCCTGATAGTCGTATATTTACAGTGAGGTTGCACCCTAACGAGGTGTAATGACTTGTGGATTGTCGAGCCGTCAGTTTGTCGAAAATCGATATTTGAATGAGTTTATATTAGTTGGAAATGAACTCCAGTAACTTAACGACCGTCATGATCGACTTGCATTCGTTGGGAATGCGTCTCATTTTGGGCCCGATGGAACATCTCATTTGTCTGATTCGAAAACATCATATGGCTGGCGTATTTCCTCGAAGATTTACATCCTAGCTATTTCATACTCTGCTCGATTACTCCTGCAGTTTAATAACATCGAAAGTGCCTGCCGTATATTTTTACGTTAGATTAAGGAACCGAGTTTCATGAATTCACTACCATCAGAATAATAACGTGATATGAAGAACTGAATTTTCTTCAAAGGTTAATCGGTAAAAGAGAGTAAACTTGAACAACTCAACCGCGGAAATTTTGTTCCGCTTGTATCGAACTGGTTGAATATCGTTCAAAAATGAATTGCTTTATATAGCGCACTGTAAAGTGTACAAAAATCTATCGATACATTATAGTTCTTTATATGGGGTTGTGTTATTTGATGCAATACTTCAGTTTTATGCCCGACCCATTGGGCACTGTTATATGACTGACTTAGTCAGATTTCATTTACTTTGATCCGAAACACGATCCATATTACGCGGACTCATGTGAACTTACGCACTGTAAGGTGCACTGATTATTCGTGCATTGGCGTACAACCTGTCAGCTGACGTGTACTTGCCACGTAAAGGAGAGGCATGCTCTCATCCAGTTCCCAATATTTTTTGACATCGATTCAAACGACGGTGACGCAATTCCGAAACAATACGGAGTGTGATATAGAAAGTCACTGAAATGGTAAGATGTGATCGAATTTAGCCGCGTTTAGCTTCCGGCAGTGAGAAATAACCCGGCCTTTTCTGATGTTAGCCGTATAAAAACAGTACATGTCAGGTCATTGGGACGAAAAAGTGGTTGTTCCAGATAAACGTTGCTAATATTTGGGCACGGGTATGCTATCAGCATTGCTGAAGTACGACAGATTAATTGTATGCTGCAAAATCCCCGGGAATCCTGTGAGAAGTTAGCCAAGACCAGAATATTGAGTTGAACTGCAATGGACCTGATATGTCCATTCTTTTTTTTCATTTGTTTCATTAACATAAATGTTGCTTTAAATTTGGTAAAACGTAATGGCATTTGCCTTTTATCTTTGCATTCTCATTACTTTCGTGCATGATTTGATATAATCTTCTTGGTACTCATTATACTACGGCTTGGTTAAGCAAAATCCGATAATGTGGTTCATGACATCATTTCTGGTATGTACTTATTGGTCATGTGTTTATTCGGAACTGTTGCATAGTTCTTTCGTCTAGGCTTCTGCTTTTAAAGAGAAAGATGAAATGAAATAGGAAGATATTTACTAGAGCATTTTCCGAAATACGTAGAATGACACGTTTATCTGACACCAAGTTTTCCATTACCGTTTGGGCGATACCTCAAAACCAAAGGATCCAGTTTTTTGTATTGTTAAGCGTACTGTATGACTTATCACATTCAGTTTACAGTAGTTCGTTGTCTCAGAGAACGCGGCTTACCAAAAGTTAATGGAACTGTGATATTGAGAATTGGCTTAATAATCTAATAGAGAATTTTTTGCTTCATTGTTTCCGTTGGTCTTGCAGTTCATTGTGGGTCTGTGTTTGCAGTGTGGTATTTTGGATGTGCTGCTCATTAAAAGTCGCGGTTCAGATAATTTGGAGAATATTAATAAAAGTTAACGCTTTCGGTCAAGAACTACGAGATTTTCCGGTGGACTAGAACAACGAAACTTCTTACAGAAAACCAGCCTGATTTCTGTTACATGGAAAGTATAATTTTGTGACGATGAACCTACTAGATCAGCTAAACGAGTTAGCTGTAAAACAAGAGAACATGTTTATAACGTTCTACGGTAGACTATTTGCACATTTTCCGTTGGGAACTTACTGCCCAGATCCTCTCCTGTAACTCTCTACACTTCATTCAAAAGATCTGGGTACAAAACAATGAGATGTCTGCTCTACTTCAGCCGTAACTCCTCAATTAATTCTATCTCACGGCACCTGTCTCTCATTTCCACTAACTCTAGTGAGAAAACTCAAATCGAGCAGATGAGAACGTTCGTTATTCAAAATCAAACTGCTTGTATTGGTCTTCAATGACCAACAATCACTGACTGATTCTTCTGCGGGCTGATTCGGTTAGTTTTATTCACTGACTTTCTGAAGGAACGATTTTGCTCACATTATTGATTGACGCAACCGATGCGATGTCGCGGCAGAAGTGTGTTCATCATTGACCAGGGTAATAGGCAAACTGAACCAAAATCCATTGCCCTTACAGCACTAGACAGCAACTTGCCGTCACTCAGCTCGTTATCATACCTGGCCTAGTGAGCTCTTATGTGGTTCTGTACCACTCCAAGTTTCAGAGTCACGAATGCCGGTTCCCCTTATCCTCCCTGCAGTGGGCCCTAGTGGTCAGGGGGGCCATGTCCCTTCCACTCCATTTAGGCTTTGCGCTTGTCAAAAAATGACGGTGACGATCGTTACCCATTACCGTGGCGTGTGCAATAGTTGACACATTAAATTGTTGCAGAGTGTGATGCTCAAGAGGCAGTTGCGGAATATGTCGACGCTGTTGGGATGGAACCCATTCTAGCTAGTGTCTTCTGTTTCGTTGACTGAGCGGGTTTCCATCTGTTGCTAGCCTGTTGGTGCATGTTATGGTTGTCTGATGTTAATGCAAACTAATTACTGTGTTCCGATCTGATATGTTCAGTGTGAATGATGCGTTTTTTTTTCAACTGGATTTTCATATCTCCTAAAGAAATCTCCACTCCAAATCATGACCGACAATCATAAATGCAAAGCTTACCAATTATTGGTGTTTGGATAACAAGAGTGACTAATCTACCGCTCAAATTGAATGATTAAAATCGATCAGTGTCAAATCAGATCAACAAATGGATATACCAATGAGTCTGTCTGCTTACTAGTGATCAGTGGCGAATCGTGTTAAATAGGAAAAAGGAATAGCATGTTGCATCTACGTAATAGTATAACTGCACAGTTCTGGTGTAAATACATCTCATTTGTGATATGATCGTATTTGTTCGTGAGATTATATAGGACGGAAGGTAGAGTTTGTAATGTCTGCTAGTTTAAATCAAATTTTATACAAACTTCATCCGGTTGTTTCATTTAACCCCATCTTTTTTATACTCTAGCGGTTGATGGGAAGTTCACTGTGCGCCGGTTTTCCGGTGTTGCTGATTTCATCCCGGCAAAATTATGCGCAGAACTCACGGGCCACGACCCAGGAGCATTAGAAACCCAATTTATTGGACAGTTGACTTACGGTTTAATGTTGGAAGACCATGGACTGCACACGAATGATCAGAATCCAAAAGCTACTTCTCCCGGAAGCATCAAGCCTAGTATTCAAGTAAGTAGAACCCGATTCGTTTCGTTTACGGACAAATGTTCACGTAATGCCTCATGCGATTCAGGTTGGCTTTTATTCATACGAACTAGCATTACAAAAGTCGACCGAAATTCACGTGGTTCTGATAATTTATTTCACCATAGAAAAAAAATCCGTAATCGGTCGGTTGGTTTCATTGTCGTTCTTATTTTCGTGGACTACATAGTAAGTGGAAGTGGTTGCCACGGTTGAATGGGAACACCAAATGGCATTTTATGCAGCGGAAAAAATAGGATACAAGTACGAAACATGGATAAAATACGTAACCACTCCGAATTCGTTTATTAAACAATCTGTTTTTACAGGAAAGCTTACATTTCTCAGAAGCTTTTAATCAACTGGTCGGTCGTGCATAGCCTTTTTCGGACATAGTGAACGGAACGAGACGAGACAGTCTATTAATTTCCCCGTCATTTTCGTTATTTCATCCAAAGGTTTTATTTTTATTTGTAAATATTTTCTGACTACTCGTGAGGCAAACAAATGGACGACAGAAATAGTTTCTCTCACGGTTCGCAATTTTTCTCTCCACATGGGCACCACGATTAGCCATACGGACATAATCTCGTGATTAAAGGATCTGCGAACACAGAAAAGGCTGAATGATGACCAAATGTTTGCTGATTCTGTCCATGGCGTTTTTCATGCTACCCCAAACTTTCGCACCTCTTGACGAAAGCCGAATTTAGTGCAATCCATGCAGTGGTTTGAAATGAACACTTCGTTCTTCCACCTTGTTGTCTGTGCCTGGGACACCATGAAACACAGTGAAGCATCTACGAGAAGAGATCAGGCTAATGTTGAGGGAGTAATTACGGGGATAACTTGGTAGAACATTGTAGTCCTGCGCGCGATATCGGTGAATGATAACCACAGTTTCTAGACACCATGTTGGCGGAGTAATTTGTTTTTATCGAACTAGTCTTGGTGCTGCTTTCTAGCTGGTGTTTAACACGAGCTAGGGAGAGTATGTTGCGTCGTCAGATTGGCACAACTGTGAAGGCACACAATACAGCGTCAACGCTAGAAGTTGGGTAACACAAAACTGTTAGATTACACTAGTCGTCGCGTAAGACAATAAGAACACAAGAGCCTCAGACCCCCGCAATGGCTGACGTCTGACTAGACCGAGTCCATTTCAGAGTGTACTACATTGGGCGCGGAATATAGACTGATCGATGCAGTAACTCAGAGCGCGAAATTCGAATTTGGGCCTCCCACTAGTTGGACGGAGAACACCGGAACCGGCAATATGGGTTTATTCATCTCGATCAAGGCAGCAGGCAAGCAGAAAAGAATGTAATATGAGCTTTACGGTGTACGTGTTGTTAGTCAGCCTGGAGGGACAGTGACCTTGCGATTCGATGTGAAATCCGGTCAGAGACCAATAATGCCCGAGCCAAAAATTCGGCTAACCAATCACGATAAAGTCAAGAGCGTTTTTACCTTGAAATATACCTGTGCAGCAATTTCAGCCTCTTCGATTTTTCGAGAGTTGGCCGTCTCTGCAACAATGTGATGTACAAAGCTATTTGAAGTGGAACATATTGTTGCTGGTATAGTTTTAATCGTCCATTTCGATCTGACGGTTAAATCATCAGCAAATATCTGAATCTGCACAAACTGATCATCGGGTCTCCGGTGAAATAACTTTGAACATATCACTATTTTTTGAGTCTGACTAGTCGTCAGATAAGGTTATCCTAGCGATAGGTTTTCTGTGAAGCTATGAATCTCCTGTTTTCTTGAACAGATTTCGAAAAACGAGTACGTTATTGGTTGTATCGATTCACAGGAGATATGACGGTCCCTCTTGTGAACGCCGCGGAGGAACTAACATGTTAGGCACGGTGTCCGAACTGTCCATGAGTATCATCCCCCGTCGATTATCCGGTATTCATGAATGTTGTAAGCCTGTAGCGATGTTTGAACTGCATCTTGTATCTCAGCGTAACGTGCTGCCGCGGGTCTTTGCTGGCTCGGAGCTGAACGATGTTCTTGAATACTTAGAATTTTTCGAAGAAGTTAATTTATTACTCAGGAAGTGACATTCCATCAGGTTGTTACACATCTGGCGAAATTTCACCGCGTATACATAGGGTCAAATGGATTTTTACTAATTCGAGGCATTTGTGGTGTTATCGTTTATTTATTCTAGATCGAGTGTACACCGCAGTATTCGGGCCATTTAGTCCCAATGCGGATGGAAGATGTGCGAAGGCTGGCACTGTTTACTTAAGTTTGCCTTCATGGTAGTCCCCATATAAGGTGAAAAGTTCGTATCGTCTTACTGACTAAGCATTCTATATCGGGACTTCGAGCCCAATCACCCGAATAAACACCGAATTTGAACGAGTTGAAATGGTTGAGACACGTATACCGATAGATCAGATATCCCACTGAATGTTTTCGATCCACTCAATGATTGAGGGATAAAGTTTAATTGTTCAGTTTCCGATACGGTGGTAGCGCCTGAAAATCGTAGCTAGCGCACTGCCACAGCTAGGATGAGTTATGTTTCCAATCACGGGGCCGCATGGTCCTCTAACTAGGTAAAACATGACGTGCCACGACCATTAGTATAATCGATTTCGAAACCAGTGTTCATTTATCCGTTTTTCCAGTCTTCCTGCTTTATATGTTTTGTTAATATTTTTTTGTTTTGTTTCTTTCTCAAGTAGAAGGGGCGGGAGATAGCAACTGAAGCAAAAACATCAGTACGATGTTAGTTTTTAAACTAAAGCTAAGCTAAAGAACTGATGAAGACTAGGTCTGTTGATTGCTTCTTGGCTTGTCACTTCTCGTAACAGCATCGTCGAGCCAACTCTTCACCTCCGGAGCAGATTGTTTCAGCGCATCGGCCGACTGACATCCGCGCAACAGCTGAGTATCGGACTGCGCTAGAACTGGAATTGTGGCGCGCAGCTGAAGAAGCCAAATTCTCATCTCGATTGAAAGAACGTGAGAAACACCTAATGGCCACGCTTGCTGAAGAATGGCACAAACGGGACAGCCAACGGGAATTGATTTGTCGGAAAAAGGTAAGCGCAAATTGCCGTTTACGAAGGCTAAAGTGAGATCACCGTTTTGTGTGTATATATACTTATCAGAAGCGGCCCGGTTGAAAACTGCCTTAAGTCAGGTTGGTCATGGTAATCCAAACCGTCGGCTCATCAATTCTTTCATCGACACCACTGCCTTCGATACATAAATATTTCCGTATAACAGGTAACACGATACGTTTTTTTCGCTCTCCTCTCTACATCACTCGTATCCGGTGGTGCGGATGACGCTCTTATTCTGTGGTCATCATTCCATGGTGTACAAATGTCCAGCTTGATTCTTTGTAAGTCGGTGTAAAAAATACAACAAACACCACGAAAACTAGAACAGAGATTAAGCTATCGTAGTATCCGCAATCTATTTATAGCCGCGCTCTTACAAGTTCGCTTGATAAGGTTCCTTAATCATATGGTTGGTCAGCATAAATTCGTATTCCCTGGGTCCGCTCATTCATTTCTTGCCCAGCAGTTTGAGGCCTGTGAGTGGGAACAAAACCAAATCAGTTACGTGGTCGTTGATTTCAATGCTCATAACCTTTGCCTTAGCTTTTTTGTTTCAGGAAGCCCATGTGATATTCGGCGTTTTACCTCGTTGCGAATTCGTTTCTTCCTCGCCGTCACCAAAATCTGATACCAAACTCCTTCCGTCGAGCGTTGTCTTAAATCAACAAATTACTGTCCGAAGTTTAAGATGGATGGTAGTAAACTTCTTATGGTGGCATGGATCTCCTTAATTTATCCTGCTTTTATCGGTATCATACTGATTAAAGACGAATCTCCGTCATTATCGAGTGGTTTGAATGACTAAGACAATGCACAATGATCCTTCTACTGTGTTATTTTATTGCCTTGATAACAGACAGCTATGGTAGATTTAGAGCTCTGATCGATTGTTTCTTTAGAAAGAGATTGGTCGTTCGCTTCCTCTGCTTTGCTTAATCACTAGTTCACAGTGGGATAATTTGACGGCCATTGTTAGTCATATGTTTGTTTGCTCAATGGACAAGATCAATTATTACCGAGTATTTACTAAAAAGATAATTGTGAATCGCCTGAACGATCCACTCCTTGTGCTTCAAAATAAACGGCCAGTGTCTTAGGTTGGTAAGTTTTTGAATCGACGCTATTGTGACATAGCACCAGGTGACTAAGTGTATCTGAGCCTGATTAATGTAGATTAGCCTAATCTGAATTTTACAATCCCTTTCTTTTTCGTCCACAAAAATCCTAAAAGGTATCAGAATATCAACAGTTGGAGGAGAAACTGCGAACTACCCTGGCTGATCTCACTGAACGCGAACGACAGGTTGCAGCAAGCGAGGCTGAATTGGCCCAGCTTCGTCAGAAAACCGTTCACGAGGCGGAGTTGCGCAAAACCGAACTGGAACAAATGACCCGTATCCAATTGCGCGATATGGAGAGCAAATTGAAACTGGAAGCGAAACAGACTGAGTATTGGAGAATGCAGGTAGGCAAACGGTGTATACTGAATTCATCCACAGTAAGAACCAAAAGGAATTCGCGGGAAAATTACGATGTTTTGGAAGTTTAAGAGCATCGCGCCACTTTTTAACAGCTTTGCACGGCAGCTTAGAGACAAACGCTATTGAGTCGCCGCGGAACCTGGTGCTCTAACTGTGGCGTAAGGCAGTACTTAGGTAATCGTAATGAAATGTAAAAGGCTGCAGCTATCAACAGTGGCCCTAACCTCCAACAAGTGACCAGTAATGTTGGTCCATCAGATTCAAGTGTAAGCGAGATGATCAGGGAATCTGATTGATCATTCTCTGGAGTGCTGGACAGAGCACTTTAGGGAGCAGTATAGTTGGTCCAATTCGACAATAAGTCTCCCACCTATATGCGCAAGTGAAACGATGCAGATATGCAAATTACGGAATTTTTCATATATAAATGGCCACATTTCAGCCAAAAACCAGAATACAAATAACATTTATACTCGGCATTTTGTAAAAAAGAAAAAAGGAGATAGTGAGAATAAACGCACGCTGAATGAATGATTTGAGCGCTTACGATAAGTTGCTCAGGAAGTCCATTAAGGCGCGTTCTCGATTTGTCAAGATGCACGCTAGACAGGGAACAGTAGTGTTCCTATGGCTTACGATTCTGAAGGATATGAATCGATCAGTGGATTGCGTGAAAATATTAGAAGGGCACTTTGAGAGCTCATTGTGCAGAGACTAAACGAGATCTGAAAGTATTTCGTGGACAAAGTTTTATCATGTGGATAAATGCTGATCAAACTGCCTAATGGACAATTCGTTTAGTGGTATGAAAGTCATACAGCTAATAACTGGCGGTCCCCGACGGGGGATTTTAAAGTATTTCCTAAGTAAATCTGCAAAAATACCAAAAAAGTAAAGAAAAATTGAAGAAATACACTGATACATCAAACTGTTGATGGTACTCTGTTTCGCCTTGCGGTGTCAAAGCATTCTGATCGAAAATTTTTTGTACAGCTGGAAATGTGCGAAAAGTTCACTTCAGGTAACTATCAGTACTAACCCTCTATATATCTCTCATAATCAACCCTAGTTAGTGTTTCTGAGTTGATGACCCACAGTTCGGCTGGGTAAACGGACAGGGGAAGAGAGAATAAGCATAGGAAACATTTAGACGCGTTAAGATTCAAACGAATTTGTACAAAAACGTTGTAAACAGAGGACAAGTTACCGGTAAAAATGTGAAAGTACTGTGGGGGCAACGTCGTTAGTATAATCAAACAGGGGACAAGAGGAAGTAGTTAATAAGCCATCGATGTACGTAGAGAACATATATCAGAAAGAATTAGCACGTTGAAACACTTCTAAGGTTTTAGCCTATTTTGTTTGACATTTTACCACCCAGTCATGTAAACCGGGTTCTGTTGGCAAAGTAATCGGGCAGGCATACCAATAATTTTCTGAGACAACCAAGTGTTTCCACTTTATGAGGTAAGAGAGACCATGGGTCAGAATTGAATGAAGATGAGTAGTCGTTTGAAGACAAGAGATACAGATTTCGTCCACGCACCCAGAGACTGACAAAGATGATAAACAAGAGAGGGGATTCTATCCAACGTGGACTCGGTAAACCAACGAGCTATGCAGAATGGCTCATCTCAGAGCAGGAATCCAATCATACCTGGGGGGTCAGCTGATGGAAGCCTGGCGAGGTGATCTTCTGACCTTCCATTTTAGGACTTGATTTGAGCTGACAACGCAGTCGAAAAAATGAGTGAAAGAATAACTGATCCAAGTAGATGTGCTTCCACTCAGCCACTCCTTGTTGCTTTGTGAGCAGATTCTCGTTAGAACCAAAGGAGTTGGTTAGAAATCCTACAAAATGGCTGGACTCTAGAATTATTCGTTCAAAAACCTCAACCAATAGCACAAACAGTAAAATCCACGCCACTTCGGTCATCGCTCTCCCCGTTGCTTCCAGCAGGATGGGTGATGCTCCGAGTTCCAATGATGGGCTAACGTCCCACCACCTTGTGGGTAAAACTTTTGCGTCAAAAGCTACGGTTTACAAAGGAAAACTGCCGCTGAGAGTGGGCATCTGCCAAGTACCGATAACCCGAATATTTCCAGCATCCTTTCTGCAGGGAAATTTTTTAATTTCCGTTCTTCCGATGCAGGGACCCCGCAATTTGCCACGAAGAATTGCGCCTTGACGGATTTATATAATGAGAGTATTAGGGAAAGGGGAAGAGACAGTGTTCACTTCACTTGGGTGCCTCCAAGGTCCAACAAGTTTCTCCATCGAGATCCCTTGAAACTTATAGACGTCTGCTGTATATCCGAAAGGCGCATACAGGATCCCACTTCCGCGATCACTGTTGGTAGCCCAGATGCAACCTCATTCTCTCGCTTCATGCTTCGCATGTCCGGTGGTCCGGCCCCGAGCGTTCGTGGTCAAGCTGGCGTCGGGATCGTTCTGAGTATGTGAACAGGGTGTGCAGCTAGACTGGATCCCACTCAACAGCCTTTTATGTGCATTTTGGTTGGATGGTTCTTTACGTCCAAATAACAGTCGGTTGGAGCGTCGTTTGTTTATCGTATATGTGAATGCGCTCACTGATTGTAGTTCTGCTGAGGCGAAAGGCGATTTATCTCGACTATTCAGCAGTGTGCATTCAACGGTCTTCGTGTTTTTTGCTGGTGATTTTGACGCACAACTTCGCCATTGAGTGGAGCTGGAGGCAGATGCTGTCCCAGCTGATCGGGCCGACAAGAAAGATCACCTCTTCCAGGTTTGTTCTGAGCATAGGCTGTTTCTGATGAACACCAGTTTTTGTAAACATCGGGAAGGAACGACGTGAGGAATGTATCAAAAAGTCTATGCGCCATGTATTGATTTTTATTGTGAATGATATAATGTTAATAGCACAGATCTGTTGGTAGGCGTTACAATTTGCCGGCGTTTCGGCTACCTTGAGTAATCTTTCTCAAGGCAAGTTTTACAATCAAATAACCTAGGGCACGTTCACATACCAACAGGTGATCGGTTCTCTGTTTCTGTGTGTGTATGTAGGTATAGATGTATATGCGTGTGCGTATGTTCATTGAATTGTGATGGATGAGCTGTTAGCTGTCTTTCACGTCATGCGCCGCGGCGGTGATGAGGCCAACTAGGATCGTGGCCTTTAGAATGTTTGCTTATCGCGTTAGAGTTACCATATCGCTGGAATCTCCCCCGTCGTTACGATTACGCATGTGGAGTGGGCGCTTCCTGCCAGGGCCTCAGCGTACTTACATTCAGTGGAGGTTCTGAATCCAAGTTAGAGCATTCCAGTTTTCATAAACAATATTGTGCTCCTTTGCTATACGTGCAAAGCGATCGCTGAATCGCACTGCAGTTTTGATAAGGCTATCGTTCTGAGGGTCTACACTTTTGTTTTGTTATTTTATTCGTGTCTTCAATTGCCCATTGACTAATCCGATGTATTCTGCAGGGTATTTCTTACAACTGATTTTGTAGATGCAGTTATTTTGACCTTCCACCCCGACTTGCAAGTGTTCAGTTGTTTTCATATGAGGCGTGATGGATAACGGTTATCTTGTAAGATGCTGTTTAGAAGCCTTAGTTCTTCTTTACACCCGGTGTCATTATTGCACAAATCTGTTAACCAGCGAGCTGTGCTCACACACATGCGCGCATTGATAACCTACCATTTGTTGGCGTGAACGTGCCCTCGGTTGTTTGATTTTAAAATTTGCTTTGAAGGTGATTACCGATGGTAGTCGAAAGGCTGGCGAATTACAACATTTATCAACAAAGCTGTGTTATTAACATTGTATCATTCACAGTAAAAACCAATTTTTGTCATAAGAGCGATATTGGCTCATCTGGCGCTCCACTTCGTTTTTACAGCGTTCGACTCAGGTTGATCACTGCTATTGGTCACCGGTAGCGTGAATAAGTCGAGGTCTGTCAGTCATTCTGGGCTCTGCCTGTTGGCTCAGATCATGCTTTGGTCCGAGCTCGATTTTGTTTGCACCTGGTCTGTGCTCACCAAAACGTAGATCCCTGAGGCGTCAGCTGATCAGGAGCCTTAAAAGCGACTGTGGACAGTGGTGGGTAGGAAACTTTAGGGAAGTGGAAAAGGCTTGGCTAACGGAGATAATGGCAACCTCTACAGGCTGAATAGGAACACTAACCTACGGAAGTCAAGCGTATGTAAGGTGATTAGGGATTCCAAAGGCACACTAATTCACCCTCAAGATCGTCGGTTGGGGCGTTGGGAAAACGCTTTGGGCCTTTCACTCATATTTGCAGGTGAAAAGATGCAGATATACACCAGGCTTGTATCTGAAGCGGGGATGATTAGAGAGATAGGTTTTCCTAAAAGGCAGAATGCAGCTGGACCAGATGGGTTGTCGCAATCCGTCTTCAATGACGGTGGCGAAATGTTGACACCGAAGTTAACAAAACCCCTTGGATCAACCTGAAGAAGGGGAAAAAAAGTCCTAAGGACTGGTGTGGATCGGTGATTATGCTGATGTACAAGAAGTCGACAGATCCTCATGTGGAAGCCACGGAGGGATTAGTTTAATAAGCATTGCATCCAAACTGCCTCCGGACATAATCCTCCATCGATTATTTAGTACTGACGAAAGGTGTATTCGTGAGAACCAAGGCGGTTCCCGTTCCGGTCGGGGTTGTATCGACTAAAGTTCCACTTTGCAACAGATCTTAGAACATGGGCACATATTCCGTAGACTTGGGATTTCTGTCTTCATTGCNTGAATCGCCTTCACATACGCAAAATGGTCGATTGGTATCTGCTAATTTGAGGTACTTGTGGCGTTGGTGTGACATTGGGTTATCGATCAAAGGTCTGCACTGCTCTACAGCTTCGTAGCATGGCCGTTTGGACCAGATGTGCGAAGAATTTCTGTGTTTGAGTACCTTTGTGTTCGTAGTATTGATAGAATATTGTGGGAGGGTTTTGTGAGTAACTGAGTTTAAACGTGGGGTATCTGGATCCTATGCTCTAGTCTTTAGATCAGGCACTGAATGAGAATATGTTGAAGTGGTTGGAACATATTGTGCACATATTCACAGAACGACCGATTCGTTGTACGGCATTCTTCGAGGAAGGTAATGGTTGGAAGATGTTTGTGTCGGCCAGTCGATGAAAGTTAAGAAGTACGAAAGCTTTAGCCAGTGAACTGGCTCGCATAGGTGCATTAATATTATCAGGTCAAGGTCCACGAGATCCCCCGAACCATTGTTTGGAAACAATAGGTGACATGGCTCGGTACCGCGGTTAGTGGATTGTTGCATTCAAAACCTTTCTTCTGTATAGCTCTCCAACTTACTATATTGAGTCGATCTTTCATTATTCCTGATTTTTTTGTTCTGTTTGAGCAGAATATGCTGTGAGGTAGCAACCACAACCAGAATACGTTGGTGCAAGGTTAATGGCTGTCCAACTTGATGAGAGAGTCTAAAGTGGGTCCACAAGGTCTGTTACTGGTTACTTTGAGCAAAGTTTTCAGGACTGATTCTTCAAAATACGGGGCAACTTCAGTAAAAAGGGGAAATGAGGAGTGATGATTGCCTTAGCAGAACTAATCGTTGAGTTCTTAGACGTCCGTGGTTGGATTCTGGGATGCATAGTTGTCCCAGAACTTCACACTTCTCGACACCTTTTTTAAGAAAGCGAGTGTCCGAATGCCGTTCGTTCATCCATCAAACTGTCTTTGTACGCTCTTCCTTTGGTCCGACGAAGTCGTTTTAGGTAGGCAGGCGAAAATCTGTCAGGTCGGATATAACGTCTCCGTGGCGGACAGAGCGGGAATTAAGGTGATCAGTTGGGTGTTCGCAGAGTCGTGATCTATGGGGCTGCTATGTCACGCAACCTATTCAAATTAACTTGAGAACAGACAAGCCTAGTTACAGTGTGGGATTAAGGAGTTGCTTATACAAGGAATTTTTGGATGAAAAAGTACAGTGCACTGGTCGAACATTTTAATGGAAACATTTGTAGACCGAGAAAATATTGATAAAGTAATGTAAGGTCAGACCGGGAAAAGCACCATTACGCGTAGGAAACTGTACAACACTGACAAAACCAAGGGATGGTGAAAAATACTTTTTTTTAAGTTACCGGCGATAACGCATAAATAATGATCAGCGTAAGTAATACAATGTTTGGGTAGTTCAGCCGTAAGTTGTCTAAAGTCCTGTCCTTGGGTAGCAAGAAAAATGTACATACTAACAAAATTAGTGTGCCAAATGCACTAATACAATGTGGTTTGTGATTGATAGAGGTACATTTAAGTTTAAAATCGTTGAAATGGTAAATGGGACAGATGGATTTACACCACTTGCAGCAGCCAGACGTCAAAACACCGCCTCTCAAACTTGAGGGACGTTCCTGAAGATATTGTATCACTGAAAGTAAATTTCATTGTCATCAGTACTGACATACAGCCAATTTTCCTATAGGAGAATATTACTAACTTTATTCTGTGAAGCCAAGTGAATTAGCTCATCAGTCCTCCTCAAGAAAGACCGCAGATTGTCGGGTCTAGACATTCCATCTATTTAGTGATATCTGATAGCAACTCTCCGTTGCGCTGAATGGTTTCTTGAATGTCCATGTGTCTTCAGAAGCAAATCTGTAACTCGATTTCTAACAGAATGTCGAAAATTACGAAATTTAGCTGAGTATGTCCGTGTAGAAATCATTTGTCATTCAAGATAACAGTGAAGCAACAGTAACGGATAAACAAGTAAATTCGGAGCAACATAGCCAAATTTTCAAGGGCTTCGTCAAGTTACTAGATCTGTCCACTCACCTAGTTGCTTTCTTGCAGGATTCGAGCCAATCCAGTCGTGTAGCAGCATTTTACACCTTGACGGCCGAGAAATACTTGCAACTTGCTTGGGTCTCCACTCCGTAGCACAAAATCGTCCGCCTGTTCTAAGTCAGTCGATTTACTGTCTCGACAAACCAATACCACCAGAGTTCATCTCGGGAACTGATGTTCTTCAGGGCTGCTCCTTTTACCTTTGTTCAGAGTTTTAAGTCAGATGACAGTGGGGCTAGTCTTATACACACGATCGATTACTGGCGTTGTTATTTGCTCAGACAGGAGACTGACCTAGAATCTTTCCATTGAATAAAAACCCAAGCCTTTGGAAGAGCACTGGTTCTGTGCGTGTTGCAACTACCCAATCAATCAGGACCTTATGTGGTTCTGCGCCGCTCCAAGTTTCAGGATCATGCCTACCAGTTTTCTTTGCCCCCTGGGCATGTCAAAAAAAACCGGCGTGGAGCCAAGGGGCTGCCACAACCGGTCTCAGCATGCACAGGATTATCTCGACTCTAGCGTTCGAACTGCTGTTTACCTGTACTTTCAAATTTTATCGCCTCACTCAGGTCTAATTGAAATTTAAAATTTCAGCTAGGGTTGGGTTCTGTGGAATTTATCCGCAATCTGCATGGCATAAAGCCAGCAGTATTGCACTGAAAGCTCGATCCTGGGGTCACTGTTATCCTCGATTTTCACCAGCGCTTTATTATAAGTGTTGCGTCTACAGAGGGCTAGATTGGCCTTTACAAGTCTGAGGTATATGTGAGGTCGACACGATATCCGGTTATCTGTACGATTGGTCCCGATAAGCGGCTCAGAAACACATCCGTCGCGGACAGAAAATATCGAAAGATGGTCAATGTTTGAACATCCTTATGTTCGTAATATTTTTAGAACATGGTGGGTAGTGGGTCATGCAGCTCAGTCGATCGAATAGCGACTGTGCTAGAACAGGTTAAGTTGGTTTGGGCGTGTACCACGCATACCCCGAGATCGACTTTGCGGCTGTGCGCTTTTCTTGGAGACAACTAATTGTTGAAAGATGGGTCAGATTGGTCAGTATTTCACGGAGCGAAAAGGTATGAGAAGCCTAATCGGTGGACTGTGCCGAATAAGGCAGATAAGATTACTAGATTGGGGTCACCGAGATCTCTGAACACTGAAGCTGGAAGATAAAGCTAAGTGCCACAGTCAGTGACCCTTATGGATTCGGAATATTTGTTTCTATTTTGCTCTTCCAAATTACGATCTTACGAAGTTCCCTTCCTGACTTGATACTACGGGGTGAAACTCAACACTTGGAAGCAGGTTTCTTCGACTGTCTTAGATCCTATGTATGGCAGTATATTTCACAATAGGCCTTGAGTCTAATGGTCGGTGAATATCTCTATTTGCCAATTCAGATTAGGAAAATCTTAAGAAATGTCGCGAAAACTAGTGGGTCAAAGCAGACAACCCATGCCTCTGATAACGATCAGAGACCCCGGTTGGTCGATGGAACGATATGCAGTAGGAATTAAGAGTCCGTTCATGCAGATAGCAAAGACCCGACCATGGAGTCGAACACTTCCAGTTACAGTTTAGCTAGTCATGCAATAATATAGTTACTCCGATATCAGCAACTGCGAATACTTGGTAGGTATCAGTTAAGCCCCCAACTAAATTCGAGGTACGGTCAAGCATTTGATTACTGGAAGCTTAAAAATGTGCTGGTCACAACGAATTTCTCCCGTTTTTCTCAAACTGGGTGGAATTGCCTAAATAAAACTATTTGCCACCTTGTTCGGTGATATTTGGAACGAAGAGCGTATTCCATTATCATCGGGTGAGTCACTCATTGTACAGATTTTCATGCAGGAAATACGCAGTGACTATAGTAATCATCGTGGGATCAGTTTATTTCCGATGGTCGTCAAAGCCTTAAGTTCCATATTGCTACGCAGCCTGACATCAACTCCGGAGAGTAACATCCGCGAACGGCAGACTGAATTTCGCTCCGGTCGATGTCACACCAACTAGGTTTTTAGCCTTCATCAATTACTGAAGACGTGCCACGTGCGCTCACACACACCACCAATCAACACGTTATTTTCTTTCACTTGCAAGGCGTCTTCAGCTCAGTTAGTCGAACAGCTCTGTTCAGCGTTTTTCACAAGAAAGATGGGCCATAAGTGTGGGAATCTTCTATGATCATTGTATTTGCTTACTTGTATGTGCGCAAGGGAGTAAACAATGTAGAATACATTGCAAGGCAGTTCAAACCATAAATCCAAATCATATTGTCGTAATGAACTGCGTTTTTCGGAAGTCTCTTTGTGAAAATGTTCTACTCAATTCTCTTTATTTGGAAGGTATAACACAAGTTCGTGAATCCGTCGTGATCATTATGTTGGCATGCTTCTGGGCACGTAATGGCACAAGGTGAACGATCAAGTTCTTTCGAACTGACCAGCGGTGTTCCACACGCATGTCTCATTTCAACACTCCTGTTTAGCTTTGTCACCGACGAGGTGATGGGGAATAGTTTTGGAGTCCAGCAAAATATAGGCGTCGCACGGAGAAATAGTGAGAATTTATGTGGCCCCTATTACGCTGGTGGCTTTGCCTGTTTGTTTGAATGTACGGAACTTGCACAACGTTCATAGTTGTAGCTCCATTCGGTAGTTGTTTAGCGCCCTCAAATGGTAAACTACTTTTACAAGACTAAATGTCATTGTTTCTGACTTTAGTGCTTTATGGGGGGGTCATATGAACATTGGAAAGGATTTGCAGTTGACGTTGAAGTAACCATATTAGCACGCGGTCAGATGAACTTCTTGAAGTGTTCGACTTGGCGGTCGAGCCTTTGCTGTTGACCTCGAATGGGTTCTTTGTTGTCGCACATCTCTTCACTGACCGAAGTGAGCAATCAAATGTTTTTATTTCCTGAAGCAGCTGCTACTCCCACTTCTTTGGCTGCTTAGGCCCATCAGTTTGTATGATCCATCCCTAACGTTGCTTGTCATTCGGTTTTCTATCTTATCTAGTTCATCTCCCTACAGCTCGAGCGGTGACGTTCCTGCTTTATTACGTTCGGCAGTTGTCCAGTAGTTCGGTATCTTTGGTGAATATCGACTCCAGGGCCTTGAGCGAAACCTGCTGCCAAGCGCGTCGCCCGATATTCACAACTCACGTGAGAGCCTCTGTAAGCAATCTAGGTGAGACAGATGTTGTACGACTAATCGGGTTTGTGTCGGTGACCATCGAGCTTGGTGGAAAATACCACTATGACTAACACATGGGTTGACTCTGGTTACGCGGACTTACAGGAACTGTAGCTTTGGACATAACCACACCAGCGGTAGCTTACTGTGATATGTTTAACTGGCTAAGAGTACATGTATTCATTGAATGATATATCTCCGTGTGGCGCAACCTGTGTTGGAGATTTATACTAGAGAGAAATCGCCGATTTCCAATAAAAGCTAGACAGGCCTATTGGTATTGTTTTTGCGCTGAATAGAAAACACCCAACGTCCACCTAAACAAGCTTATGAAGTTCTATGTTTGTGCATTAACATTCAATAAATTGCAGTACAGTATCAAGACCTTTGTTTCTGACGGTCACAATGATGAGCTCATTGCAAGCATATTCTTGTGCTTGTCAAAGTTAAAGTCTGTTGTACTGTTTATCGAAATGACGGACAAGCTGCGCTGAACGCAGTTGTTCTTCAGAATACCAACGAACCTCCGGGGTTCTGCAGCGCCCAAACGACCGTCAACTGGGGTCCCGTCTAAGAGGGAAGCTTCAGAATTGTCGCTCAGAACTATCGTTATATCACATCGACTCGCAGTCCGGGCCCCTTTTTCGGGAGTGTGCAGAAAACACCTTGATGAGATACTGGCAACTAGTTAAACCACACCGCTGAAATCCCGGCTTCGCGATTCCCTGACTCATACATCGCTAGTGGGTTCATTGTGTGCGATAGGCACAGCTGTTGGCTAGCCTTTTTCATTACCTGCCTGAAGCTTGGATGTAGTGGAAGCTGCATGCCGCATAGCCACCGGAGCTCACTACATAAGGAAAGCTACATCTATGATCCTAAGCTTTGTAGTGGCGTCTCGTTAGGTTAATAAGATTGCATGAGAATACTCTCTTTAAAAGAGCTGCTATTCAGAAAATGACGAGGCTCGAGAAAGTGTAAGCTACGTGACTGGAAGTCATTTACGAGACTATTTGACAATGAACCGGTACAAGTATAAGCAGGAGCACTATGGATAAAAGCAGGTTAAATAAAACAGGGATCTCTGAACAGATGCGATCTTATCGCTACACATTCTGTTGAAGGCAATGAGCAGAACGATCCTGAGAGTCCTGCATGACGACCACTGCAGTAGGGAATTATCTTTACTTGTGCAACTCACGGAGTCAGGGAGTTGAACATGAGTAAGATTGAGTTTCTCAGACAATGACTTTGGTTCTAACAGAAATCTGTCTCTAAGATAGCTTGGGTGACTTGATTGACCTTTGTACTTGTGAACTAGAATAAATCATCAACCCTCTTTTGAAGCACACGTTATTTGTACACCACAACAGGTGGTCACTTTCATTTGTGCCCCATCCTCCTGAGTATTCGTTAGCTAGTCAGATTCATCTGAAAGATAATAATTAATACAGGATACCAATAGAAGATAGCGATAACACCGGTGCACTAGCAGTCACGATGAATGATGCTCGACTTTAAAGAAAACCAAGTGATATGACGTAATTTTCTTGATCGGGATTACTACAACGTACGAATTTATCACTCTCTCATATGGTCAGCTAATTTTTATCCTATGTTTACTTTCCGACTCCATCTCGATGCCCTTTTCTCCATTTAGACTGATGAATGGAAGTCTAAATACGCCACTCTAGAACACGAACTGACAAGCCTACGCAGTCATCTGACCCAGGCGGAAATTCGCCGAGCAATGGAAGGACGCCCAGCTACGGCACAAGAAGCGAGCGGTTCTGTGTCTGCTACCGTCCACGGGTCTCAAATGGAATTGGCCAAGGCACTAGCTGAGTTGTCCACTGTCCGTAGCACACTGGCCGAGACTGAGCGTCGTTTAGACGAGGCTCAACGTGGTCGGCAACGCTATCGTCAACTGTGGACACGTACACTTCATGAGGTCGCTCGACTTAAACAGGACGCAGAAATTGCCACCAGACAAAGTTTAGCACGCCGTGAAGCGGAATTGGAACAATTACGTTTACGCTATTTAGCCATGGGAGACAAAGAGTTTGCAAATCAGCAGTCCCATCAGACTGGAGATGGCGACCCTTTGAAAGCTGTTCGAGAACAGCTGGAACGGTAAGGGACTGTCTCTCCAGCTAGCATCGGGGCTATGAACAAACTGTTGCATTTAAAAACTAAGCGTCCCGTTGTTGCATAATATGCACCTGTCTAAGGTTAATTCCAATGTTACGGGACTTTCAAAACGTTACAGTGATTCTTCAGCTCGCCACGGGGTGCCTGATGGGCGAACCTGAAGACCAAATGTGGCACGAAGTACGGTTGGACAAATTTTGGAGTAATTCAAAAAGTTGCCCACGTATCCGGTGTGTCTTTAGGCTTTCGCCGATAGTGAACGGAATTCATTCCTTTATGCCACGAAGCGATTCGATCTGATCAGTCTGATTCTATATATATATATATGCGCATGTGTGTGCGTAACGATTGTAACGAAGCCATTTGCAAACTCCCATCAGGCCCATGGTAGAAGAAAAAACGGATTGCGAGAAAGAAAAGATTCGTGGAGGACTCACCACGTGCATATCAACTTTTCCTTGTTGCATCTCCTCATCACGGTCTGTCCATCCTGGCCCATGGTTCATCTGTCGACTTGATATCCTCCGTTTAGGGTTCCACAGATTATTGGTAGCAGATCTCGTGTAGTCCCAATTATATCCACAGTCAGTTAGGAGAAATGATGACTGATAAAATCTGATGTATATGACTGTCTGACTCCAATACATTAGCATTTGAGGCAGTTGACAACCAATGATGGTGGAACTGGTACTAAGCATAAATATTAGTCCAAAGGGAATCGCAACGTACGATCAATTGTGATAAAAGACAGCCCTCTGGGAAGCGAAGGGGCATATTAAGCAGTCATTGACTAAGTACACACAGGGCACCGAAAGAGTTCACAGGTGGCCGTTGCTAAGACCAGGTTACTGAACTGTGTTCGAAGACCGAAATGTGCGTTTTCGTGTTAATCGGAGATCGATTAAGGTCAACAGGTATGAGCCAGAAGCGTATAAAGCATTTGAACGACGAGAAGTACTGGTACGGAGATAGAGAGTTAGCCTGCTGAGTGTGAAGTGTGTAGTTGGAACCACCGCGGAGGCCAGGGTTAGACAGGTATGGACACAGTTCGTTTGGCGTAGACGAACAGGCAGCGAAACAGAGTGCCTGAGATAAAAAAACGTTTGTGAACGGCGCGAAACTATTCGTATCAGTACGTCCAATAAATAGTCCCCTGAATAGACAGAATGGTTTGTGAAATAAAACTGCCTCGATGAAAAATGAGTCCAAGCGCTGGTGAAAAACCTGCACTAAAATTATTTTTCCCCAGCCGACGCCGAACTGATATAGTTGACGACGTTTTGTAAATAGTTGTACTGTGTCCCGAATTCCCGAAAACACCGTCGGAGGACTTCTCCGCCCCTTTAAGCTGCACTGTACACTGGGCTACTTGTATACTTGTCTGCTAACGAGCGACCGGCTTCATTGCCAAGGTAACTTCTTTAATGGTGGTATGATTAACTCTAGTTATACTTGACGTGAAATGGAGTTTGTGGATGAACAAGTGTTTCTGTATAGTAGATTCCATTACGGTTAGGATGCCTGTGGTCCAGGTTATTTCCCAACAGTCTTACTCCATACGGTAGAGAGTAAACATTATTAATGATAACATCCGTCGGAATGTCTTTGAAGACTG
Source organism: Fasciolopsis buskii (assembly GCA_008360955.1). NCBI lineage: Eukaryota > Metazoa > Platyhelminthes > Trematoda > Plagiorchiida > Fasciolidae > Fasciolopsis > Fasciolopsis buskii. The sequence continues at coordinate 43,645 of LUCM01010966.1, forward strand.
AAAAGTTTCATCTATTGTATTAGTGGTGCAGTTATAAACATGACCTGAACGGTGCGTATAAAACACATTGAAGACATGCAGATCCTAGCTCCAAATGATCTCTGAATCGAACATGAATCGGGAAAACCAGATGTTGTAGTTTCCGAAACACCATAATTTTTTCTCACACGCATCGGAGATCGTAAAAGCGTCGGGATATTATAGCCTGATGAATTCGGTTGTACTAGAGCAGGATCTTTATATATGCACTGACAGCAGATAGCTGTCTACTCTGAAAAAGGTGGTCAGCTAACTAAATGCTAACACATTCAGTGATTACGACCGCCTAAAATATTGACGAAACATGGAGAACGATCCACATGGATTACCAATCACGCACTCGTCATAAATGTTCCCCTTCGATCATCTTTACAACTACTCCTGAGAAATTATGTTAAAAATAATAGAGATGGCGAAGTAACAGTCTCAGCAATTAGGTTGAGTTAGTCCTCTGAAGACCGATCTATCTCCCCCTGATTCCACTAAAACCCATAGGTCACTCTATGATCCAGATGAGTTGTATCTGGCACTGGTAAATGCTCAAAAAGACCACCTAACTAAATGTCCTCGCGGTTCAAGCCATTTTTTGTCTCTAACAGCAACTAAACACTCCACAATGGAACACATCGGACCCTCTGTTTTCGCCTTATTTGCTATTCATCCGTCGCAACGATGAGATCATCTGATACATCGATGCATAGACATTTTGTCTTTTCTTTCACTTCTTTCTTTGATGAAACAAAAGATTGCATCATTTTCACGATGAGGATTGCTTCCAACAGGGGACTAGCAAGAGAGAAAATTGACCGGTGCTTATTCTCGGAGCTATCAGCCGAAATTTCCAGTTACCCATCTGCATATCACTTAAATATCCCAAAATAGAACTTCTAATTATCAGCCTTCTTAGCACTTGCGATCGCCCGAACTCTTCACGAAACATGCAAACTATACAGCCCGAGGTTCTCCTTTTCAGCTGCCGTTCTCTGGCTCTAAAAGGACCAAGTAAATTATCCCCTCATTTCCGAACACTTCGTGGTCACATTTTGTTTTCCGCCTATTGGTATGCTTTATCAGTTTCTGACAATATGGGCTGCATTCTGTTTATTCCGGTATGAATGCAATACCTACGCAAGCTTCACGGAGAAACAACATTCGCCGATTGTAATGCGTTCCGTTACCCATTGTCATGCACCCTTGTTCTCCGGATATTCGAAATGGTTTAACCGGGGTCTCTAGCCTAACCCTTGGTTAAATACTACTGGTAGCGATCATATTACCTGTCGGGATAAAACTATCAATTAGTTTGATAAGCGTTTAATTACCGCAACAAAATTACTTACAGAACCCCTCTAAATCTCTGTCCACTACTGTTATTTAATATTCTTGTATCACAGCCAATGTGTGCGAACATCATATTTGTATTGGCTTCACGCCTATTAGCCGTGCACTAATTGGAATACTCTCACAATCCGATGTGACTCACTTCTGTTACTAACCCCCTTAGTCGGTCGAAATTATTTATCTTCAACGCTCCTCCTCGACCGAAACAAAGAAGATCAGTACATTGGGTGGGTCCAGTGTCAATTGCGTAAAGGTGTTTAGGGGATGTCCTTCACAGTGTCTATTGACCTCTCAGATGAAGAAACATGCACCGTATTTTGACCTTCGCGTGAGGCAGTCAATCACCGGCTGATCTGAGTCAGCGAGTTGGTCTCGGTGCTTTCTTGCAGTGGAACAGCTTGTCGTAAATAAATCCAACTGAATGAGCAAAATGGTTGACTCAGATATTAACCAAATGCGCGAACTGTATAGCGCACTTGGTTTGGTCTGTCTCTGAAGCGGTCCAGGTGGTTTTGTTAAAAACAGAAGGCGTCAGCTCCAGATAGGACAAATTCCATCGCAGACACCCGGATACGGCAAAACCATCAGTGCTGTTTTGTTTTCGCGTTGTTCTAGGGCTGACAGTTTATGGAAGCGTTCATCCGCGTAAGTTGACAGGCCGTCCAATAAAAGCTATCACTGAAATCCAGGTTTCCATATTGGAAGATATGTTGACCAGCGAACTTAAAACTTCTGTTCGAGCAGCCTTGACCAGACTGGGAATATCAAAGATGTGGGCATTTAGAATGTTGAAGAAGCAAGGCTGGTGGAGCCGCAAACATTTGGTTCATATCTTGTTCGCCAGAGATTACGCCCTGAGGATAGAGCTCTGTGATTGATTTCTTTACGGACTATCGACCCAGATTACGCTATGCGCCGACATCATTTTTTCGGATGAATCAACATTCCATCTGTAGAACGTTAAGGGATATCAGCACGACGGAGGTAGAAACAGAACAAACCTATTTGACTACCACGAAAGTAATAGACATGGTGATATGAAAGTTAACGTCAGGCACGGAATTCATGGTCCACAACCGGTCAGCCCTGTTTTTCTCCCGGACAAAGTTAATGGAACCGCGTATTTGCGTGCGATAAGAGAAAGGATTTCTGAATATCAGGAAACTTTACCTTTATCAAGCTTATCAAGTTCATTGTTTCAGTAAGGTTGTACACCCGCACGTGCTCCCCTGTTGTTACCAATTGGATAAACAGTTCCTTTTGTAGTGGATAGGCCTAAAGGACGAGTACCATAGCTTCCACGACCGGTAGGCTTGACTCCACTGAATTTAATCTTTGAGGCTATGTTAAGAGAAAAGTTTACAACCTCAAGCCGGATACTCTGGATAAGCTGGAATCCTAGATCCATTCGGCATGTGAACCTTTTTCAACATCGATGCTAGACGCATTTCGAGAGAACATAATTCGGCGGTTGCGGATTAGCCTGGCACATGACGGTGACGTGTTCGGGCATTTACTCTAGCGACAGATCCAGTGTAAACCGAGATCGGAAAACGACGAACCGATCTTTTCGGTCGGAATTGATCAAGTGGATTAAGTGTCTCTCGTCGAAATTCTCGAAAATCCGAAACCCACATTTGCTAGCCACTTTGAGGGTAGATGGCAACTTGAGAGAAATTATCATTAATCATCGGAGGGAATCAAAAATTCGTTTACCAAAGACGAATTAGTGAGACGATTTCGAGTGCTCTTCTGTAAACCTTTGATCAAAAGCCTAACCTACAATAAAACGGGTCGATCTGAAGATCTCATAATCTGCCGGGACATCTGGTAAGCTCAACAAATTGAGGCCAATGGATAAACTCTCAGGTTATGTACCCTCTATAGCCAGTATAGTGCGCAGACTTTGCGACTGTAGCTACTAGTAACCATATTCGGTTCGTGTCTTTGACTCCTTTTATTCACACTATGAATGTTTGATGCCACGACAGAGATGAGGCGAAGCATATATTGTGTTTAGTTATTTCTATGGATGCCGGAAGAAAGCGATCTAATGCTCTGCTGCTCTCTTATACGCTGCCTGTGAGGGTTTGGTCGACAGTGCACCTGTCTTATCGGTTATTGGTGTTTATGCAATGATGGACCGTTGTGGACAAATCGCAATCAATGCACACGCGTGGGTGCAGTCCGGTTGTGTTAGACCGCGGGAGAGCACAGACGGCAAGCTTAGATCGATACCACGTTATCTCACCGGCTACCAACTTACAATGAAGCGCGATTGGGAGGTAAGAATGGGAATATGTAGATTGTAAAGGTCATGTCGTGAGTATTGTCAACCAATCAGAATGAGCGGTCCGGATTTGACAACAACGACATGAACTTAACTGGGTGAAATGTGTCAAACCAATCGTTGCATGATGTGGTTAACTGATGAAGTGAATGACAGTCACACAAGCCCAAATGTCCAAACCAACATTTTTTAAGTATGCAGTGTTTTCATTTAACAAGACGAGATTTCGTGTCGATTCAGTTTGATTGTTCCTGTTCGAGTTAGTGGAGACGGAAGATTCTGACCTAGGGGCAGGATTGACTGACTGGATAGCAGACTTCGGAACAACGGTACTCAATACTGTCAACTTAGGTAAGCTGAATGCGTCAACGTCTTAAACGAGTCTGAATCAAATGACATGTATCTCGCTCAATCTGGGGTCCATTATTTTCTAAGAAATACTTCCCGAAATTCATGTCCAACTCGCAATAGTGTAGTTTTTCGCCTCACCTGAGACTTTTAAGTAAGTTCATTGTTTGATTGACGTTGTTTTGAAAACTAGCTTCACCCACCTGTGTCGAATATGATTTTGCTCTACTTTATCAATGCCGTTTTTTGATTGGTTTACAATAGACTTCTCTGGCACATCTTAAGTGACTCATCCGATTGGTGCTTCGGGCTCTACAAACAATGATAGCGATTGCCTAGTTACACGCCTTAACAACATGCTGATTGCATTTCCTGGAGAGCTAACTTTCAGCTCTAACGAGTTGCGGTCTTTATTTTGCGAAATTATCCACTGCACCAGAAGATATTACCTCTTCTCAAGTCCACGTGTTTTCTTAAATTCTACGAACCAATTACAACCTCGAACGAAGTTGCGGAGGTCGTCACAGTCAAAATGGAAATATGTTAGAGGTTGGGCACGTATTTCTGTTTCGATTGTACTGATGCTAATGGTTGCACCGCCTCAAGGAGATAACGAAATTTTCACCTGAAATTGAGAAGATATAATGAACATTGGTTACCTGCAACTCATTTTCCCTCTATGAACGATAGTGTCAGATTTTTCTGCCGGCTTATGGTTCCTATGTGAAAAACTTACACAATTCCGAAGCATCGCATTGAGATCCCTGCCAGAAAATGGCCAGCTGAATTGCCTTTTACCTTTATTTGTCCTTATCGTCTTTTTTGAAAGGTGGCACTCAAAAGACCTAAAGTTGCAGTCACCTGTTAAATTTAGGCGTGAGATGATGGGAAACCAGTTATCTCATTAAATTACCTACACTTTTATGACAACAAATTTATTGAGGTGAACCTGGCTACCTACTGCTGTCAGTACGCACGCATCACTCTCAGCAGAGATCTAGAGTCATCTGAAGAAGAAATTCAGTGTGAGAGGCATTGTCTTACTCCTGTAACCGTCTAGTTACGACCCACAGAATGGAATGTCCTTGGCCTAGATCATTTACTCAAATAACAACTCGAGGACCTATGATGAGTGTCATCATCCGATGGGAACATCACTAAGGGCGAGACGGTGTACCCGACTACCAGTGCGTAGATGACCGATCATTCAGAACAGCCATGTTCCTTAGTAAAATCGAATGCAATGCGAACGACGAAAGCAATAGAATGACCTTTTTCGAGTCGAGCTGAAAGTGGTAGCACATAATTCAACCACATATGGTGATAGCCACCAGAAGTATGACAGCAAGACGCCGTAAGTAATGGATTTATTGCGTTTGCATTCCCGCGAGTGGATGTAAAATTCAGACTGTTCCACTTAGTATTCCGACTAGCATCTGATTCCCCCCTTCCAGTATTACACGCAAGGGTTCGTATCGGCTTTGAGCGGCAAGTTTCATAAAACTAGGTTACCCGTTTGTCTCGTTATTCAAGTTAATATCGCCGCTCTGCACAATTCCTGAAACGAATGAAATTACACATGGATGAATTTAGCAAAGATCGAGAAGTCGATTATGGAAGGCTATATTGATGAATGACAAAATTTTCTATCCCCTTATATGTAACCAAAATACAGATTTGCGGAACAAACTGGAAATCCAATCGGACCGGATCCTAGCACCCGTGCCAAATTGACCGCTCCGTCAGCAGCTGCTAGCGATCCTGAATTACTACGATTGATCGAGGAGAGAGATGGTCTGTTGAGCACCGGCGTTTATGAACCAAATGATCCAATCATTACCAATCTAGAACGGCAAATTCATTTGTTGTTGGATCATACATGACCGGTTTTGTCTTTTGCCTTCCGTTTTTATCGCTACTTAGTGTCAGTGTGCGTGACACTGCGATGAATTGTGTCCTTCTTTCAAATTCTGTCTTATCTTCGGTTCAACAACAACAGCTTTATCCGATTTGTTTTATTTCGTGATCGAAACTACACAGACGTTTCTCTTAGGCTGACGCGCCGTGGGAGGAATTGAAATTATACCACATCGGTAATGTCGAGATAGTGCATAATGCTGGAACGAAGATTTCGGTTTCCAAGATAAGGTTTTCGATGGATTCTCTTCAAGAGGGTTTTCATCACGACTAGGTAACCACCGAAAGGTGAGTTCAAACGGTCCACACATGACCTGTTGTTAATTTGGATAGTCTTACACAGCGGACTTCATCGAATTGGTCCTTCACTTTTTGGTTTACTGGTCTCACCTGTTGGGTTGAGAAACATAGTCGGGTAATGTTCTTTTTATTCTGAGCTTCGATCGGTTTCATTTTAACTGGATCTGACCAGTGAGTAAGCTCGCAGTAAGTTATTTCCAAATCGGACACCTGACCTCACTCATCTATATTCCTGGATACTCTCTATGACCACGCTCACTAAAAGCATACTTAAGGTCCGGCATTTTGAGCCGGGCTTTTTCTCTCAACCTGGCCGGTTGGATGAAGAAATCAAATTTTTGAGATAAACTTCTACGGTTTGAAAGACTGGTAGTAAATTCACTGGTTGAGATACGTAGTTAGCGGAAAAATTAACAATCAGCCTCTCTGACAAAGATAGCAATAATCTACGCAGTCTGCTGCACTCATGCGAGTGAGTTCTAATGCTATATTCACATCTTGATTTTGTGCTGCGTGCCAAACAAGATATGATGCAGCTGGATCTGAACACTGTCTCCACAATTAGTTTACTCATGGAAAAATACTGGAAAAGTTTAGGGTGGTTTTGCATGCAACAGAGTATATAGGACCATTGAGTGAACAATTTACCGATGTAGAAATGCAATCGTACACATTCATGGTTTGTTTGTGAGCGCAATCCTTCCAGTTATTTAAAAATTAACCCATAAGACAGCAAGAAGAAGCGAGAGGTTTGCAACTCGTTGAAAAACGAAGACTAATTCTTTGGCTCGCCAACCTTTCGGCTGAAGCCATACATCCTGGGCGATCATTGAATCCTGCCTCATATGTCGACGAGCATAGAGCCATCCTCTTCGCATGCCGCTCAGGGTTTAGCCACCTCTAGACGGACCGACATGTCAGTCAACTAGGTGGATGGATCTGGGCATCCTCCTTCGTTTTCACACTTTAGTGAAAGCAGCGCCACGAGGTCGTAAATAGCACTTCCTTAGTAGAGACTATCTGAAATGCATGGTCACTTGGAAGCATTTCAAGTGATGTTCAGGGCGATTAGCTAACACGTAGCTTGAAAACAACCACTCTCAACCATACTTAGGTGGTTAAATGCTCTTGCAACCGTGCGGTCGTGGCCGCGATAGTCGAAGGCCACTTAAGCAAGAAAACATTCAGTTTTGCACAACTGTTATCCCAACGGCAGCAATCAAACTGGTTTTTGGTCAGCTCTATTGGCAATTGTGCAAAACGGGACACTGGCTAAAGCAATTCAGTTCCCAGGGCCGTGATCACAGTTGTTCGATAGCACGGCTATCTACCCGATGAGTTGCAGACTGGAAACGCAATCAAAGTCCCCTTAAACCCACTCTTGATCTTATTATCAATCTCAGAGATTAGAAGGCTGTGAAAGCCATTCGCAAGAATAACGTCAGCAAACCAGATTTCGCCCAAGTCAAGGTTGCTATGACTAAGTTTTTACGCCTCATCGCTTAATCCAAGCGCGTCCGACTATCGTGCTTTTCCACAACATAAAAGGCCCGTTCGATTCAGCAGACTAGACTGCCCCGGCCAGTGTTCTTCACCGGAAGGGTATGCCGGAGAATATCGAGAACTTCCTGTAAGTGTAGGTACTCGCGTACCTGGGGTCGCGTAAGTATATGCAGTGGACTGTCACGTTTATTCGGCATGATGAGCGGTGCTCGGTAATTTGTATTTCGCAAAAATCTATGCGTATGTCATGTGCCACTGAAATCAAGATAAAAGTCGGAAACAATGAGCAAGAGAGGAAGTATATAGGACTCGACACAAGCCAGTTATCATCTCTGCATCCTTGGTTATCCATCCAGAACTATGGTTCCTCCGGTTGTCCAGACCGAATCCCTACCCCGGGCGTGTGACCATACAACCCAGTCCACAAGCATATCCCATCTCTCCTTCTTGTTCAACTTCGTCACTGGTGCCTACGGGACAAGCTTCTTTGACTATACCTGTGCTTCTAGCATGATACTGGGCGCAGTGCGCCCAGTTTTGATGTATAGATACGTGACAGAGTCTGGCTATTGAAAGTGCTCGTTTGCGATCACTGATGTTGAATAGTGACAACGTGAGCAATGCAATTTAAAAATTGAGTGATGGGTACCGGCTCCAGGAATATTCCGTCACGCCGTATCAAGCTTAGTAGACCCCGTTTGTTGAGTCATGGTTTACATACGGCGAACACTCGTCTGCCATATTTTAACCCTTACTTATTTTATTAATGAAATAATAGTGTACATCATCTTTCAGGAAGGGGGCAGCAGTCAGTGGAGGGCTGCCTGGTGGGGAAGTTGACCGGCGGTGAGAGGACTCGAACCCGCGACCCACACGTCCAAACGCCACGGCCTTATTCGCATGGCCACCGCCGTGTTTTATTTTTCGTTCCATGGAAGGAGCCAATGGAGGTGAACGGAAGAGGTCGCAGCATGGGACGAGAAAATGTTCATCGAATCTAGGTGAGGTGGACGTCTCACTTCGTGATTCAAGTCAAGTTGACGGTTTACACACCAGAAGAGCAGATAATTTGGATCCGAAAGACTCGTCATCTAGTTGGATAGAGAAACTGAAGGACATGGCAGCAGACCGTGAGCAGTGGCGATCATACTGTCACTTTCTGCTGAATCTGGGTGATTGTTGTTCGTATCGTTACACTGCTTATTGTGTGTTGGTTACTACGGCATTTTTTGCAACTCTTGTAGATCCCCTCTTTATGCGTCTTGCAGTGTGTAATCCGAGGAGAAAGCAACAGTCGGAGGACCTGTCCCTACCGGTATATGCCGAATAATATGGAAAATCCACCATATTTCATTAATGACGACTGTGGTTTTCGAAAAAATGAAAATTAAAACCCCTGGCATCAAGTAATAGAGCTGTAGGGGAAACATTGCACACTACTCCAACTGGCCGTAGGGTAACTTCCAGAAAAAAACTACGAAAATAATGAATGGTTTTCAATACAACGATGCTACTATTGTACTCATCGCGTACAGGGGACCTTGTGAAACCAAAACCTGTAACCTTACTGTATTCACTCCGTCTGATTGAAGTTTCCATAATTTTATGGGTTACAAATGACCGTTTCGACGCATGTGCCAACCGCCAATCCCTTTAAACAGCAATATCCACCGATACAGCCCATTTGCTGGCATGCAAAGTGCATAGCTCGGCCACTTCAACCTAATCGGAAAAGCGGACCCTGAAACCCAGTAATATATCCCTAACGGGAGGTGTAAGAGAATTACCTCACGGTATCTTATCAGGTCTAAGATAACTGTTCAAACACAAATACTCTTCGCATCTCAACCAACGCTATGCTTCGGAACCGTGTATCAGGTCTACTCCTAAGTCTGCGTTGATGAATAACCGGATGTCACACCGAAGCCAATTTTCTCAGACCGCTGAACATCAGTAGAGCCTTATGCATGCACCTGACGTGCGGGGAAGCGGTGAGGTGTAACTGCCTAAATAAATTTTGCTAACACCTCTTCCCGAACAAGGTTCAGTTCCTCTTCATCATCATCATCGTTTAGCGTTAAACATCAAGGCAAGCTTCACTGACCACTGCCTTTCCCCAAGGTTACATATGTCTATAAAAAGAGTACATATCCAAGGGGCAGTGGGAGTGAACCTACACAGATGAAAAAAGATAAATGCTGTTGTGGCCAGCACACGGAACACAGTCTAACTCTACAAACGCACTCCTTCAATAATCCTGAGTCGACAGAAAATGACAACATGGTCGCCGCTATTTACGATTCACTGTCATATCCTTCAGTGTCTCGAGCCAGCTAATTGACGCGTCTTTCGGACAAGTACTCTACCTAAGTTCGCTGTACATTTTCTCATCCCGCGTTACCACG
>LUCM01010967.1:1771-48576 GCA_008360955.1 Fasciolopsis buskii
ATACTTCTACTTGTACACTCCGAATTGGTATGTCTGACCAGAATGTAATTTGTGGCGTCAGGAGTGTGGATGGAAGCTGTTGGTCGAAGAGTCCACAGAATAACCACAACTGTGATTCGTAGATAATTGTTTGTCAGTTGAGTTGAGCCAACCTTAGGAACGATGGCCGATTTTCCCTTGATCCACAATGACGTGGAAGCCTTTCGTGTGCTCTCACGCGCATTTCGTCCACACATTCCCATAATTCTCACTGCTTGCCTGTGGGATGTGCACATGGTTTTTTGATCCCCGGCCGAAATGGCGCCGTCTGCTCTCGCCCATTTTTGTCTTTACTGCTGCTCGTCACCTTTGCGTAATTTGTTCTCTCTTGTCTATATATGCTTTTTCTTGTACAGTGGTAATTGTTGTGTCCGATGAGAATGTAATTTCTAGCGTGATGGGTAGTAATGGGAGCTGTTCGTTGAATTGTGACCAGAATATCCGGAACTGTGATTCGTTGATATTTTTTTTCGTCTGTCACGACTATTATTACTTCTTAATGAGCAGTTCTTATATTCATGTTCGCCATTGAAAATTTGTCATCCAGGTCGCTTTTCATTGACTTTCGCTGTTTGTTCTGAGTTTTCTGTAAAATCTAACTTTTGACTTTTTTCATTCCACCTAATGCATAATTTTATTGCCGTTTTAATACATCCGCAACCGATAAAACTACTATCATCATTATTTCACCGGAGAAACACTTTACCTGATCCTCCCTCTCTCTGGTTGTTCAGTCATACAACATCCGCTGACCATCTACCTGCTTATGTTCAACTTGTTCCAATTCGCTGGATATTTATGCGTCTGGGGTAAACTTACGTTCTATCGACTTCAACCTGAAAACGGTAACCATGAGGATTGGTTTGAGTTTGTGTCTCCAAGGTTAGCCTTGGTTCAGTTGGTCCAGTTCCTTGAGCCTCTTCATGCCGTCTTGGGCTGGGTGCATACCAATCCTTTAACGTCTCTTGCTCAGGTGAGGTGTTTGTCCTTTAATTTAAGAGATAATTAAATTGTATTGATGGCGATTGCCACTGGAGACAGTAATGCAACTTTGGAGACCAATTTATCTGATGTCGAACACCCGTTAACCTTCTCATTAGTATGTTTCGCATATGAATGGATGAACAAAATTGCCCCGATTTCGTGGTTATTGCCGCTCTTCAAGTATGCGTACACGTTACTATTCTGTCCAACCATCCCTATACTGGTTCGCTCGTTTCTTAGTTTCTCACTAGAATCCCATTTGAATCGTTAGGAGCGTGAATGGATGATAAACCGACTATTTCGCAGTGCTGATAATTCGCCTCGACCTATTTGCGACATTCCATCGGTTAGGATTTTCACACTTTCCTACCTCGTTATGGACTAACCGTCTTTCGTCGTTATCATTCTGCTACCATGCTACCAACCTTAGTTAAGCAGCTCCCCAAGTATGTTAATAAATCACCGGTAGTTAATTCCTCGCGGCCAAATATCAAACTCAGAACTACCGTCACCCAGTCTTGTAACAGCATTTTAAACTGAAGGTGCGTGGCACATATCGAATGGAGCTACTGGACTTGCTACAGACTTGTATAGCACCCGTTGAGTATATTCCGCAGATTTGGGTTGGCCTACAAGGTCGTCTGTTTAATCTAGGCCACACAGTTTTCCCCCATTTTCCAGTTCCATGCCTGCATCTTGAAGACCTCTCAAAGCATCCTTAATTACCTTGCTGATGCAGAAAATAAGTGAGAATGAAGATGTGGAACATCCTTGTTGAATGTCGCTAGTCGCTTCGAATGAACTTGTTGGTTCACTTTATACCCTAATTTGACCATCGGTATGCGAGTAAAATAGCGGAAAGAGGTTTAAGAACCTCTCTAGCATATCCTTCCAGTGAGAAGCACTAAACAGTGCTATTCGGTTGAAGGCTCGTCAAGTCAAGAGAAAATGGAATTGTCGAGCGACGGTCTGTGGACGCGTTTTGATTAACCTGCGAAGAGTAACAAATCGGGTTGATGCAACCTCTACCTGGACGAAATGTGACATGCTGTTCGCGAACAGATATCTAGCGATGCAGCATTATTTTGGCTAAAACTTTGGCAGCTTCTAGACTTAAACTAATCCTACAATGTTTGCTGCAGTCACCATTTGTTCCTTTTTGACGATGGTTTCAATGATAACGGAATGCGCTTTTCGATCCACTTTTCGTGGAACACTTAGGTAAATGCTGTTATCACGGTCTCTTCATCCGAAGTGAAGAAAACTGAGGGTATTTCTTCGGTACCGACTAGTTATTCTCCCTTTAGTAGTTAGATGGTCGACTCTGTTTCTGGGATCCCAAATGACACGTCCCAACGATTCACACTTGTTGACGTGGGAGTGACTGCATTACTACGTGGCTATCGTTCATTATGCTCAACAGTCGATCCTTTGCTGTTTGCTCTGAACGGGCTCTCCACTTCTGTCACATACAGTTCAACTAGTTGAAGTTCATCGCCCATCAGAACATCGTATAAGCCTAAACTATCTTCAGCTGTTGCATGAGCTCTCTGAAGTTCGGTCCCGGTCCTCCAGACGGAGGGTCGCTTTAACTTGAAACTTATTTGAGCGAGTTGTTGGGGGAGTAATTGATCCCCTGGTGGTCAAGTGGACTAGGCGTCTGTCACCATAAAGGTCAGGGGTCAGAATTTCAGATCCCCTGGTCACTATGGTGATAGATGGCAACTTGCTGTCTCCCGGCTGGTTACCATGACTCAGAGATAATAAATCCCACACTGCATCGACCATTGATTGCGCAGGACTGCGCTGCCCATTGTTTTGAGTGAGGTGGTTGTGCTTCTACTCAGAGCTGTTGTGCCAATTTTACGTTCCGCTGCCCTGAGGGAGATTTTTTGAGCCATAGGTTCGGTAAGAAAAACCCTTTCTAAGATGTCGGAAACCACGGATTATCACTCTCCAAGATACCTCCTTGCTACGGTATTGGGGATTATGGAGATGCAACAAACGATCACGGGTCGATAGGCGGCCCTAATGAATGAGTGGGGAATCGGTTTGATGCACTATTTAAGCCTAAGTGTTCAGTTCAGTTAGTCTCCTGCAGTGTCCTCATGCTAAACCAGATAGGGCAACACGTTGCCCCGGCTAGAACTGGTGAAACTTTTAAAACTAACGTATGCCGCGTCTCCGAAACGTGCTCACAAGGTTCTACTCCCACAGTCCATCTTAGGTTAGATAAGACCTTATTCTCTCGTTTCACTCGGGTGTCAGGTGATCCGCTTGCGAGTATTCGTGATCAAATTGTTATTAGGGTCACTCCAAGCAAGCGAGCTGGGCGCGGACTGTTAGACTGGGTTCTATTCAACAGTCTTATGTCCATTTTGGTTAAACGGTTCTGTAAATTTCAGCGCCAGTCGCCTGTAGCTTCATTGTTTGTTCGCAATATCTGCGTATGCGCCTAGTGATTGCAGCTCTTCTGAGACCAAAGACGAGTTCTCCTGAGAGTTTTCTCGATTACTCAGAAGTTGTATTCGCTCCTGGTAATTTTTACGCTCAACTTCGTTATGTATTGGAAGCAAAGCTGCGCCCTGGTGACCAATTTTTCCAGCCGATTGCACCAACAAAGGTAACCGCTTCATCCATGTTTGTTCAGACCACAAACTGTTTCCGGCAAACAAACCTTTACCGTGAGACGCGAGATAACCTCACGTGGCACTCTCCTTCGTCTTCACAGTATAGGGCTCGTTTCCGTTGTACGGTTGCGAGACATGGAGTATGCGTGTGGGAGATGTTCGTCGGTTAGAGGTTTTTGACCACCGATGTCTACGTAGTATGGCTAGGATTGGATAGAGTGACCGAGTGAGTAATATGGAGGTCAGGAATCTAGTACTATTCTGAGAATATCTTATCTCAGCGAATGAAACGTAGTAGACTACGCTGGTTGGGTCACGTGTTACGTATGGTGCTCTACTTTGTGTTCCTCCCAAGGAGTGGAAGAAGTCGTGTGGAGGTTATCAGATGACGTGGCAACGTGGAATGAGAAAATGCACAGCGAAGGTAGTTAAAAGCCGGTGTCTTATGTCTCCGTGGTTGGGGTCCGAAAGACCCGTTAACTAGGTGGCTGGAGACACTGAAGGATATGGTAGTGAACCGTGAAGAGTGGCGATCGTGTTTTCATTTTTTGTCGAATCAGGATGATTGGCGAATTACGTTTGTACAGTTAGACTTTGTTCCGTATGTTGGGTACTGCAGCATTCTTATACTTTCCCGCTGTGTAGGTTCACTTTCTGTTCTCCTTGGATATTCACTGTTTTTTAGAAGCCTGTAACTCTGGGAAAAAGGCAACGGTCAGTGGGGCTTGCCTTGCGGTGAACGATGATGATGTTAATAATCATGATGATTGGTCACATTGCTATCGCTCTCGAGTGACGTGAATCAATCGAGGATAGTCAGTAATTCTGGTCCACTTCCAATCCCTTCGCCTGGTCTATGGTCGCACCAGTGCAAAAACTGCTTCTCCTACCCAACTGATTCTAGGCGATAGTCAGCGACTTCAGTTGCGGTCGGAGCTTTCAACGGGGCTGCTGTCACAATGAAATACCCAGAATCTGAGCTAACACTGGGAATAAGCCAAAGAAAACCTGCATTCCGCAGCAGTTGCCACGCAGAAATACAGGCCAGATGACCCCTAGAGACCATGGGTATTCTTGACTTCAATTGCTCTGTTAGATGCTCGTAGATCTGTACTCTGGATTGCCCCGTGCAATGAGAAGCGCAAATCTTTGAGACGTCAACTGACCAGGAGCTTGAAAAGTGATCGTTGGCTGTGGTGGATAAGGAAATGTAGACAAGTGGAAAAGGTTGTGGCTGTCAGCAGTACGTGCAACCTTTACCAGGTGATTAGGTGTGCTGGTCCCCGGGAGCCAGGTATACGCTTTTTTCGGTACTTTTTGTTGACCCCTTGTGCACATTCGGCCTCGTGTCCGAAAGCCAGAACGTGAGATGAATGCATTGCGTGTTCCTGACTTTGAATATTAAGACCCAAAATGATAACTTGGCCGTTCAAATCTGTTCCGTGGTGCAAGATGAATAGGAACCTGCTGTTCGAATAATAACCATCAGAAAAAGTGTTGATTGGGTGAAGCGCAGACCGCAGCGGGTGAACTTCTTGATTAAAGAAGTTAATGTCGGAAATGGCGATTGATTAGTGGACAGAAGCCTAATTACTTTCCTTGAAGAAATTAAAAATGGAAAAGGTAGTTAGAAACTTCAAGGTGAATTTTGTTTCATGAGGCAAATATCTGAGTTTCGGTAAGACGTAGAAAGTGAAAAGAAAATTGCTGAGGAAATTGGTATATATTTTCGGCTGTTGGTGAGACTGGTAAGTTTTTTGGTTTTGCGTATAAGTAGGGCTTGAAAGTGTAGTATTTTGTGGGACTGTTTATCGTTAGGTTTCTTAATGTCGAGGGGAATCTGGATATCATGATCGTGGGACTTGAGTTGGCGTACTACATAGATCTGGTTTGTCATAAACCGACCAGTTTTGTCCGCCTGCTAGTCGGTACTTTCCAATTGAGTGGTATATTTGAGTTTTGCTCGAGATCTACACTATGTTTTCTCTAAGGTTCTTTGGCATTTGCTCAAATTTTTCCTTGGTCATTTGAAAGCACTTCTCAGGGGAGTCGACCATTGTATTCATCTTTAAGAACGACTGCTGCACGGACTGTGAAAACCGCATGGGTATTAGCCTAACTTCGATAGAGCCAAAGCGACCGCCCTCTGTTATTCTTCACATGTTGGTCAACATAAGTGGAGAGCAAGTTCCTAAGGAACTGTCTAGGTTTCCTACCGATACGTTGGTCAAGTCTTCGTCCTGCAACATTTGTTAGAACTTCTAAGGACCAGCGACCATTGTGTTCCTAAATGCTCTCGGTGCCCTCGACTCCGTCGATAGATCTGCACTGTTGGCATCATTGGCTGAGGAACGGATTACCTGGTAGACAGTCGTTCGCAGTCTCCCGGCTCATTATCACGTTTGACGTATTGGGACCTTATTTAGTCCTATGTCACTCCAAGTTTCAGGATCACGTTTGGCAGTCCCCCATCCCGCGTGTAGTGAGCTTTAGTGGCTTCTAGGCGTGCTCCTTCCACTACAACCATCCATAGTGCAATTGGTAAGGAAAGTATGGATCGGGTGCCTTATATCTCCGTTTCTTTTCAGCTTGACCACAGAGTATGTTCTGCAGAACGTTTATTTTGGTCTATCGGACCATAGAGTTGAGCTCTTCTCAAGAGACCTTTTTAACTTAGAATATGTCACTCATATCTCTTTGCTGGGCGACGATGCACGGGCCGTTCAGCACACGCTGGACCGACAATGCATTGTACCTTTAACATGCCAGGTGCCCCTTCAAGACTGGCAGGAGCTTATGGTAGTCAATAGATCCAATTACCTCGGGAATCTGATCACGTCTGTTAGAAGGTACTGGGGACGAGGTCGCATCATGAATCGCAAGTCAGACCAGCTCGCGGCGCCACCATGGCATCTAGCTTTCTTTCAAGGGAAGGGTGTACAGTGCCATAGTTCGTGGTGCTCTTCTTTACGGTTGCGAGATTTGGCCTCCGCATTGAGGATGCCCGGCGATTTCTACATTCAGTCAGCGATATCTCCGAAGCACTGTGCGACTCGCTTGGGAAGATCGGCTGAGCAATGACGAGGTTTGTCATCGCATGTTGGATGCAAGCAGTCGTCATCTGAATGACGTGAACGCCCTGCATTACCTTCGGCAGCTCAGAAATGTTTTACGTGTGCCTCTCCTTCATCTACCTTCTCGTGCTGATTTGCACGTGCTGGGCAAGGCGGTCAGCCTACGACGTGGCCTTGAGGCGTGAATAATATAGCTTCCGTTTTGGCATCGGTTTGTGATTCCCGCCTTCCTAGTTGGAGCCCAAGAGGTGAGGGTTATCGTTGGTTGCAGAGCCTGAAGAACATGTCTTAGAATTGAATTCAGTGCAACAAATGTTACTTGCTCTGTCTGTAGAACTAGTGCCTTGTGTGAAGTGACACAAAACAGAACAAAAAATGACAAAATTGGTACGAGGAAAACCCAAAACCCAAGCTTGATATTTTGCTTTTCATCATTCTCTAGGCTGCTATCACATTTCGGGTATCCAGCGCTCACAGCCGCTCGTCGATGGGACTTTTTCGCATGTTGACAGGTTTCCACTCTCGAACAGTCATTTTTCTGCACGAATGTCTGCGAGCCTACGTCCCGTCTTTTAGCTTCAACCACCGACCACCCGT
The DNA here is from genome assembly GCA_008360955.1 of Fasciolopsis buskii. Taxonomy (NCBI): domain Eukaryota; kingdom Metazoa; phylum Platyhelminthes; class Trematoda; order Plagiorchiida; family Fasciolidae; genus Fasciolopsis; species Fasciolopsis buskii. Next base: position 9,096 of record LUCM01010967.1, read on the forward strand.
AAACCATCCAGAGGCGTGAAGAATTGAGACAATTTGATAGACCCATGGTGCGTATCATGATTTCGGATGCACATAAAAGGCTACAGAATTATGCGGAGGTAATCGAAGATTCGAAAAAAAATACAGATTGGTAACAGGTGGACAGAGAATAGGACAAATTGAGGCAGTCCTTTATCGTCGTAGGGCAAACACTAAGATTAAAAGAAGTGTCTCCCTCACTCAAGAGAATGGCAGATTGGGGAAATTACACAGTGTGACGCATAAATCTAGAATTTGTCACACCAGGCCATCGCCAGGGAAGAAGAAGGACTACTAATCACTGTTAAAGATGCCAGTAAGAAGTACCTGGCTGAATTAGAACACACACTCAAAGCCACCGGATACAGCGTATTCGACTATCCGTTGTCCCGGCTCTCACGTGTAACGCGCAAAATACAACGATCTCGAAACCAAAAAACAACAGCACTGCAAAACTGAAAGAAGAACCGGCTATAGTAATTCTTCCGGCAGATAAGGGATGGGTCACAGAGTATATAGAAAAAGAAAAAAAAGCATTGCTACAAGATATGTCGACTTATCGGAAAACCAACGGCGATCTAACCAAGGGACTAGCAACAAAAATCAACGCAACCCTAAAATGATTACAAGAGCTACATCAGATAAACCAGGACGAGCGCTGGAGAATGAAGGCCAATGACTCAAAAATCGCACAATCCTATGGACTACCAAAAATCCACAAAGAAGGAATATCCCTGAGAGCATACTTCAAGTTCGAAGATACCTTCTGCGAACAAGCGAAAAGAACCCCAGTGGGATCACCAATATCTGGTTTCATTGCGGAAACGGTGACGCAGAAACTTAAACAAACCATCCTGCTCGACATCAGCAGTGATATGTTGGGACACGATCGTAATCATTAAACGATCTGAACTACAATAAATTTTCACCCTTATCAAAGGAGTTTTCGCGAAAATCAATTTCGCCATGTAAACAATTTGCCGTTTCTAGACGTTTTCGTCACACGGACAAATATATGCACATTGGAAACATTCGGGTACGGTAAAAACAAGCGCACAGGTCAAATCCTGCAATGTCAAAGCAACCACCCGAACTGACACAAGGGGAGCTGCATCAAGGTACCTTGCAAAAGAGCACAATCTCACTGCAACACTACAGAGCGAAAGAAACAAGAAGAAAAACATGTTTCAAATTTTTCTGCGTAATGAGTACACAGGAAGCTTCGTCAAATGAAGCACCAACAAAAGCAATACCGACAGACAATCGCCGTACGGACCAAAACACGAACCATCCCGCCGTATGACAAGCATATCTATGGCATTAGAACAAGACTATTCAAGCCCCATCGAATTAAAGTGGATCACGGACCAATAAAAACCCTAATAAAGATTCGATCGAAGACCGAAGTACCGACAGCTAACATGAATCAAACTAACATCGTCTAACAAATCGACTTCAAAGACTGCGAAAAACAGTACACGGGATAAACCGGAAAGAAACTCGGGACACGGATCCATGAACAATTGGTAACAAAAAGGCACGATCCACTCTCTAATTTCAGTTCACCAGTATGGAAGTCAAGTTCAACTTCGGTAATGTGGGGATAGTCGTCCAGGGTAGAACGAAGCATTCGAGGGAATTTCTCGAAGCTTGATACTCCTCGGAACGATCGATAAACAGACATGTCGATCTGGATCACGTATACTTATCCATCCGATCAGCACAAGCCGGTCAAAACTGACGCTTATTCAGCCCACATGTCAACAGCAGGCGAAGTTAAACAAGGCAACTGGGCGGCATTTCTAACCTACTATTTCAGTCAGAGCAGCCAATCAACATTGACTAAAAACTAAGTGACCCATTTAAGCGAATGATGCCAACTAGAAGCTCGGCACAATATCATAGCACTGATGATATCAACTAGGCAGTTGGTGAAACGTTTGCAACCAGACAATCCAGCTCAGCGAACAAATCAGTACCATCCCGTTGAACTAGAGTTAAGAGTAAGACATCATTTCTTAACCTCCTATCATATATATATATATATTCAAGAGCCCTGTGGAGTAACTTTTGGTCCAATATCAACAAGCATCACTCTTGCATCAGATGTTATTCGATGAACAACTGCCTTTAATTGATCATCGGACGCACTATTTTTAATTGATATTGCACCTAAGTTGCACACACGGACAGCGTAATAGCCATTCTCGGATCCTGATTTGGACCAACTTTGCTTTTCAGACTGATTTGTCTAGAATTAATCAAAATGATGCACCATCGAGGAATTTTTGTGGAGTGTTCAGGTTACGTGTTCCGAATAATTCCTATTGGTCTATGGTCTCTTCGTGCCCTGCTACCAGCAATTTTTCCTATGAATTCTTTTTCCGTTGTCTTTCTTCTCATGTATTGGCTTTGCACTTAGGATAAAAGAGGTAAGCAAGTTTTTTTTCAATCCGACAGGTACTCGGCCGTGCTTTTTGCTTGTTTTTTGTGGTTCTACCGCATTCAGAGTTCCACTCGAGTACAACCGTATTCTGGTTATTTTTTGTATGGAGTGCGATCGAGATACATCGGTACGTCACACTGTTCAATGCCTCTACCTGTTTCGGAATACTGGTTCTATAGTTTTTCTTGTACTTCAGTTGTATTTGTATGGAAATCTGTATTACTATATTTGGCCTATAGATGGTGCTGACCGAATATGGTAACCATCAGCCGCACTTTAGGGAAACGTTTTAAATCGATTTTTGTGAATTAACGCAAGACATCTCATCATGGGATCTTAGTTTGAATTTGCTACTCCTACATCACTACACATTCGGTCCTGATTTAACGAAAGCAAATAACTTGAATTCTCTGTACGTTATTGTTAGAACACAAGACTTGGTTTATTTTAAAAATGTATCCCGCAACCAATATATATATATATATGTATATATATATATATATATATATATGTATATATAGCGTCTAACGCCCTCCATACTGAAGTTGCGCCGGAACCTACGACTATGAAATCTGGCGTTAGTGGTTCACATCGGGTCCCAATGGGTCATGCGTATTGAGGATGCGGGCAGCGCAAGTTGTCTTCTGCCGCCAAAGTCACTCTCCGATGTGGAATTTGAATCTTTCACGTTTTGGCTTGCAGGCATTTGTTCTTTCTTACCGCTGGTGATATCAAGGTTTTATTCGAATTCGCAAGAGTAGTGGTGATGATGTACTCGATTACAGAAAATTCGAAATGAAATGATTCACCATGTAAAATCCTCGCTCAATTCACCATTAAGAAACCACGGAAGCACTGTACAGTTGTTTCATCCTTGTTAGGAATCATCAGCAGTGCATATGGACCGCGCCCGAACTGGGACGCGAAACCGGGACGAACGGTTCTGGGTCCAACGTCTTAGCCATTACGCTACCGGGCAGGCTCTGAACGGTCTGTTCAACTTCACCACATGATGTTGCACCTATCCGTCGCTGATTTGCACGGCTACTGACCGCTAGCGCAGCGCAGTCGACCCCTACTGATAGATGACTTCTGTGCAGGTAGCCTAAGTACGACGAAGGTTTGGCTACGACATGCGAAGCTTGATTAGTTAGAAATGCACCATAGTTTTGCCACGAGATTAGTCATTTCAGAATACCTAAAATGCATGTCATCTGATGTAACACAAGTGTGTTCAATAAAAATGCTCGTTCTTCAGTCTCATCGTTTTTCCTGATCCCTCAAGGTACCCTCATTACACGATCTCTCTACTGGGATTCAGAAATGGATTACTGACGTATTTACGTTACACCTTATGGATTCCTCTCTACCCCGTCGGTTTCATGTGTGAAGGTAATGTAGTTCCTGTAATTTTTATTGAAAATGAGTCTCGCTGAGGCCTAGTGTTTCATATTACGTCACCAAATGATTCTTCTGCTTTGTCTTTCGGATCTAAGATCTCGTGGGTTGTATTACCACGCCTGTCGTCGGTTGAGGCTCACATTGTTGGTACATCAGACTCGTTTACCAAAGCAGTTTTTCCTTTACTGCTTTCAACTACGTGGTTCGTCTGTCTGTGAACTTCACCAACCGTTTACAAGTACCGTGAATCCTTCCACTACTCATCGTGGAAATCAAACGTTGCAATTGAACCGTCGTACGCTGACTCAGCCCAACAGGTTCACCCTAATTACTTTTCCTTTCTGTTCGTCCGCCAACATTGCCTGTATTCCGATTGTCCGAACAGTTACTTTTCTGCAATTGGTGTTGCGTATTTCCAAGTTCTAATGAGCTATGGACGGCAGTGGTCTTTTCGCCCGAGTAGGTGATGTTCAATAAGTTGTTGACTACAGCTACTTGGTCGATGCAGTAAACGTAGGTGCAGCTGTTTCTGGTGCCATTTACCAACATTACTTCTAGCCAGAGCTTTCAACACGGACATCGTCGCAGTGAAGTAATCAGGATTCAAACAAATATTTGGAGTAAATCAGAGAAGTTTTTCACTCAACAGAAACTGACCCACATTTCTCTAAACCATGTTGGCTTCGCAAAAGATGGATATTTTCGCCCCCAAATGCTCTGTTGGTTGCTAACAGGTCCGTTTCTCCGGATCCCACGTACAACGAAACAAGAAAACTTCAGAAACATCAGTCGACCAGGAACCTGAGAAGTGACCGCAAGCAGTGACCGTGTCTGTTGGCAATGACGGTACTCTTCACCGACTGATTAGGACTGCTGGCGTATGAGAACCGGGCCCTAATGAGAGATCCGACGTCTCACGGGTTCTCTTTCAACAGTGACGTCTAGAGTGCCGAGCAATATTTTAGGGGATTCTTGTTGACTCAATTCCACAATGACCCTTTCAACGATGGCTGCAAATGTAGCAGTGCAGGTAGATATCAGTCTTCTATCAGCAATGGCGATCACTGCATTGCATTATTTGGACTTTTGCTTACATAGATGTCCGCATTTCAATCAAAAAGGATGCGTTCGCCACCTCATCAGAATACAGAGATGAAAAACCGACGAAGAATAAACATTTGGTATTCATGAGAGATTGTGTAAAAATCAGTCATGATCTGTTCTCGAATGGTGAGAGTTCGGACTAGGTTGGGAACAGTTGAATTCCTATGGGTATTTATTAGAGAGGGTATGGAGCGGAAGGTAGAACGTATCCTGGTATGAAAATGGTATTTAGGAAGGTCATTTTATAAATGATGGTACTGATCCGAGTTAATTTTGTGCGATGTTCTCCACAAGCAGATAGATGCATGTTACACGGTTTGGCGCAGAGTTCTTTCATTGTTATGCAAGGGAAACCACTAATAATTGACAAACAACGACAAAGGGTTCTGAAGTCCTTTTATTGAACTAGCAAAAGTGACAGGGGAACAATAGAGGAGAACGGGAAGACATTGGTAAGTAAATAGAATGAGTCTTTTGCTCAACTTGGAAATGCCAGTTTTTTATTCTACAGTGATAATCTTTGAAGATTTTCTGCACGACATTGTAAGAGAACCATCATTAGTTTCCATCGATAGCAATTCCTAAGTGCTTAGTGGAATCTATCCTAATGAGTGGTTCTGTTGTGGTGAAAGAAAGGTCAGCTGAGAAAAAGGATTTAAGCCAAAGCGAAGCAAGTTGTTGGAAAAGTTCAGATAATCTTCAGTTCCAGTTACAGACTGACAGAGAGCAAGGTTATACGCATATTTAAATAATGTATCGGGGTAGCTAGTATATAGATCGCTGATTTAGGTTGATAATAAATGAAGGGAAAGGAGAGATCCTTAAAGGACTCTAGAATTATTTACCAACGTGGTAGATTTGTTTCTCCTCGACACACAAGGCTTTGTGCACTGTGTTCTGCTGGCGAAGTAGTTTGTTAGCCATGCCAAGAGGCTATTGGGACGGCCGAACTGATCAAGTTCGCGAAGAATTAAAGACCGTAGAACAGAGTCGGCTGGAGAGAAAAAAATCTAAGAAAGCACACCGGACAGATTTGATGGCTGCATCCAACAGTTTGGTGATGTTTTGAACCAGGGAAGCCATAGAATCCAAAATGAACCTGTTTACTTTGTACGCAAGCTTAAGGTGGTCATTGAGCACACCAACAGAATACGCTAGACGACTCAGTACGGCGCGTTCTGTTAGGTTAAGATCGCATAATGTAAGAGCGATGGGACGGAAATGTTTGGCTGAAATACTTGAATTACTAGATTTGGGGATGGATACAATAATGACTGGATTCCAACAGTCGGGAACGAAATGCTTAGATAAGGAGGTATTAGGAAGGGAATTAAGTGAATGAAGCCACACCGTACTTTAGGAGAAGTAAAATGCTATTGGGACCTATACATATGGTTACTTTGGTCGAGCGAAGGAGTTTGAACACTTCTTCCTTAGAAGGGGGTGTTACATCAGTGCATTCATCCGGGAACCATAACAATTCAAGGACATTGCGTAGATAAATACACGCTTGGTTGATACTTTTCACATCCGCAGCCGAATTCTTTGCCGGAGGCATCCGCTGTTGGAGCTGTTAACTGGCGTACGACGATTTGATTCGTTTTACTTCTTTTGATATTAAGGATGAAAGGAATCTAACTTTCTAAGAATCCCATAGTTTGTAGAAGTGTTCCTTCCGTCTTCTTAAGGCCTTCAGTATGGACGAAGCAATACGGCCATTGAACAGAAGTGTTTCTAAAGGACAATAAACACTAAAAATTAGATTCAGTTTATCTACAAAAAGGTTGGCATTATTATTTAGAGATGCGAAAAAAACCACGAACTTGCATGAAGATGTGATCTTTGAAGAAGAACAGTGTTTTCACAGAAAAGATTGCGGTTGGACTTCTTGAAAGTTTGGAAAGCTGTCCGGGAATAAACTTTGGGTTTGAAAACTAACGGACGATGATCACTGGTTGAAATTGGAGCACGTGGTTTAAGACTGGGATGGTTGGTAATAATTCGATCTAGGGTAGAGTCACCTCTGGTTGGGGAAACTGTTGAAATATCAGTTCATGTGCAGAACAGGTCCACGTACAGATTCGTTATAATTGTGCTCCTATGCCGAGAAAACTTGGGGTGACACTGGATAGCTGAGCAGTCGATAGCAGAAATTGAGTAGGAATAACTTGGTTCTGACTTGCTTGACCAGGAAGTATTTATGTATGTGATCACACCACCTCCGGTTTTCTTACCGCTATATTGTCTGTCTAATCGATGTGCACCGAAGCCTTGGATAGATATTAGGGCATTCACAACATGTGAGTTCGGCCATTACTCCTGAATGCAAATCACACAAGTACGCACATGTATCCGAGAGAGAAGGCTGAACGATAGATTCGGTAATTTTGTGAACAGAGACAGTATGTTAGTACTCAGTAGAAATGGAACAGGCATTTTAGCTGGCGGGATACACTTAAGAGCAGCATGCCAACCGTCACGAATGCCTCTTTTCGGTTTAGTGAGAAATCCCTGATTTGCATGCTTAGTTTAGTCTAAGCAATGAGAAATTTCAGGAGAGTTCGAGTACGACATGAGCAATGAACAATTCTCGTAATGAAGAACAAATCCCTTAAATTGATAAGGCGACGGACGCCGTAATGGGAATGTGGCACAGCCAGTCAGGAAGATTGATTTTTGAATAAGACAGAAGATAGTTGATCTAGATGGGCTGTCGCTTTCCTTCAAGAACGATGGTGGTGTTCACATCGGAGTTAACAAAACTCCTGGGGTCGATCTAGGTAAGAGAAAAGGTTCCTAAGGCATCGTTTGGATCGATGATTGTATCGATTTGCAAAAAAAGACGATGGTCATCATTTGAAAATCACAGAAGAGTTAGTTTGGTAAACATTTCATCCTAAACGCTCGAGGACATTATCTTGAGTCGGTTGTCTTTAGCGCCTCAAGATTGAATTCGGGAAAAATAACATGGAAATGAGAAACTATGAAGTGAATATAAGAAAGTGTAAGTTTAACTTCAGTGCCAATGGCTGGGGTAAATCTCGCCCCCCCCGTGGTGCATCTCATGTCTCATGAAAAGAACTAGGGCAGACCTCATTCGGACGTCATGCTTGCTAGTTGGCAGGTGTCAACCCAGTGCAGTGCTCTGATTCGGCAGTTTGTACGCGACGGCTAATATGCACGACTGAGTTCCTTTTATGAGTGTAAGAGAGGCGACGCTGTAGACTGTATACTGTGTCGTGCTTTTAATAATTTACGTGGAATATAACTTGGCCACGGTTTCTGAGTCAGTGACCTCAAGTTCGTCAACGACATTGTTCTTCTGAAGGAGCCTACAACTGTGCAGCCGGTCTTAGACCAGACTGTATGCGAAGTCATGGCCGTCAATTTGAAGACCAACACGTCTTCCCAAATTCGCTGTACCAGTCACCACATCACTGACAGCACTTTGGAGCGAAATTATTACTTCGAGTACCTGCGCTCTACTATCTAACCGAACGGCGACGCCAGAGACAAGGTTATGCTCCGCGTAGATTCCGCTAAAAGAGCTTCCCTGTCCCTTCGCATGACACTGTGGTCTTGCAACGAAATAAGAATTCGTATGAAACTGCGCATTAGCTATGGTTTCGTCCACCCAGTTTGCATCAGAAACGTGGCCACTTAGGGTAGACCATGCAAACAGGCTAGAAAGTTTTGCCCATTGATGCCTCCGCTATATGGGGAAGATCAAAGGGTATGACTGCGTCTCAAGTGCCGCTATGTCAGCACTGCATGAATGCAGCAGACCCATGGTCTGTTCCTGTCTTGACCAGAAATCAGCGTCCAACTCAGTCGGTCGTGCAACTCCGTGGTGCTCCTTCCCACTAAAGGGTATGCTCAAGAAATTTCTTCCTTTTTTTTACTTCGAGTAGCTGCAGGTGGGGTGCAGGTTTTCTGCGGGAATATGGACTGCAATATATGTATCTTTTCTATGCGTTTTGCACTTCCGAATTGTAATGTACCGTTGTAGAACTGTATTTGCCCTAATCAGAGCTGCATAAAAACAGCTGGGAGAGAGATAAGTTGTTACATGTATGGCTCAGTTTCACCGGGTGTTCGTATATCGGATGAAGTGCCGTCACGTCCACGAAAAGCTTGATCGGCACTTACCACTTTTGGGCATCGGAGATCGGTCGAAATTCGGGCATGCATGGCAGTATATAGATCGGTGCTGCTATATGGCTCAGAAATGTTTGTTGATAGATACGCGAAGACTTTTGGTGTTTGGAAGCCTTGTATTTGTAGTATCGGGAGAATATGGTGGGAGATTTTTGTCACCAAATCAGAGGTCACACGTAAGATGCGTAGGCCTAGTGCTCACTTTCTAGGAGAGCCATTGGATTTCGCTAAATTAAGGTGATTGAGTCAGCGCTGTGCATGCCAGTAGAATAACTGCCTCATTGTGCACTGTTCTGGGATACATGTGGTGGTTGGAAGATGGATCGAAGTATTCAATTCGTGGAGCATCAAAAAGTTAAGAAAATCCCTACTAGTAGACTGGCTCATATTTTTCCGCGTAGACTAACGGCTTGGAGACCCGCGAGCCATAATTAGATTTAATAAAGGGCTTTGCAAGATGGTAAACGTGTGATAGTATATTGTTCTTTTCGGCATCACCCTCACGCATTGTCGATGTTCTTGCTGCTTAGGCTTCCCCTGTCTAATTTGCCAGTTTTCTAAGCACTGTTGTCTTCGTTCTTTTAGGCTTCCCCCCGGCTGTGCTTGTCCTACTGTCCTGAGTGAGATGTTGAACTGTGGCTCTCGGCTGTTGAAATCGTGCCGTCTGCGTGAATTCTGTCCGTGTTTCTCTTTTTGGTTCGTAGCGTGGTGTTTGTCTGTTGTGGAAAGTTTTTGACATAGAAATTATCTTTTGTTCAGCTGCTTCTGATTGGTTCGTGTCGCGGGGTCGATCACCCTTTCCATCCGCTGTGATCGCATACTCCTCTCCGATGTGAATATCGTTCTTACATTTAGAATCTTTTTCCTTCCACGGATTTCTCCAACCTTGGAGTTCATCTTTCACTGTTTCTCGTTCCTTTTTCTCTTTTGACTGGACAATGATGTGAGACAGCAATCAAAATTGTGCGAATTAATGAAAGGTTTTCGGTAGTAAAAACGAAAAGTGCAAACGCGGCCCCGCATATCACGTTCATTATTCTTACCACACCTTGCATCTCTAGTACTGATTCACTATCAAAAAGAAATCGGTGCTGATTGAAATTAGTGAGTCACACCACTCCCGCGCTTTTGTTGCATGTTCTGTGCCTGTCATTCAGCGAATTTATTTTTGGCCGTCGCTCATGTTGATTGTTTTTAGATCTTGATCGATGAGGTTGATTTTCAGGTTACTAGCGTTTAATCATCGATGCTGGTTTGCTCATGCCGGATTCATTTTGCACACTCAAATGACTGGTTCTCGACAAATAAGGTCACGAGCTTTCGATCGTCTGTTAGGCCCATGGCCAATATAAGTAGGTGTGGATTATGGATAGTTGTGTATTCCCTTTGATATTTCTAACCAACATCACATGGTTGGGAGAAGGTAATCCTTGAAATAAAATGTTGTCTCTCGAGTTTTGAATGTATCTGCAGTTTTTTCTTGTTTTACTTCGTTGTCCTTCATATGGTCGTCATGAATGGAAAAATCGCAGAAAGCGGTGTTATCCACTGGATGAATAATTTAGCTGGAATGCCGCATTGCCGTACGAGTGTGGTATCGCAGAAATTAAACATGGTGTGACACGATTATCAGCCTGCTTGTTCAAATTTTGCTAGAAGTGAAAAAATTCTGCCTCATTTATTATTTTGGGTACCATGTATTGGTTATTCATTTCATCTGTGCATGAACTAAATTGTTCGAATCCCGAGAATTCGAGCTGTCTTTCTCCTAAAAGTTGCAATCGGGAATTTGCGGCAGACTACTGTGTTGAAACTTTCTACAACTGAGACACTTTTAATTTAAACTACCCTATAAATATTCTTTAGCTTTTATTTTAAGACAGACATATAGCCTACCAGTTTACTATATTGCTGTAATATGCCCGGTGTGATTCATTCACACAGGCCGCAAATTCGCAGCGTACAATCGCTTGCACGCCGCTCCATTTCGCGTTGTCGAAACGTGTACAGTCTGACCAAATTAATTTTCATTTGACGCCCCCCTCCCTACCCGCCCTGCACCGCACACGTGTCATAGAAGATACAGAAATCATACTGTCTAGCCGGGAAATCGTTCACTTCAGTTTGATCGATATCTGTCTTTCTTTTTTTCATCCCTGTTCACGTCGCCTCCGGTGACTTTGTGAACATCATTCTACTTATTATTTTTGTTGTTCAGCCGTAGGTTGGCCACGTTTGTACCTATTGCACGTCACGTATCTTCTTGTTCTCAAATGTGCGCGTTCTCTTCTTACATCTTAGTGAGTCACCTTCGTCTTCTAATGATCATAGCGAGCATCGTTTGAAAACAGCACAACATGGCATACACACTAGTTCTTGTTAGTCCATATCATTGAATATGACTAGATATAGTGAGAAGAAATGAAGGATTTCTGTCTGTCTGCTTACGCTAGACGTTGACCATTGTCGAAGGCGTTCCAGTATGTCAGGGGTTGTGAAGCGTAAACAAAAGCAACGGGTTTCAAGCACTTAAGAAATTATTTATGAACATATATTGAGATTTGCTGAATCCTATGTTTAATACTTCTTTCGGTGTGGTTCCGATAACGCCAGCTTTGCCGGTTGTTCACTGCACAAGTCATATTTATCGCTCATTGTGATCTATTACAAGATTTTCTTTGCTAATATTCTGAGAGTTGTTGCACTTGACAGTTATAAAGAAGTATCAGTAAACATTGTGAATTTATTTGCGTGTTCCTTGTATTACATGTTCGTACACTTTATTGTGACCAGTTAAACATGAATGATCTTGGTTGTCGAGGCAAACTAAGCATGAAAAATGTGTCTTAATGAATTAAAAAAATTCCGTAGGCTTATTTAGAAGGGTCTTAACGTTGATCCTACTCTCTGTTTATAAATGTTAACTAGATCGTTTTTTCGATGGGACTTTATTTTATTGAAGATTCTACCCACGGTTATGCTTGTATTTACAGGCTGGACCTAACTGTTTTTACTAATTGAGGTTTGATAATCACTGTTGATCACTAAATAGGGATCTTGATTTACACCGTAGTTGACTTTGCTTCAACGTCATTCAGACCTATTGCGTTAGTCTTATACACTTATCGCAACAGTGGAGCTTGAGAGTTACATATAGCGAGGTCTTGTTTGAAACCTTAACGTAAGAGCCAATGACCTGATTAAAAATTTTCAATGGAAATCCTTGTGTTTACACGTGCCCAACGTTTTAAACTAAGTAAAATAACCACTTATATGATAGTAAGTGAACAATCTATGCGAAGTCCATGTCTTTTGTAGAGTAAATCAGTCATAACCAAAAGCAAACAGGGGCATTTATATCCTCATTAAAATTTTGCGATAGAAGATCTTTCTGTGGTCCTGGAGTAGATTATAACCAGTACTTCATGCACTCTTGTTGCGATAAAGGGGAAGGTAATGCGGTGTTTCAAACGAATATGGATTGTTGATTAATTGTGAAATAAGGCAGGGAATGTAATTATTCCAACAAGCCAGCAGTGCCCAGCAATTGGTGATCTATAAGAAGTTCCCGGAAATGACATTTCTGCTAGAAAATTCTTCGAAAAAGTTCCCTCAATTTATTGTATCCATCTAGTTTGTTTGCTATGACAAAATAAACTTAGAAAAGCTTTTTCATTGGATCAAAATAGGCATTACGGATAAGGGAAATTTTGTCATTTTGATGATAATATTCCCCGAATTCTAAGAATGTGAGCTACACATGAAAACGATAGTTTTTTTCCGAGAGGAACTTCCTTTTGACAGTCCACCGAAACTCAGCAAACATGCCACCTTTAGTAGAATAGTATTCTGCAGCTTCGTACTAGCTCTGTGAAGGTACGTTTGGCTGTAGAGTGTAGTTCATATAAAAATATACCACGTAGTGAATCTTGGCGTTCTCCGAGGATGGTCTGATGTGCTGATTCAATGAGATTCCTGGGTATGAGATATTAACATCGAAATTCTAATAGTCACTGACGAGACACAAAATAGCTTTATATTCTAGTTTCCGGAAGCCACATCGTAATGAATCAAAGAATGCTAAAGGACATTGGCAGACCCGCCGATGCTGTATTTCTAACACTCTCGCGGGCCGATAGTGCATCGTCGTTGTGATATTTACAGGTGGCGACTACAATAAAATATCGACTGAATTCCTAGTTTATCTGCGTGCTAACTAACCGAATCTAACCTGTCGATGTTGTTGTGAGTTTTAGAAATACAAACTCAAGTTTTTACTCTGTTGTCCTCTTGCATGCTGGAGGGCAAGGTGCTCATGTAATGCTTGTTACGTGAGTTTTGCTAAGATCTGTAGATCAGCCTTCCTTCACGGTCTTGAAACATCCGTTACTGGGGAAATACTCGCACACCCTACTCAGTGTTTCAGCGCCGATATCCCCTGGTGTATCTCGTCTGTGATAAAAAAACACCACAAATAGTAGTTTCGTTCGGTTATGGCCAGTTCTTTGGATCTAAACAGGTTGCCATCGTTAGGTCGTGCGTTGTGCATTTTTTCCATGTGTGCTCCGTTTACCCGGCATTTTTTGAGATTTATCGTAATTAGATGAGTGAGAAATAGTCAGCTCATGATGCAGCTGAAGTGGGTCGAGTTATGCTCTCGAGTTCTTAATCATGAGATCCCATTACAGGATGGCCAGAGGTTAGACACTAATGCTAAGTGTTGGAAATATGGGTTACTGGTTAGGGGACATTACTTCATCTACGTTTTGGGTGGTTTTTGCTCATTTCGGGATGTGGTAAATTAACACAAATTGACTGATTTTCCGTGTGATCCATGCTCGAAGGGTACCAGGTATATAGTTTTTGCACTTTTCCCGCTTGTTAACTACTCACTTTGATCATCATGTCGACCTCATTTAAGTTTCCCGTTGGAACCATATGGAAAATATTGGTGATAACTTTTTTTCGTTTCGGAGTATGTTCGTCCCGTTTGGTTTTCTGAGGTATCCGACAACCTACTTTCCTAGATCCTATGATAAATTCACTCACCTTGCAACAATGGCAACCTTTGTTGAAACAAATAAAATTAAGGACACTCTTCGCGTCTGGGACCTCATAATTGAACTGCTGGATCTGGAAAAAAGATTGGTTTAATACGTCATAGTTTCATAATCCGACGCCTTAGTGAAATCTCGGTTGGTTTTTAGAAAATCTTTAGCAGAACACCTGTTTTACCAGCGCCCTCCCTCCATCCCTCTTAATTGTACATATGTCACGGGTTAACGTACGCCTTTTTCTGATAATATTTGGAGGAAATCGACCCAGTTTCAGATGATGAATTGAAAGAGGGAAGACCTGCGAAAATCTGCCTTCTTTTCCAACTTTTGATGATGTACATGTAGACCGAGTTTAGAGCTGTTGTTCTGCATGTTTGCGCCGATAGAATTTTTGCACCAATTCCAACTTTATTCATTGGTTTAATTCTGTCAGGTTCGTTGTACGTCAAAGCGCTAGCTCTTTTGACGAAATCGCGACGCTTTTGCATAGACATGCCGAATGCGTTCAACATGAGTCTGGATTTTCCCATTCTACTACACGTGTGGCTCATGTGTATGCCTATCGGTAGGTTTTTGTTCACTGCATGTGCCTTCCCCTCGTTCAGTAGTTTTTGTCAAGTCGTTTTTTTCTTAGGCCAGAGCTTTTTCCCGTCTGATTCATGCTCGTTTCTTGAATGGAGAATTTAAAAGTTGCTCTTGTTACAGTTTTAAACTTGGTGTTTGTGTAACCTCTTCATTTGAAATACAAATTAAGTGCAAATTATTATTATCATCAGAACCGATCGAACTCCTCCTCTTAAGGAGGATTTCACCGGCCAAATCGGAACCAAGGCATTTTGCTCGTCCGTGAATACGGAAGGAGTAACCGCTCTTCGGAATGGTTCTCTAAGGGGAAACATTGTCTCATGCATGCAACAGTGTACAAGTCTCGTTCGTTGAACGGCCAGATGTGAAATCCCAATTTTTATTAGCAATTCTTTGCGGATATTTTCCTGGTCACTTGTGATTTTACGAATAAATGTGTTTAGTGATAAGCATTTTTTCCAAAGCACTCCACTAGTCTCTCAGTTGTTGATGTTTCTGGGATATTCGTGCGTGTACTTCGCTTATCCATGCATATAGCTTGCTTCCAGGAGTTCAGCAAACTCCATAATTTAACTCGTTTTTATTTAATCTGTTCGGTAAAATTCCACCGTAGCCGCACTCATTTGATGTGGTTCAGTCGACCCCTCCCTGGGCTAGTCACGTTCTGGTAAGTCCATTTCGGCTGCGAAATGGAACATAATCTCGGCTGCTGGTTGGCCTTTTGCTTGCGAAACCACCCTGGGATTTGCTCTTGGTCAGGAAAATGCAGAATGTCTGATTCTTTTGCAGTTGTGGTACTCAGCGTCTTTGAAGTAATACTCCAACCCAGAGCGTGTGAAGCTTCCCACAAGAACCATAAGTCCCGGCGAATCCTTTTTCTTCATATAGCCATATGGTCTACAGTTTACATTATTCTTGTTTTATATCGGGTTCCTGGCGCGACGACAAACTTAGTAAACAGTTGGATAGATTTCTTTATTAGACTCAGAAAATGCTGTCCTGCGTTCCTTAGACATAATTCCGCATATAGTGCACCATATCGCAAATCTTAGTATGGGCCACAGTTTTGGATGCTGAAGCATTAAGATGAAAGCACTTTTGATTATATGGTTGCATAATGTGGATTCAGTGCCTCAACTTTGAATAAGTGGATTTTGTAGAAAAATGAATGGGAGTAACGAAACAACGTACAGAAAACCAGAAACGTTGCTTTTCACACCTATCGCCTTGCATATTCTGTAAAATCAGTTGAGTACTCAAAAGTGGCGTTCTTTGTTTCGGTTTACTTATGTTTCTAGTAGTCCCCGTTTTCCCCCTTGCTCATGTCCAGCATTCTACATTCTCATGCGTCACATGTACGCACAAAGACGTCGTGTTATTGGTCCGAGACCACAAGTCGGTTCTCGTCAGATGGGCTTTTTCTCCTTCATTCCTATACTGCGTTCCCTGGTACATGGGAAGAAAACCGCAGTTGGTGGACCATTAAATCAACATTCAAAAGTGCACCGGGTGTTACCTGCTTCGAAGGTTCCTGTTCGGTGTCCAAGTTAAAGTGAACATGAAATTTTTCCTTATTTCTATTTCATTCCTGTGACGAAAAACTGGTTCTCAAATACACATCTTCATTCCGCCGATCCTAATTGTTATCATTCTTCCTGTTGTTTTGTTCCAGCCTCTCGTTTGCTACTAAGTCCGAAGCAAACCCGCTTGTGAAACTCAATCGGTATAGTAAATGAGCTGTAGTCGTGAAAATGTTTCTAAACTGTTTCAAGTTCAAAATAACATTGTATTTCTAGATGAAAATTGTTGAGGAATTTCATTTATTAGTATCCGACCCTCGTAGCCATTTTCACGAGGTTTCTAAGTCCTGTGACTAAATTCAATAGCGAAATCATTTCACTGCGTCTCACTGAAATTCATGATCAAATT
The DNA here is from genome assembly GCA_008360955.1 of Fasciolopsis buskii. Classification (NCBI taxonomy): domain Eukaryota; kingdom Metazoa; phylum Platyhelminthes; class Trematoda; order Plagiorchiida; family Fasciolidae; genus Fasciolopsis; species Fasciolopsis buskii. Next base: position 25,794 of record LUCM01010967.1, read on the forward strand.
TCTCTCAGAGATCAAAATCAAGTGTAAAGATAGCAATACTGTCAATGCGTAGGACCACAAAGACCGTTTCCAACGCATTAATGTTACGTCGACTAGGAGTGGGACACTTGCAATCCAAACGGCAGTCATAGTCTAGAAAGAGTTGTCTTTCTTTTTCAGGCTTTTTGTCACGCGTGAATTAGGTACTTTTCTGTTCTTATGGAATGGAAGTCTAACAGCACAAGCACCATAATCCAATAGGTTCTGGTCGACCAACACAAGTATCTCTTATTCATGGTGGTCAAATGATTTATATGCGTCAGTCCAGGTTTCAGAACCTTAGTTTATACTTCCCAGTATGTCGAGGTCAGTTTTTTCTTTGATCTTCATTTCGCGTAGCGCTTTCGCTTCCTGCTGAACGCGTTGCGAAAAGCAGGCCATTTTAATTTGTCCCGGAACTAGAGCAAACCACTTTGCTCTGTTTTTAGTCGATCAGATTCCACGCCTATGCGTCATTCATTTGCTGCCGAAGCTGTTCGTCAGTTCTTTCTACTGGGCATATCTCTAAGAAACAATTCAGGTTTTGGCATCGGCTCATTGTCTTCTCTCACAAAGCGCACTATAGTGTGTCCTTCATTCTCTGATTCAGCTTTCAACAGTTGTTCAATAGACCATAAAGTTATTCGTCGAAAAGGATTCGCTGTGCACTGTGTTCAGTTATTCAGCCGGTCCGATAGTTGCACCCGAAATCCCCAGTTTGATGTGATTTCAGGATTTATGATGGTCTAGGAAAAGCACCAAGCATTTCTTCATGAAAAATAAGAACATTTAACCAATACGGGCCCATATCAGAAAAACACGAACACGGTGAACAGCAGAAACGGAAAACAACAGGCATCTATATGCGATGGTTAGGTCAAAAATTATGCGCACGCCTCTCCACAGGCCGTTAGAATCGTTCGTCTGTCACATGGTTATGAGTTTTGTTTCATTACGCCCACCATGTCCCGTGGTGTTGTCAATGACTTTGATCATTGTTTGATGGTAGTTCTTGTGGTAAATTTGGAAATCATTCTGCACATTTCCCCAAGTTGACCCAGTTGCCAACCTCCTAGTCTGGTTAGGCTTGGACGTTGAAAACGATCAGTATCCGCATGCGGCAGTCAAACTGGTGTATCTAACGTCATTATGTACCCAAGGATCTATCGCACTCATACCACGTTTCACACTTGTAGCACTTTCACAAGACCCGTCTAAATTGTTCCTTGGTCAGTAGTAGCTCTTCGATCCCTTCGTGAATGATCACGTAGCTTCAATTCCGGTCAACATGACCAATTTGAGTTCGGAAATCCAGCGGAGAGCGAGTGTCTCCAGATACGTGGAAGGGAAAGTGAGCTTACTATTTTCAACGATTTTGAACATTGATGTGCTTTGTAGCCCAGGTTAGTGTTGGGCTTGACGCTTATATCGTTATTTGAATGGCAAGCTCAGCGCTTACAAAACGCTGGGCTTAATATTTTAACTGAGCGCGGTTTTGAGTGAACTTATGCACGTGATAACATCAAGAATTACATACAGCACAAAGCTTGTCGCTGTCCCACTATCACAATGAGATTGCACCTTGACGTGGTGTGAATAATCGCGTGCCTCCATACTCCAACGGGCCATACAAGATGGCTTGTCCCAAGCCGAAGATCCAATCATGCTCGGAAGCTCAATGGGCAGGGGCTTGACGAAGTAGGTTTCCAGTCTGGGTTGGTCTAAGCTGGCGGCTCATTCGGAAAAATGGGTGAAAGAATAATTGCTCCAAAGAGATGGGCTTCCACTCGGTCACACTCCGCTGCCTTTTGGTCAAGTTCCTGTTAGAAACAAAGGCTTTGACTGAGAACCCTGATCGTTCTTCTGGTTAGCGGCTGGACTCCCTAGCAATATTCGTCCAAAAAACCTAAATGATTAACACAAATACAGTGAATTCCATACCGCATCGGTCACCGTGTCGGATAACCAGGGCCGCATTATCCATTGCTTCGAGCGAAGTGGGTAGCAACAAGCGTACACCTGCTCCGAGTTTTGGTGCTGCGTTAATGTCTCACTGTCTTGTGAGTAAGACTTTTCAGTCAAAATCTCCGGTTAGGGTTCCCAGAGGAAAATCCCTTCCGCGACATGGGCAACTGCGAAGTACGGATTGCCCGAATACCTCCTACATACTTTCTGCAATGAACCTTTCTTTTGATTCAGGGACCACGCAAGTTGCCACGAAGCCCTGCGGCTTGTCGAAATTACCTGACGTCGGTATTAAGGAAATTTGAAGAAATAGTTCGCAAGCACTCCTTCACTTTACTTGCACACCTTCAGTGTCCACACACTCACCCAAATATAGCAACAAACTCCTCTGGTTATAACTCTTGAAACTTTCAAAACAGACGTACAATGAGTTTTCGAAATGCGCATACAGGATCCCACTTTTTTGATGACTCTTCGTAGCCCAGATGCGACCTCATTCTCTCACCTAAATCTTCGCCCATCCGTGATCCGGTTTCCAGCGCTTGTGACCAGGCTACCATTTGGGTCGCTCTGCGCATGATCGAGCCATTCACTGTTAGAGTGGATCTCAGTCAACATCCTGTTATGTTCAGTTCGGTTGAAGCGTCGTTGTTTGTTCGTCGTACCTGTATGTGCGGCCACTGATAGCTGTTCCTCTGAGATCAAAGACGAGTTCTGCCGAAAATTATCTTGGTTACTCGGAAACGTGCGTTTAACGGGTGTTATGGTCGGTACTGGTGGTTTTGTCGCCCAACTCAGGTACTTGGCGTAGACGGAACGGCACATCGGAGGTCGATTTTCTGTCCCAGCTGACCGGACCGACCACGGAGATCATCTCACTCGAGGTTGTTCTGCACACAGGCTGTTCCTGGCAAATACCTATTTGTGTCATAAACATAGACATCTGCTCACCCGGCACCCCATTCACCTTCATACCGTTAGATCCAGATTGATTACATTGCCATCGGCCACCGGTGGCTTGGATCAGTCGAGGGCTGTCGGTCATTCTGATCCACATCTATGGACTCAGACCATGTTTCGCTTCGAGCTTGTCTCTTTCTGCACCTAGTTCTTGGTCACACAAAAGCCACTTATCCTGAACATTTGACTATAGATGACAACCGCGGACTACAATCTCAATCGGAACTCTCATTGTGGTTGTAGTCTCAACAGAATGTCTGGGATCTGAGCGAGCACTGGGAGCAGATCAACGAAGCTCTGCGCTCAGCGAAAACTGGCACCCAGGGGTCCTTGCCACGTAATCCTCAGAAACGATGGATATCCTCGGCTTCAGTTGCACTGTTGGATTCTCGCAGATCTGTCCCCACGGGTCCAACATACAGTGAGGCCCGTAGAGCCCTGAGACGTCTACCGACCAGGAGTTTGAGAAATGACCGAGGGTAATGGTGGAGAGGAAAGTGTGGGGAAATGGAAAAAGCTACGGCTGTCAAAAATAGTCGAAACCTTTATCAGCTGATTAAGAATACTGGTCCACAGAAGTCGAGCGCAAGCAAAGTGATTAAAGAATCTGACGAGCTCTGGCTCATTCTCAAGACCATCGGCTGGCGCGTTGGGCAGACCATTTTGGGAAGCAGTTTAGTTGGCCCACAGCCGCAGCAAGCCTTCTACTTATGCATGCATGAAAACTAATGAAGATGGATACCAGTTCCCATCGAAAATGGAGGTGATAGAGACGATAGGTTTTCTTAAAAGGTATAAGGCAACTAAACCAGATGGACTGTCGCTATTCTTATTCAAGGATGGTGACAAAGTGTTAACATCAGAATTAACAAAACTTTTGGGATCATTCTGACAAAGTGAGGAGATTCCTAATCACTGATGGGAATTAGTGATTGCGCTGACTCATATTAAAGGCGGTAGATCCTCATGTGAAAGCTCCAGATGAATTAGTTTAGTAAGTATCGTATCTAAACTTCTCTTGGGCATTATTCCCTGCCTATCAACTAGTACTCGCGAGAGGTGTATGCGTGGGAATCAAGCCGGTTTCCGTCCCGGTCGGGGATATATTGACCAAATTTCCACTTTGCGACAGATCGGAGAACATAGGCACATGTTCCGTAGGGCTTTTTTGGTTTGGAAGCGGCGTTCCATTCAGTCGATCGTGCAGTTTTCACTGAAGGATGTGTCAGAGAAATTCTTTTTTCAAGCGATCTCTGTTTGTGAACAGCCGAAGTCGATTTCGTGCTTATGACGTTGCCTCACCCGAATTCATCAATGGAAATGGTATTTCTGGGGCTTGCCTAGCTCCATTTTTCTTTTCACATTCGTCATTGGGACGGTTATGGATATAGCCCTTACTTCATGTGACATTTGTTTGCGATGACACAATCTGTCAATCCTGGTATATGCGCACGCTTTTGTGTTTCTGAGTGAGTAGTTTTCGCTCGATCGTCTGAAGGAGTGTTGGTACGTTTGGTATGAGTTTTTCATCCTTCGAACTGTAAAATGCTGTTGCTTTACTGGATCGGCTCCAAGCCGGACCTTGTTCTTGTGGGGGATCAACTGCACGGAGTGGACAGATTGAGTTGCTTAAGCAGTTTTGTCTCGCCTGGGGGGCGTACATTAGATAAGGTGCCTTCGCGCCCACAGAAGACCCGATTGGTATTTGCTAGTTTGAGACATCCGTGGCCTCGGCGCAAAATCCGGTTACCGATCAAGGGTCGAGTATGCACGGCATCTGTGTAGTCGTTATTTTCTCCACTACTCCGAAACGAGGCCGTTGAGAGAAGGTGCGCGAAGACCCTTAATGTTGAGACACTGTTGTCTCCGTAGTTTTGGTAGATTATGGTGGGAGAATTTTGCAGGTTAGAGGTTAGGGATAAGGTACTGGGTCGTAGGATCTAGTTTTCAGAACATCCATTGAATCAGAAAAGATCAAGGTAGTTGGGACATATTTTCCGCATGCCCATACGACGACTGCCTCGTTGTACACTGTTCTTTGAGGCACGTAATAGTTGGAGGATGGTTCGAGGTTGTCACTCTATGATGAGTAAAAAATATCAAAGTCTTAACCAATGGACTGGCTCGTGTAGGTGCAGTTGGGGTCCAGGGGACCCCCCGAAACAGTGTTCGGAAATAATAATTGCTATAGCTGAGTCCCGCAGTCCGTGGCGTTCTTGCATTTGAAACCTTCCTTCTTCTGTATAGTATTCTACCTCAATACTTCGCGACAAATCTTCCTTTATTCTCCGTTTTTTCTTCTCTCTGAATAGATGATGTTATAAGATACCAACCAAAACCAAAGCATGCTGATGCAAAGTTCACGGCTGTCCAAACGAAATTGATCTGAACACTGTCGGTTGCGCTTCGTGAAGACAGTCGCGATTAACAGTCTGAAACCAGATGAATACCGAATTCTTTGAGGTGGACTGAATTTCTTAACTTGTGACATCTGGGATTATCTTATTCAAAAGAGAACGATTTAATAGGCGGTCGAACATTGTAGTTTGTCTGTGCATATATCAATGCGGAGTATTTTTCCGACCGACCTAGTCTGGTTATTGCAGCTGATTATCTTGCTAAATTATGCGACAACAGCTTTATTCATAACCATATATACCGTGGTGCATCCATTGATATCGGAAATGAAGGTTTTCGGGTCGTCGAAAGATAACTGGTCATTCACAATCTGCGTAATGCATAAACCGCTGTTCACCTCCAGACAGAAGATTTATCAAAGACGACGCAAGATCATGGGATAAAACACCAACCCAATTCGGCGCATTCTTGACTTGCCGTTAGCTCAGCATTACGGAAACGGAACTTAAAAACAGGTCACATGTTTTTATTTGATTAATGATAAGTAACAGAGCTCATTAATTGTTTCTAGTAAGCAACGTCATTTGCGTTGTGTAAGACCTTTCCTTTATATGATGAACAGAAAACAGCTTTATTTTCCATGTTTGATTTTGACAGTCTAGCCCGTGTCCAATCAACGGTTGCCTAAAGTTAAAGGCATTTCAAGATTACCGTGTTCAGTAAAGAAGCAACTATGAAATAGATTTTTGCAAGGACACTTGCTTTGCACGGCACCTAAGTAAATGAAATACCTCAGTATAACCGTACCCCAAAATACACTGCCGTACAGGAAAGTCTGCATGAGTGTTTGACCGAGATCGTGTTACTAACTCACACAGACTCACTGAAATCAGCTTGTATCGCCCCTTGAACTTGTAGCAATGAAACGAACGCTTAGTTACTGGTTAAGTAAACTGTCATGCTTTTGCTCATCTTACCTAGTTTTTAGGAAATAATTCACCATTTGGTATCATCGCTGAACTCGCCATTGAGTAACCATGGAATCGCTGTACAGTTGCTTCATCCTTGTTAGGAATCATCAGCAGTGCATATCCATCGCGCCCGAACTGGGACGTGAACCCGGGACGAACGATTCTGAGTCAAACGTGTTAGCCATTACGCCACCGGGCAGGCTCTGGACGATTTGTTGAACTTCACCACATGATGTTGCGCCTATCCGTCACTGATTTGTGCGGCCACCGGCAGCTAGCATACGGCAGTCGACCCTGCTGATTGATGACTTCTCTACAGATAGCTTAAATACGAAGAAGGGTCCAGAAATGACTCACGGAGCTTGGCTACTTGGTCGGTATTAGTAGTAGGTTATAAATTTTCATTAAATAATCCAAAATTATTTTTCTCGAGTTCATGTCGCAGTTCGAGCGCGATGGGTATGCATTACTGGTGGTCACCGACACGGATGCAGCAGTTGTACATTGTTTCCATGGTTTCTCAATGGCGAGTTGAGCGTGGATATCACATGGTGAATCACTTCACGAAAACATACGATCTCCTGCTAGCAATACCGACTATTTGATCTGTTAACTGCCAGTCCACTGATACTTTTCTTCAACACAGGCGTCTTGTAGAATGTTCCGGGTACGGAGTCATCTCTAACTCATTTCCGAGAACTTTCAGGAGGATCCCTCACAGCATGCATCTGAATACCTTGAGCAGCCTTTTTATATTAACATACCTTCAGAAAAATTTCTTTTTACTCGCTGATTGCTCCATTTGATTCTCTTTTTACCGGTTTGTACTTCTTATCGCTCCCCCGGCGTACCGTCCAGTGGACAAATCAACGGACTGCTGTTCTACCACCAAATGAACCGCAGTTTGTTGCAATGTTGACGCTGTTTTGCCCAAGAAGTTGGCCGGACTAAACGGGTATAGTCCACTATTATTAGTTCCTTTAATCATAATGATTCTTTCCATCGGTAGGCGGTCCCCGATCGCTTTGTCTCCGTCAATCTGCTCGTCTTATTCTGCCGCATTACTGAATCATACTTTACTTTCACAGTCTCTCATCTGCTCGCAAACAACTTTCTCCTGACTCAACTACGGGAGTTGTATTTTTCAGTGATTGCACGTATAAGCCCTCATCCGAGGGGCGATAAAAAAAATTAGGAATTCCTTTTGTCCATGACCCAACTATACCCAGTAGGGGAAATGTAGAAATGAATACAATCTGAGTCACAGAAAATTGGCCCCTAGCTCGGGATTGACTAGATGTTTCTTCACCAACGCTCGATAGAGCTAAAGAAAACGAGAGTCCATGTGGAGAATATATCTGTAGGGTATAATGCGGAAAATGATCAAATTCTTGAGTCGGACAGACAGATTTTCGTGTAAATGATGGGAAGGATATTCGAGCGCTTTTGATGCGAAATTCCCATGAGCAAATATGTGGGACACGGCCCGGAAGGAACTCGGTTAGTCAAAAGAACAGCAGGACACAGCACTTTAAGTCTTTTTTGATAGCCCTAGAAAGTTTACAAAAGAATGGAGTAAGGCTGGGAGGACGCACTGAGGAACAGGCAGAAAAAATGGACGGAACACCGGACTGCCTGAACTTCCCGATTTTGAAATACAGACTCCGTAGCTTGGGCACAATCGATAGTATGCGAAAGTTTTTAGACATGAAGATTCCAGGGTACTTAATTTACTGGATCGTGGGAAGTACCCTACGGACAGTACGAGGCCGTTAGGGCAAACAGAACGAGAGGGTGATTATACATTCAGTACACTTGAATGGGTTAGGCGAAAGATCACCGTTATGAGCAGTTTGGACGATCAAATAATAGTTCCTATAGGTCGTCCTCAGTTTACACGTCATGGCATGAAGTTACATAGCCGGCATTCTTGATCATAAAGCCGGGTGAATTTCTCGGAAGAAAAGAAAGGGAGAATGAAAATTACCTTAAAGACCATTATAGTTGCCAGTCAAAAATCGGGCGATTTTCCTCCAGATCTTGTTTCTGATACCTCTGTTAAAACAGTCAATAAGGAGCGCTAGCAGTTAAGCTAGACATACAGATATGTGTAGCTTTGAAGCAAAAGCGACATACAGGTGGAATCAAAAGCAGATGAACAATCAAGAAATCCGAATCTAACGGATTTTGCAAAGTTGTTAAATGACTGTGCCAACAGAATGCACTAAGTACACTACATCAATTGCGGCTCTATGAGCTTTGTAGACAAACGGGAAGTGACTAAGTGGAACCACAGTAATTTTTAAGGGAGGATCGAGTACGATACGTTCAGGAACTTCAAAATGTTTAAGATAAGAACATAAAGACGGACTCGTTTAAAAGGAATTGGTGCAGCCGTTGTTGCCTTCAAGGAAGCGGAAATGAAACATGAGTACAAACGGGTGTTAATCGGAGAAGTTGCGACCTCACATTGAACATGAACATTATCTTTAAGGGCACATGGGGATAACGTGTCTGGTTCAAGAGTACATTCACTCTCGGTAGTTTTAAATAATCCTTACTTCTAGTTTCGGTACTTGTACAACTAATAATTGCACCATCGACTGAATGAACAAACAGGCAACGTTTGCTTCCGACAACAAAGCATCCGAATACCCATCCATATTTGTTTTTCAATTTTTGTGGCCCGCTTTTGCAGTAAGCATTCTGAAATTCTAAACAAATACTCTGACTAATTTCAGTTAAGTGCAGAAATTGAAAACGAATAAAAAACTATTCAATTAAATATTGGAAGTAATTGTCTTTTGTCCTCTCCAAGTTGTTTATAACTTGCGACGGATAAAACACAGGTGAGACTTTATACGTTTTTTCTGGAGGAAAGATGCCGAATTTCAGATCAGTTTGGTAAATGTGAAGAACAAGATAGGTGAGTGTGTGAAAAATAAGTTGGGTCTTGCGGGCTAGAACTTGACAGAATTCGATGTGTTGGTTGACAAAATCAGTCGAAAATGTATCATTCGGGTGGGATGAAACAGCTTATAATTACTCGATCACGACAAGGTGCTTCAAAGTTCAATTCCGAGTGACTATTGAAAATTCCGCATGAATGATACAATAAGACGGAAAGAAAGCATTGGAGAATAACTTCGGAAATGATCGCCTTTGGTGCTTGATGTTATTTGAGTTTCTTCGTATAAGAAAAACGCCACATTTAATTTACGCAGCGCTAATTGCAAGATATTCATCATTGCTTGATATCGTTTGTAAGGCCCAACGCATGGACGTAGCAAAAGGACTGTGCCCTATACCCACTAAAAGGCACTACACGATGGGGAACCAGCGACCATGACCCTGTAATACAGAGTTGCATTGGATCAGCTGTGATAACGAGCCGGGCGACAGTGAATTGCCGTCTCCCATTACATTGACCAGATGGCCTGGGATCCGGACCTCCGGCCTTTTTGAGTTGAGGGATACTTCATTCGAATGATCATCGGCTAACATCTACACACTTTGGAAGATTGGTTAAATAGAAACTCAAAATTCATTTTGCCAGTGTATGTAGACGAATTTGTAGTAGAAAGAGTAGATATAAAGTCAAATAATTTAGATGGACTCCATTTAAGATCCGAACGCATAGGTGAAAGTTATACTTGACGTAGGCCTCTTTCAAATTTGACAAAATTCTGGGTCTCAAAGGTAACTTGGCAAAATGCGAAAGAAACGAGAAGGTTGATAGTGCTGTTCCCAAGTGGGAAAAAGGATAACCCAGCACGCTGTAATGCACTAGAATTCATCCTAGTGTCAGCAAAATATTCGATTCTGGCGGGAATCGAACCCGTGGGTGTATAATTTAAACAGTTCTTACGTTTGGAACAATTCTGCTTTTGTCAAATCTGCCAAACTAAAATTCGTAACCAGCCATGTCCACTAATTCCTGTTGGTAGATTTTGGTTGCTTCATAGGAATATCCTGATCAGACGACCAAATTTTCAAACGTTCACTGTGGCAGGTGCTATGTTCTCACGTACTTTGAGTGGACAACCAATGGTCTCTATGTGAGGCAACCATACAATATTTTGTGTGCTTGTAGCTCAACTAGCAGAACCTAATTGGGTATGAGCGTGTGGGTTCGAACCCCGTCAAGGTCAAAAACGTATTGCATTTGAACCAATTCTATATTTCCCGAATCTACCATGCCTTTCTCCGGTACTCCAAGATTGTTGACAAATAGCTTAGGACATTGTGCACCGACTATCTAATTTCATCCACTGAATTGTGACAAGTTTGGCAGCTATCCAGAGTGACTCGAGATAATGGAGCCCCTGAAAAGGTCGGGAGGCTCAGGCAAAGGCGGAAAGATATCTTGTAAGTAGCATCCGGAACCACAAAACCAGGTTCGCAGTAACTTCCACCAGTCAAGTAGGCGCACCCGGTACTCCTTTATCCTTTTCTTCTTTTCTCTCTCCATACATATATATATATATATACATATATGTAAAAGCAGAAAGTAGTATCAGTATACATATATATATATATATATATATGTATATACTTATTTAAATATGTCTCACCAGAATCGAATCTGTAGCATCAAGAGTGCACATGGAAGCTCTTCGTCAAAGAGTCCACAGAAGAACCACAACTGTGATTCGTCGATAATTCTTTGTCAGTTGGGCGGAGCCACCTTGGGAACGAGGGCACAATGCCAAAGAATATAAATATTTATATATAGAAGCAGTACGTAGTATCTGAATTCGTGAAAAAAATTTGCCCTAGAGCACAAGACCATTTTTGCGGTTATTGTCGCTCGTCAGGTATGCGTACTGAGTGCTTTTATTTGCATATATATACATATATACAAATATATATATATATATGTATATATATATGCGAATAGTAAGTACCTTGGCAATCACGGCTGAAAATGAAAAGGTCCAAACAGAAAGAAAAAACAATTTCCCAAGTAATCACATTTAAGGGATGCAATAAAAATTCAAGTAGAAAGAAATGTAAAAACTTCAATCTTAAATGCCGATAACCACGGCCCCGCGCGCTTCAATATTCTCTTAAATAAACAAACCGAAAACCAGGGGGCAGGTTATAGGCTGACGAATAGCTGCTTCGCTACATACTTCGCCTCCATAACTTTTCACACAACAAACTTATTCTTCAAAGCCACTTTCACAGCGTTTGCCTTTTGGGATGAATGTCTTTCGCACATTACAGAATAAATTCCCGATTTGGGTTTGCTTTTTAATTTGAGAATCTGTTGTATGTGTCCGCATGCATCGGTATATCGATGCAAAAGTCGATTAAACGCTCAGACAGCGGGTCGGTATTGAAACATGACCGTTGAGAGCAGAAGATAGGCGAAGTCTTTTGGTGTTTAAACACCATTGCCTTCGAAGCATTGGTAGAATATAGTGGGAGAATTGTGTGAGAAACTCAGAGATAAGTCATAATGTACTGGGTCCATTCTTTAGAACAGTCACTGAATGTGAATAGGTTAAAATGGCTGGGACATGTTTTGCGCATGTTCGCAGAACGACTGACTCGTTGTACGCTGTTCTCCGACGCAGATCTTGGTTAAAAGATGAGTGGACGCAGACATTTGACGCTATGACAAAATGGTGTGATGGGCTTACCTAGTTTACTTGCCGTGTAGATTTACGTTAGGACCTACCAGACTTGGAATCCATGTCAGAATCGCTCCCTTAACTGATAGCAATGGTCAAGATCACATTTGGTATGGCTAAGTGCCTCTGTGGCATTGCTGTCGTTAATCCGCGCTTCCTCGGTATCATGATTTTACTGTCTTTATTAATAGTGATATGATGACGTGGCCAACTGAAGACATTCTGTTTAAAAATGACTAGGTGCGGGGCAACTGAAACTGAGAATTTGTCAAAACAAATGCCAACGAACACCGACATTCCGTCTAAACAGTTACCCTGTAGATTCATTACCGCGACCTTGGTTCACCGGGATGAGGTTACCTCCATTTGTCATGTGTTTGACCTGCAATACCTCAGCGGTTCACCTCCCACCAGAGGCCGTCGTTCTACTTAAGCATTAGAGGTTATTACCATACGCTCGGATTTCTTTCCCCTGAAACTGCGTGCTCCAGTTTCAAGTAGTGATCACTGTCTGCTTCTGTTAAGCTCCAAGATATTCTCTGCATCAGCGTTCCCTTTCATCAGGCTGAAAAAAATAAATCCAAGTGCGCCTCCATAACTTTTCACACAACAACCTTATTCTTCTTCAAAAACCACTTTCACACGCGTTTGATTGTTCTAGTTGTAACCATTGCTCAATGGCAATTCAGGACTTTTCACAAAGACACCATGCAATCGTAACACTTATTCGTTTCAAAGGGCCGCAATCTCACCCAGATATTAAATCCTTAAAAAGGACAGCAAGGAAGCCCTTCTACAAATCCCGTAGTAACTTAAGGATGCGTATATTTTCCACCCTATAAAAGCTGAAAATCAAAATCGCATCACAGGTTACATTTCGCCAAAGCCAGCTCCTGATTGCTTTAAACAAAAATCGATTTTCCTATACAAGGCACTTCGACTGTTAGTCGGAAGAAGAAGAAACATGCGGAAACTTCACGATGTCGACAGCATCACTCATGCTATCCATCCATCCTTTCCACTTTGTACCCCAGTCACATTGGACAGGGTGATGATATGACAGTTACAGGTTTTTCTAGGGAAGAGGTGTTCACCGTTCTCTAGCATCACTAAAAATTACCATGGGATTTGGTCCCTGGCAGTCTGTCTTTCAGCTCCTTTAAGGTATGGTCTGTGCCTTAACGAATGCATTCCCTTCTCGAATAACTCATCATATAATCTCGTATTCATTCCTGGCATGCTGGACGACCCGTCACGATTGATTCCCATCCCAAAATCTAGCATTCTACGGCAGTGACAATTATTTTCACCCCATCGCGCTTGAACGTCTTCTGTCTTAAAACTGACGGAGCGTGCTTACTTAGACCGCCTCTGTTCTTCTATTATCCTTCTGATGAACCTTTTCAGTTTGATCAATAAATTCTAACAGGGGTCCCATTTTGACGCTTTCGCCTCCCTATTCACCCACAGTTGTAAACCCTTAAATCGGCAAATCGTGAAATCTTTGCGTCTTGCGCCGTTCTAGGCTATTCCCGCATTTGATTCGGTCCCCGGTCTCTTCTACTCTCACAAAACTGGAGAACATTAGTTGTTTCCCAGCCTCTATTGACATGGCTGAGTGATTCTTTTGCCTAACTTGAACTCAATGCACACGAATGGGCTGGTTAAAACTTCAAAACCGTTTATATTAACAACTCAGAATTGCTACAGGGTGCTGTTCTATTCACCGATTTCTCTTCTTCTACTTACATCATGCGACCTATCAATTAGCTTCCCCTGTCATCGGTAAAGTATGCTGTGCTGTTGTCCTCTCTCAAAGCCGTTTCGAGCAACGCATGAATTCAGTTTTCCGGGACAATCTATCTTCTTATCAATATAATTTCTCAGGCGCAGACTGCGTTTAAATCTCAGCACATCTAAATGTTTCGAATGTGTTCTATCTCTCTCTCTCTCTCTCTCTCTCTTAGTCAGCCTACCAATCTGAAACGTCATCCATCAACTCAAAAACACTTACCATGGTTGATTCTGTGAAATATCTAGGAGTTATTATTGATTAAAATCAAGTGGACTTCTCACACTTCTATGTGTAAAGAATCTCCCACGGTTGTCATTTGAAATCAGGAAGCTTCAGCACTACAAGGTGAAACAAAGCACCATCTCCCGGTTTGTACAGCAATCCAGTTTTTCCAATCCTGCTTTGCTGTTTTTCTGCTATTTTCCCTGGTTTACTTAAAAAGGACTTTAAAATTCTTCGCTGGGGGCTATCAACTATTAGCCATGTCTCTCCTACCACTACCTGAATTCCCTCTTAATTTATGTGATCAACACTTATCAGCATGTGAGAAATTCGCTCACAAAATTCTTTCAGATCCCACGCATCCTCTGCATAACGATCTTTCAAAGTGCCTCTCATGTTTTAACGCGATCCGTTTTTCGTCCCATACCCCCTAGAATCAATATCTATAAGAACTCCAGTGTCTCATAATTAGCACGCATTTTGGCAAACCGTGGCCGTGTTTCAGCTGATTTCCTGAGCAGCCTATCATTATGTGCTATGAATATTCCTCGATGAGTTTGTTTATTTTTTTTACGAGGTGATGAGTGTAAATTTTTTTTTAATTTTATTTTCAGCCCAACACTTTTCGCTGAAATGCGACATTATTTATTGTACGCAAAAGTCTACACAATACACTTTCAAGATCGAAAAGTTTTTTGTTTAACCAACTACTGAGTATCTGAAGTTACTGTTTTCTCAGGACTTCCTTGACTTGGGTAAACCCATAGCTACGAGACAGATTTTTACTCAATAAACCGACCGGTTTAAACAGAAAGACACTTAGGTAAGACCAGGGCGTTCCTTAGGACTCACCTGTAGACCGGTAAACCAACTTATTTGTCGCGGTATTTGGTTCGAGGTGTAGTATTGATCAGCACATGTTTCATCACTGGGTTGTTCACGAAGTGAACTGTTGGTGGAAATTTTTTTCCGCTCATGTCCGTTTAGCTGGACCTTGTGGATGCCTCATTCAGCTTTTGACGCTTTGGTCCAACAAAACATAGAATTCAACACTAGACGAATTGTGGTAGAGATGCGAACATTTTATTTCCGCCTTACTTTAATGTGTTGAATAAATACGGCATAACATCTGGGCGGAAAACAAACAATTAGGTCTTTTGGGACATTAAATCGATAGCTTGGTGCATCTTCTTTCGGCTCTGATCGCCAGTTGCATCAAATCACTTCATCTAAGTGCGCATCTTGTTGAATTCACGAGGTACGTGAAGGCACACGATGGGCATTCTATTTGAACGGTGTCATCTAGTAAGTGTTAAAAATACGAACCTTTAAGTAATTCAGTTCATTCCAATGCTTACCACAACTGGTCTTGTATTACTTTGTTTCTATATGCGTAGGTCATCCACGGTTTGTCTATTCGACAGCAAAGTAAAACATTTCTTTATGGTCAAGAAAATCATAGTCCACGCTATCACCAATAATGGCAATCTCATGATTCAGACGGTAATAAAGTCAATCGTTCTGTTTCACTGCCGGATCCCGTGCTACACTTTTCTAATTGCAATCTGTTCTTGCGGTGAGCTACCCTCAAACGGCCACTATGATATGGCTTTTTACCTAATTATCACGGAGCTCATCTAACGTTTATCGTGAGTATCAGTAGTTTGAGTGGTGTCCTAAAATACAGTGTCAGCTGGGACCGCTAATTTTGTGGTCGTCTCCATCTGCCCCTTGTGTGTCGTTCATCATTGACGCAATTAACTCAACTGCCGCGTTCTTTTCGTCGGTCGCAGTGTCCATACTTACACAACATTCAGTTGTTCGGCGCCAGTGGTTAACACAACGGTCTGCTACAGCTCACGTGCAGAGATCATTCAGAAATGACTCATGGGCGAAGGAAGTAGAAAAGTTTGCCCACGGCATTGGCCTGTACGGTCCTAAAAGTATTTCAAATGCCATTTCTTACACGTTTTGATCCATTTATTGGTTCTGCTGCCGTAACCAGGAATTCACCCCAGACGCTCTCTTCCACTTGGTAAATTCTATTCTATCCTCACTTAACTAAACTGGTAAGCGTTATCGTATGTCTTCTCAACTATAGCAGTACATTTAATTGGTAAAAATAGTGCATCCACTTTACATTTCATGGTTTAGGCGCCAAAGTCCACAGTATACCAAAAACGTTTTGTTCTTTAACAGTTCTGTTCACTTTCCACACCTATTAATTCTGCACGAACTTGTTCCGGATTTGGTTCCTACCTCGCAGGATAGAAAGTTAGCGAAAGAAAAATCTAAAGTTCGGAGTACTGAAGGTCTATAGAGAGGAAGAAATATTTTAAATGTGGGAAAACCATCGGCTATAGTACTGAGCGAAAATGCCCGTAGTTTCTAGTAGTCACACTGGGAGACCTCGGTGATCTTAGTCTAATAATCTAGCTTGACAGGTGGGATTCGCATACCATCTCTTTAGGTAATGGACCAACCAACTTGCCTCATCTTCCAATCATTACCTATTTTGCAGAACCGTGCATATCGATGTAGTCGATCTGCAGGTATGCGTAACATGTGTCCCAGTCACATTACTTAGCACCTGTTCAACTAACTGTCCTACGTCCCAGTATTCTACAGCTAACACCTCCATTGCCAAAAGATTCCCCCCACTATGCCCTGGCAATAGTGTGAAGATATCAGTTTTCCAACACCGACAATCTCTGCACATCTGTCCACAGCGGTCTTGTTTCTGAACCGCATGGTTGGACTGACCTTACCGCCGCAACGGAAACTCGATCTCTGATCGATGATTGGACTCTGTACACTTCTCACGTTGGTAAGTGTCAATGAACCTTTCTCTGTGCGCGATGACGCTTCATCCGACATATGACAACCAGGCGAGATATAGTTGCCTACCTACTTAGCGCAACTGATCCATTACAAAACAACGCTCAGCCTTACGCCAGTGCAGCCATGCTACAGCATTGCAAAGATGGAGTATGCATTTAGAGCATATAGTAAAGTTTAAACGGTCGAGAAATGGTTTGAAGTTCAACGTTGCCCTCCGATTCCTATCTGTGCAAATATCAGTTGTCACACAAGGATAAGATGATTTCCATAATCCTCACAAGTAGGAATACAAAAAGAAAGAATGAAAAACACCACTTCTCGTCGTGAACTCGAGTAACAGATCGTCATATGCACGAATTCCGTTTGAACTGATTGCATGTAGAAATGAGGGGCAATAAATGAATTTATGACACCAAACTGTGATATCATAGCACACGATCGTTTGATTCGAATGGCGCCTTCAGATCCGGAAGGATAGAGACCGCATGCCTACAAAACGTGGGCGTAGGTTCCAACACCCATTGGTTATGGAAATTGTGGTCAGTACAACTCCCACCAGATCGGAAACCAGCTAGGTTCGCACTCGTACGCTATTCGTAAGCGACAGATAGCCGGTGAAGAATAACGCTCACGAGCAGTTCGGCTCCAAGACTTACTAAACTAATTCCTCTTCGATTTTCACGGCGAAATCCACCGCTTTTTTGTAAATCGGCACTAAGACCAATTCGCACCAAATCGCAGGTACTTGCTTCTTTTCCCAGACTGATGCCAATACCTAAACTTCTGTATTATACATCAAAAGGACCTCCATTTCGAATTGAGGGTAGATATTATCTGTATCGTTTCACTGCCAAATGTAAATGTAAGGCCCAATGTGTCCGTCGGCCAAATAAACTGCTCCCTAGTGATTCGACCAACGTTCTGGGTCACACTCCTGAGGAAGAATCAGTGAACCGTCGGATTCCTTGATCCTCTCAATTACACCCGGTTTTCATGCGTTAATGCTTCTAGTGATTCGGCAAAGTTTCCGACTACTGCCGATCTTCGCTGCATTCTCCATTCTCATATAGATCCTTATTCGTCGTTGTTCATGGTCATTCCTCAGGCGGATGGTCATCTGGCATCTCAGGGATTCACACTTCTTGTATGTGTCGTCGGAATGGACGGATGTCCGAGTAACTAACATCAACTGACATCGAATTTAACCGTCGTTTGTGAGCCGCAGATGACCGAAGGCCATCTCGGCATCCGTCACATGTTTAGCCAGCTCCTAACGTTCGTTACTATCCTGCCGGTCCCGGAGAGAGCGACAACAGGAAATCAAGTCGGCATTTGTCGTCCAGATGCAGCTATGCGGAACAGGTGGATGTTGTGTGGGTAAAGCGACAGGCTAGGCGCAGACGCAAGCTAGCGCAACTAAAGGCATGATCTGGATGCATAAGTGTACACCACAATAATCGCCACCAGATTCCGCAAATCCCGTGGTCTAAACAAATCAAGATTGTGCGTTGGGGGACCAGTCAGTAAACGAACCTCAGCAGACTTGGGTTAGCGGGTTTATTGCTACGTGCACCCTTACAATCGGACTGTCGCGCGAACAAATCCGGTTAGCCGAATCTGACAGTTAGCTTAAACGTCAACCCGATGCGCTAGCCGTTTGGCGCTTGAATGCATCACATCGTGCATCGGAAAGTAATCAACCAGGCCAACCGATCCTAACCCATCGAGGCTTGCTCACCCGCGGGTCTTCCAGGGGATGCGTTTGGTTTGCCTCAAAAACGGGGTGCGCAGACTGAACACTAGAGTCTTCCTATCGAGGCTTCTTCTCCTGCAGCAGAAACACTCGCTGGCGTTCGACTAGTAGGTTGACTGCAACTCGATCAGCTCCATGTTCAGCATATCCCTCGGGGCAAGTGACCAACACTTTCAGCGTCTTGAATGTCGGTGGATGCCTGACTCTGAAGTCTTCTTGGAGTGGGATCGCTGAGAATCCTCACCACACAGTAAAGGGAATTTGATAAACAACGATTGAAAATCATTCGAAATATCATGAAATATGCCGGCGATTCGATGTGCATCTGTGGTAATTAGGTCACAGATGCAATTTAATATTTTACGTGCAGAGCACAATAGCAAAAGGTGGGTCGACATTAGAAAAGAACATCTTTGCGAGTTTCCGGAGAACTCCTCAACTGGAACGTTTGTGTACCTGTTGGTTTAAATTATTGTACAGAACCCCAGATAGAAAAGCATGCATGTGTGGCCCCGAGAGACTGTCCTGTTTGCTTTCCGATCAGCAGATTACTGTTCGATATAGCCCGGGAGAAACTAATTATTGTCTCCACCTTTTCAGAGTAACAGATTCTTCATGATCAACGGTCCCGATCCCCTACATAGCGCTTCTTCCCTTGATTCATTTGTATGACGTCAGCAGTAACAATGCACGAGGAGTGCAGAGATCAACAATTTAGATAGGCTCCATTGGTTTTGCCTTGAACCAGTCAGTTTCGTCTACCGAATATGAAGCCAAATTTTTAACTTGATCGTTCAGGTTTTCAAACCTGATTCCGTACCTGTAACTGATGAACGTTAGGCGGTAATTGAACTTCAGTCATACTGACCAGACTCCCCTTTGCATTTTTATGTCGGAAACTGGAAATTGCTCGGAAAAATAAGCGTCTTTTGGAATGTGATCCATGTTTTGGTTTACATAAGCATTTTCCCCGAAAGATCATCAAGCTTCGTTTGATATACAAGTCACAGATTGAACAGAACACTGTCAAAACTATTTTGCTTTTCCATTAGTTTTGTTACTCCAAATAGCTTTACTCTGTGCATTTGCGACTTGCACGAAGTATGTGCCATTCCTCAGTAGTTCTTCTCTCACCATGATTTCCAAGAATCTTTTTGGAATTTTACAAGCACCCATGTATTCGTCCATAGAATCAACAACTATTATTTTCAGCGAATTTGCAGCACAACACCGCCAAATGAAACAAGGCCCATGTGATGTACTTAAGGGATCTTCTTACGACAAAATTGAAACGCCCGATTCCTTTGACTAAATGGAATAAAACGGATCAATACATACAATACGAGGTGCAGACATTCGTTTCAAGCTTTTTAAATGAGCAGGCTAAACACGTTACCTGATGCTGAAACGAAGCACGGGATAATATAGCGGAATCAAACAGCACCAAAAAACGAAGAAAGGGTTCAGTAAAATCTGACTGATAGTCAGAGCCTAAGGCACCTATAGTGGTGAAACAAAAAGTCATCTTCATGGTTCCATTCAAAAGATGTCATCTTTTCAACCGAATCAGCCGTAATCTGAAGTGCTTGCCGAAACATGCACCCTTAATGGCTGAGTGGATCACTGTACACCCCATCAAGAAACCTGATCTCAAAACTCATTCTAAAAGGTTATACAGCATAAACACCTCTTAAGTTGTTTCGCAGCTCACCTCCGGGTGCGGGGGTTACTTACACAGGCAGGACACATAAGTGCCTTTGACGAATGAGGGATAATTTACCAAAATAGTTAGCGACACATACAACTACTTCCTCAAAGGGAAAGAGTGGGATCAGAAGGAAAACGGTTTCACCCACCGCTAAATAACTATTGACCTCCGACCACCAGTGACACCGGTTAGGCTTTTCTTAAAACCTGACGAAACTATGACCCCGAGCAATGGGCTAGCACTAGTAACACGTGTTTCCTTTGATTGTTACTAACAATTTGTTTGCATTCTATTGCTCCACAGTTATTCCCAACTGAATCAAATGCATTTCGCACGAAGGATTGGAAACATTGAGCGAAGTGAAAAAAATAATTACAAGGGACACCAAATATTATTTTTATGCAGCAATAACAAAGTGGGCCAAAGAATAGTTTCCAACTGTGTCGCAATGCTTACTATTGATTTAGACATCAGGTTAAATAACATGCAAGACAAACCGCAGCACATGTTAAGACCGAACATCTCTTTATCATAAACAAAACGTAAGGCACTACTTGCCGATACCCGTCTCGATGATAAGCTAGAAGTGGAAAAAATCTTCCTGTGGATGGTGCAACGCAATCACTCAGGATACAATATAAGAATGACAGGAATAATATTCTAGAGGCATTTTTCATATCAAAAAATTAAAACAGAAAGCTTGACTACTCCCAAGCGAACACTGGCATTATCCAAATCGGTGCTGGCAGAAACTGAAAGCATGTTTGAACTCTTTTTTGTACCACGATGGATAAATGAATACCAATTATTGAGTTGTTAAGCGATTTCGACTCTCCTCCGAAACCACTGACTACTTTTCAACGTAACAAACTGGAACCATAAACACCTACCATCTACATGAAAGGCATACGAGCATAAGATTACAGTAATCTGGAAGATATATTTTCTAAGTGGGTGGGATACTTGTTTCTCGAAAGTAGATGGTAAAAGGAGTGATGGTTGATCGCATAACAATAACAAACTAGAAAACTGGCAACTGCTGTAATGAATTTACTGACTAGGATTCATAAACAGTGACGATATAATCAGTCCATTGTTAAGATGACTTTCTCCTTAATTGTACCGGGTAACTGATCGCTGAATGTAGACATTGCAATCGCTTGCTTCCATTCGTCCAGCGGAAGAAAGATCGAAGGAGAAGATCGAATAAGTCCACGAGCAAACCACTCGGCCAAGTGATTCAGCATTGCCTGACGCTTACTTCTGGATTCTCTTCGAATCCAACCAGACATCCAAAATCCGCGCAGACGAATATCGCGAAAGATCATCGGACCAGCGGGTAAGGGCATTGGGCTCCTAGTCATGGCCCCATATGTGACCAACGTGCCCGACTCGCCGAGGAACTTCAACTGCGTTACAGCCGGTTTTCCACCAAGACAATTCAAAGCTAACTTGATGGGGCCAGCCTCTCGGATCTCCTTGGAAATTGGATTTTCTTTGTTAGTCAGTTCGGTTTCGGTCAAGGCCCAAGTAGCCCCGTAGCTGAGCAAAGTAGAACGCATGTCTTCAGTCCCCTGGCTAGTCGTACGCTCACGAAAGAGGTTCACTACAAAAAGAAATATACGAGAAGCTAGATAACGGTCGACTGGAGCCATCGACGAGCACTGAATGCAAAAACGAAACAACTGGGAAATTACCAACTGTCATTGAGGGGTTTATCATGTTTATCATCTCAAGAGAAGGACTCAATCATACCATCGCTAGCCACGCTCACAGCGCACAGCAATTCGATATCCCACGTGTTCTGACCGGACGCCATGCAGTTTAGCGATGGAAAAAAGAGGCACAGTTCGTTACATTACCTGGTTATTTTTTAAAAACAATCATTGAATTCGATACGAGAAACTATCACTGTCTGGTCCTCCAAGTTGATAGCTGATTCGAACTGGCAACTCAAACCAAAGAATGAATGCAGAAATAACTGATGCAATCAAGTTGGCTTCCACTCAGCCACTCTCCTCTACCATGAGAGCAGGTTCTTGTAATAATCAAAGGCTTCTGTTGAGAACCTTAATCGTTCTTCTTGTTCAGCGTCACCATTAACGAGCAATACCTGTAGAACATTTCCCATGAGTTACAAGTCTACAAACAATTTCATACTGCATCACCAGTCACACAAAATAATCTAGACCGGAAGCTCATTCCAAGGAGTGTTTTGAAAAGCATGTTTCTACTCGGAGCAACAATGTACTGTATGGACTTTCGCGTACAAAAATGTCACATTTCAGTTGAAAAACGCGAGGAAAAAGTAATATTAAAAGTTACACTAATTAACTTATAATAAAGACGAGAAAGACATCGAGGAATATTCATAGCACATAATGATAGGCTGCTCAGGAAATCAGCTGAAACACGGCCACGGTTTGCCAAAATGCGTGCTAATTATGAGACACTGGAGTTCTTATAGATATTGATTCTAGGGGGTATGGGACGAAAAACGGATCGCGTTAAAACATGAGAGGCACTTTGAAAGATCGTTATGCAGAGGATGCG
>LUCM01010968.1:0-68609 GCA_008360955.1 Fasciolopsis buskii
ACATGGTGAATTATTTCATGTAAACATTCGATCTCCTACTACTAACATGTACCATATAACAGTGTTATTTTTCCCTCACATCTAGTTCAGTTAGTTAGTTACCTAACACTAAAATGCCACTGGGTGTCAGGTACAATTTGCCTTCTGTGTTGTTGTGAAAATGGTTTCTTCGGGCCCGCGAGTCTCTGACATTGCAGTGCCGTGCGACGTCCAAATTTACCGTGTTGTCAGTGTTCCGTTGTGCGGTAAGTAATGCCCGTTGTTGATTTCCTGCTCACTGTAGCGATTCACGGTTGAGTCAACCGTGCAACAGTTCAATTTTGCAACAACAAGTAAAGTATTCCGAATATTTTACTCGAATTGTGTTTAGAGGTCTCTATTTTTATTTGTCACAGTCTTCAGTTTGATAATTACTTATAATTTTACTAACCTCTGATGTTTCTTGAAAACATTTCAGCATTCGAAATGAATGAAGTGATAGCTAAGACGATAGAGAAATTAGAGGAGGCGGGCACATTTATCAGGGATACCAGAATATTTCACCAGGTAGATGAAGGAGATCACGAAAGCACGCTGGAATGTGAAAAACGTTTGCTGCAAGCTAAGAGGAACCGATTGGAACAGCGACGAAAAGAAGCCATAAAGAAGTTGGAAGAACAGGGTTTTCCAATACGGAGACCACAAATTACGCCAAATGACGATTACAGAGTGGAATGCAACCCTCCAGTCAATCAGCCAGTCGCGACGAATGCTAAAATGTTCGGGCCAAATCCGGAAAAGCCGCAAAATATTTCTCCATTTGTGAGTGTTTGCGCTTCCTGCGGCTGAAGTGAATCCAACGATTTTCAGACAATGAGCTCAGATCGACGACAGTTTTACGATGCCCCGGTTGAAACCAAAGGCATTTCGATTCCTTTGGACGAACCATATGAATCCGATAGAGTAATCCGCGCTAAAATATCTGGTAAGCTCGACAACTGTGAAGTATCTCTTATCAGAACGATTAAAAAGCCCACATGAGGGGTCGCTCATCAGAGACCTCACCCCCACAGAAGCCAATTTCCTGTGCTTTTCCATTTATGGTGAGTTTTTTTCACATTGGATCAAGAGGACGCAATATATTAGCACCTATTAAGAATAACTTTCTAAGATATTGTTCCATCTTTGTTGCGTAGCCCTATCAAGACGATGACTCATTAACGGAAGAAGAAAAACTAGCAAAGAAGTATCTGTATACATCAACTTATCAGGAGTGAGTTGATGAGTAGTATTTTGGGATGAAAAATGTTAAAATTTTTTTAGTAATTATGGTCACTTTGGCAACATCAGAGACCGCAAATGTCGACGAGTATTTCCGTTGCGTACGCTGGAATTATTACCGGATCCTCAGAGAAAAATTGCAGAAGGTTCAGATCATTATCCACCTACCGATTCATGGCAGGTTAGTTTCGTGTTCGTAATTACCAGGTTCAACGACCACTATTTATGGATGTCATTCATCCACGTTTTTCCGGTTTCTATTTGTCTTCATCCGTTACTTTTTCGTCCAGATATAGGACGTACACTCAGCTAAACGCTACGAAGCGCCATTTAAATCAAGAGATTACCATCTTAATGGCTTGAGAATAAATGATGGCAAAATGCATTGCAATTATTGAGTCCAATTCGGCCAGCTGAAAATAATAAACGATAGTTTTATATTATAGTGGGTAGGTTTTTGCAAAATTGGTAAGGAAATCAATCTGCTAGTAAAATAGTGGTATTCATCCGGTTTGAAGTAGTTTGTAGAGCTTTTTTATTGCAACTGAATATCGCTGACATTCAGTCCCTAATAAACGTAACCTTACCGGGGGTATGACAGTTTGCCAGAGGTGCTGAAGTTTTACCAGTTAGTTTTAGGTAACAGAACGTGATATGTGTTTGGTTCCAATTACAATCAATACATCTCGTTCCCGATGTCAATAAGCTCGAGAGGACCCTCAGTGGAAATTTATTTGCAACTTAGCTGATTTGATTCCGTCGGACGAAAGTAGAGTTTATGAACCGAAATAGTCTGTGTCTTCTCCACTTGAAGCTTACATTTTAGAAAGCTGAAATGCAATACTTTTTCGTGTGCAAATTACTTGTGACTTGAAATGCTGTTAATTCCACAAAAAATGAAACTTATCAGACGGACTAATCTTGACTATGACAAGGTGTACCACTTCAATACTCTCATGCTTCAGCTCTGATCTTTCGTTAGTAGCAGCCACGATGCAGGGCCACAGTCGATTCATAATATTACTAATAGACACAACAATACGTCGCAACATACTTCGTAATTTCCTCGTTTTATTTTTTTTTATAGTCGAAGCTATACGGGAATACTATCTATACACCACGAATGTTCTTTTAAAACTGATGTCTAGACCTCAAATGTTAGTCTTCATATAATCAGGATCGCGCAGGACAAATTTTTCTTGATGCCCTATCAGAAGGAAATAAGACGAACATAGGGATCAGCGAATGCCGTATTGCAACGTTTTTGTGAGAGAAAATTCTCGCAAACTCAGTACAGGGATGCATGGGAAAAGTCAACTGATTTGTTAATCTGTACAAACTCTATTCAGCTGTGGATCAGGAACCCGTAGGGCATTGCAATGGCATGATGCGAAGCTCGGCTATGAAAACAAACGAACCCAAAGCCTCAGTTCATCGTAAACGTTAGGGATTTTTCCACCGCATGTAATTACATTTCATTTTACTCTGCTTTCCGACGGGCGGCACTCCAGTATATGAGAAGTCATTCACCAATAACTTTTGCAAATAATTTAAATTGGTGCAGAAAAATCCGCTGTTCAATACCCACCAGTTATAGAGTGTGGATTCAGTGTTTGTAGATTTCCGGACTGAAATTTCCGACATGAGAATTTTTTAACGGTACTAATAAAGAGTCGTTGGTAGTTGTTGCAGTTCCCCAACTTTCGGCTTCCGTGAGCGAAATCTGCCAAGGCATGTAGAACATAAAGAAAATCAAACAGACAAATCGACAGAGAGACAGACAGACAAACAAACAAAACAAGGGAAGAAGCTAACTTGACCGTAAAGCCTGAGCCATTGGATTCACGGTTTAGGAAGACAGAACAACAGGAAGTGTGATAAGTGTTTTCTTTGAGTCCAAAACCCACGTCAATTACTCCAAACTACATCTCTGTCATCAACTGACCATCGAGTCAGTGATTCTTTCCAGGATGAACTGTTTCCCACGTGTCCTAACTTAAGGAGATAGTACCCTGTTACTTTGTCGAAATCCCCTATCTGCGCGAAATGTCATTCGAAAATCATTGCTCAAGCCCATTTACGTTACAATCAATAAAGGGCCAAAAAATTCCTGGAAGCTAAAGCGCAGTCGGTGACCGGGACATTTGGTTCATGGGCATCCGCTTATGTATAACGCCTCGAAAAATGACAAGACAGACCACACTGATCATGCTATAGTGTCACCAATGAAACTTTTGGTGGTATTTCGCTTGGAGAGATTGGGCTCCATGTTTAAAGGCGGAAACTAAGATTTGTTGTTGTGGAATTGATTCTGCAAAATTAAACTTTTTCTTTCGACATTTTCTAGCCAGAAAACTTTAATGCTATCCGTTTTGATGCTTCGCTACCTCGATACGGCCACAGTAACGAAGATCGTCCATACGAATTGTAAGTTTCTGACAGGTGCTTTGCTTACTGATAGTTTAGAAAACAAGTTTTTGCTTTCTTTGATTTGCTCGTTCAACTAAGGTATATCGAAGGTAGGAATTTAAAAAAAGTGAGCAATGAACAACTTTGTTTACTGATCGGTTCACTTACTAGTGACATTCATCAACCCTTGTACGTCCATTAGTGCTTGAACTGTCCAGAAAAAATAATCTATTCGAAGTGTTCATCGTTATGAGCCAGTGAGCATTGACGAGCATGCACCACATCTCGTGTTGTTGAATTATTTAGTTGTTCAAGACTGGCCCAGAAACATTGGTAGTTGCGGTTTTCTATCCACCATTCCCCGGCTAGGGTCCATATCCCCGTTCGGGTGCAATAGATGCGCATTGCTGACTATCCACTATAAGGTAAAACAGGTGTACAATGCCACCGTGGGGTGCTAATGATGAATTGAGGAATGGTGTTGCACGATGAACACTGCTGCGCAAAGGAAGTATTGTAATAAGGATCAAATGAAATTTGAAGTTCATTCACCAAAATGATGCATTCTCTTGCGTTGTCTAAACAAACCAACGAGAAGCTCGGTTGGACAATCATATTTGTGACGGCTTGGAAAGTGTTACGAACAGTAAAATCTTCTCTTAAAGAATTTCCTATTGAGACAGAACTTTTCAAATCATGTCATCGATTTTGATTGGCTCCTATCCGATATGACTTAACATGTTGATTTTAGGAGGCAGCGCTTATTGGACCTGCTTTCTGCAGTCTGTCGCGCCCGTTAATAACCAGTATAACCCTCAGTCGCGAAAAATTTTCTCGGTACTAGAAGTTTACCACTTTTCGGGAATAACTAGCCTTCAAACATGCTAATAGAACAAGTGCTTCCTTAATCAATAACTGAGCGTACTACAACTGAACGAACCTGGACGAACCCCTTGAAGGGTGCTTGCTTATCCTTTTTTCAACTAGACGCTTGTAACCCTTCTTAGGCTCCAAATGGCAATGCTTAGTTTTCAGGTTTTCAATCAGATGGTAACTTAATTGGCAAAAATGGATGGGGACAACCTAAGGGGTTACCCTTTAATTGCTGTCGATGTCCAGTATCCCCACAAATTGCACCTAATCGACTTTTACGACTTGTATCATTCTGCTAGGGCCCGAAAACCGAACTCGTTTCTAAACTTTGCTAACCTCAACAAATCTTGCAAAGAGGACCGATAAATTTCTCCATAACGGATATAGACCTTCTGAATTTTGGTATAAAATGGGACGAATGTCCGCAGTATTTAGTGAATATTTTTCAGATTATTTTCAAATACTCTTTTTCGCTGTCGACGCTCAATTCTTGCACTCATATAGTTGCAATTACGCACCAAGGATCGAGCAGATTTCGTCCTACAGGTGAGTTAAATATAACTTTTTCCTACAAATGTCCCGCTCATGAGCATGACAACTATTTAATGGCAAACCCTATTCAGGATGAATGTAAAAATAAGTGGACAAAATTTTAAAAAATTACACAAATCAAACATCTCTATGAAATACACCCCTTGTGACCACTACGTAAACCACATATGCCGCCACGAATAAACAGCAGAAAATTCGAAGGAAATGGTATGTCTTTGTCTGATAAGTCTTCTCTCAAAAGCCCACGATGCATCCCTTGATGAAAATGTGGTTTGACATATGTGGTGTGCCGGTAAATGGAGCCACGACACCTTTCTCCTTGAGAAACATTTTAGTCTAACTCATTTCTTGGACACTGGCCCCGGTGGGGCATCCCGATTTGGAATACGTAAAAGCTGTATGACCCTTGGTTCTCAACGTGTCGCGAACAACTTGCTTTGCTCTGCGACCCAGATAGGTTAGTCGTGTTACCAAAGATACAATCGGCCAATTAGGACAATTTCATGCTTTGATCTGGCCGTTACTGGCCTTGCTGGCTCGAAGGAGGAATCTGGAGGAGTTAACGTATACGTTGAACTCTACAAGATACTGCTGCTACTTGTTCCTTTTTCTCACTGTTTCCAAATTTGGCTATGGTCCCGAAATCGCTTGGTGTGTGTTCAAACTTGTAAAATATAAACAACAGGTGTATCAAGGAATCCGCTTCATGCGGCGCTGTAGAAGCAATCCATTCGTGCTCCGTTTGCACCTTGACTTCGTAAAACAGAGCCAATTGGGAAAGTCCCATGATCTTACGAAAGTGAAATCGTTATTAAAACAGCGCTTGATTGGGATTGAGTGACTCCAGTGGTTTCCACCTCATTTGGCCAAGCCAACAATTCACACGAATGGGATCATGGTGCATCTGGTCTGGCAGAACGCCCCTCAGTTTTTAGCGACATTCGTCGAATTCAAGAGTTTGAGTATCTTAAAGGGAGTACTGACCATTTCAATGGTGTTCGACTAAGCCGATCTTTTTTGTTTATGCATGGGACTGTGTGGAATTTATTGGATGACAGGCATATTATCTGTTGTTATTCTGCTGAAATAAAGACCCGACAATGTGCATTCTGTAATAAGTTAAGGAAGCCAGTTTTCTTTGAAAAAAAATATTATTCCCTTTTGAGACGCTTCTCAAGTTTCGTCGTTTTTCTCGTCATAAAAGCATCGTTAGTTTTTAAGTAAAACTGTCCTCGTATGGTAAGCACAAAAGTAATTTGAATTTACCTCAAAAGGGATGCCAGTAGGAACTGATTTAAATTCCGATAAGGATGTGTTTAATGTTGGAAATTCCCTCATAAAAGAACTTGGTTTATGTGATGACTGCAATTGCATCCATTCATTCGATGAATCCGAAAGTTATTTTAAAACAAACAATTGTTTGCAAGCAGAAACTAACTATTCCATCCTGTCTGCCAGTCATTCGACAGATACAACAGTGCTAAACGTCTTAGACTTCCCATATAACATCAACGACAAAGATGTCCCTTTTTAACTCTCCTGTTGTGGAGATTCCATCAAGGACGTATAAACACCTGTTCGGCTGACCCCAGTCATCTTAGATTTAATTGTGCAATTTGACCGGATCATTTCATGATCCATGTGTCTCCAACCAGTAGTCACGTTTCGGTGCGGCATGGCAAGAGCTGTTTCATTTTAGGATTGACTTTCCCTATCAGAATTGGTACCTGTTGATTCACAATATTTACAGATAGTGCAGTTCCATGCACCCTTTAACCTCAGGCCCTTAACGTCCCGTCGTTAGTGTGATCATAGAAAATTTCAAAAGTTGATATTTTTGACTGAACATAATGGAACTGTTCGCCAACTGGCAGAATATTCGAGAGTCGAAGAAGTGATTGGTACGATGTTAGTTTTCACAAAGTGCTGTTGGTTTTCTGCGTCCAAATTATTTGAACAATTATTAATTTTTTATCAAATCTAGTGGATGTCACGGGACGGCAGATCATCGTGTGGATGATGACAATCCCTACAAAATGTACCGACCATTGACAAAGATGAGGAGTGAAGTGCCAAGTCGACCGTTCATCAATCCGTAAGTGAACAAAACCAATCAGCCTGGCATGCACGCCTATAACGAATCCGTCTGATTCGGATCTTTCATTTCGTGGAAGGCTTGGAACTTTTGCTAGTGAGGAAGTTCCAGTGTGTGCGTGTATGGGCGTGTGTGCGATTAGTCAGTGGATTGTGAGCATAAATTCATCGGCTGTCTGGTATCGACTAGTGTAAATGCGCACGAAGTTGCAGATTAATCAATCGAACATTAACAAATGATGATTCACTAGATAGAGAGAAAAGATGAATGACATTCGATTAGCTTATATTTCCGTTTACCGTTCAGCTCAGCTTAGTATGTATAATCACAAAGTTCGAAATTTGGTGGCTTGATTCTAGATTCGGGCTCCTGGAGTAGTCATATGGTCAGCCCTCTAGCCGGAATGTTTCTAAAGATCGGTAAGACAGACGACTGTCGTTCATAATTGTGCGTATGCGAAAGGATTTTGAATGTAGCAGTGTTAATGATTCAGGCAACTAGCCAATGTGGTCTATTTAAGACATCACATACTCCGTTCCATCCAAGTCCGCACAGCTCCGTTTATAAAACCAATCCCGTCCTTCTAATTCACAGTCAAATTAACTCGCGTTTGACGAAATGGTTCATTCAGCTTTCAGCACAAAACCATGAAATTTCAGTGTTGGTATTGGTTTGGCTATCTTTCATCTGAATTGGCTATTTAAATGTTCTCATCTTATAGAGACACCGATCACAATCCTCATTCAGCTGGAATGGCCAGATAGGAGCGAGAAATAGAAATACACAGAAGACAGGCCAGTCACAGCATTAATTCGTACACCCTCGAACACACAGAAGTTAAACTATTGTGTAAGGATTTTATACTAGTAATGAAATTCCAGTGGTATATTTTGAGTTGGTTATTTTTCCTTTACTTAGCTGCGTTCACCTGTGCACCTAACTTATTCAAACTAGGTTCTACGTTTCACATGTCTCACTATGTATACTTAGGAGATACGAGGATTACTTTCGTATTAAATTCGATTAAATTTCATATTTTAGCATAGACAGGAAATGTGTTGTCTTTCCTTTTGCACATTTAACAGTGTTGGCAAGGCTTAGGATTCTTTGATAGAAAGAATTCATTTTTTCATGGAAAAATATATCCAAAATGATATTGACTATGGTGCCATCAAACAAATGAGATCATCAGGAAATTACCGATATCTTAAATTTGATTCAACCTAACATTTGTGAAATCTTCCGGGGAGGGCATCAAAGAAAATAAATGAACAAAAGTAGTCACTGATAAATATTTCTGGTTCAATTAACTTTTTCCTTTTGTATCTTCCAATTCTTTCCCCTTCTCTCCTGACTCGACTGTCTTCAGACAACAAAATTTGGTGGGATATACGGGCCGTGTAATCGACCATGAAAAACGACTGGAATATCCACCATGGCCGTGGGAATCTGTCAAAGGATTTTTCTAAGTTTTTCCCTCGTTCTTGCTTTTCATATTTCCAGAGAGTACATCATTGAATAATGGCAGTGCTTTTCTCTTCTGTGAGAAATCTGCTTCTTTCTGAAAACCGGAAGACGTGAACGAGTCAGACACGTTTGGAATCAACTGTCATGTTTTTCGTCTGAATGAACAATCAAGCTTGCGTAACTTTATCTTTCGGTTGCACCCAGAACACATCAGATTCGGCCTGTCACCTCTGTTTGTTCCGAGATTCTTAGGGACGAGATAATAGATGACACTGTCGTGAAAAATTAGAATAGATGATTTTATGACTAACGAAAAAAGAAGCCTATCCAGGAAGACTGACAATCGGATTTCTTCCACGGAAATAAAATTCTCCAGTTTTTCAATGATTTTCTCATTTGGAACGTGCGTGAAGAATGTGTTCCGATATTTAGGTCGTTAGTATGTATCAATATACAGATAAAATTCCACACTGATGATAAAAACGCTTCTTCTATGTGTTGGGTCCGTCATCGCATTTCCCATAAAATGCTTGCAGCATGAGTTTATTGAAAATCGCGCACCTCACTTCTGCTAGGGCCTACTCCATGGGGAAGGGAATAGGGAAACGCGACCCTGAAAAGGGTAGAACCATATACGATCTCACTAAGCCAAGTGTGATAAACAGACGAGCGACAGTAAACTACCGTCTGCTATCAAAGTAACCGGCAGATCTGGGATTCTAACCACTTTTCATTTCGGCGTTACCGAGGCTTAAACCATTTGATCGTCATCCTAACGTATCACAACTCGTGACCAGTCCGCGTTGGTTATACTTGTTTCAGGAAGAATTCTGTTGTGGTACCAAAGACTGATTATACGCCTAAATTGGATTCTTTGTACCGTACATTTCGTCATACATTCTCCCGTATCTGTTTTGACAACGGGGTAAAAGTGCATGCCTAAAACATCGGAATAAGAGCAGCAGTGATGGTTTGAAGTAGTCAAGAATAACAGATAATCGAGGTGGTATGCGAACAACAGAAGTTAAAGTATCAGCCAGAACCCTGGCATCGTGCCTTAGAATGGATAAGAGTAAACTGTCACAACCTAGCTTGATTGTGTGAAGAAGTTTAAACGCATCTGCGGAAAAAGAGTATTTTATTTATTGTCTTGTCCAGCAAATGTAACCGGGACATAAACAGAAGGATAACTGAAAGCACGAATAATATGACCGCAGGTTGTAGCACGAGTTATTTGATTGGCTTTTTTCCCACGCAACGATCTAATGCCTTGCCATAGGGATTCGTTGTTGCTACCATTTGGAAGTTGACTGAAAAACGTCTTGTCAAGGTGTTTAATTAGTCCTTTTTAGGACGGATGTGTAGCTAACTCGTGAACTGATGGAGTTCAAAATCGTCACCCAGCATAAGCGAATGCTCAACTTTCGGAGTGAGTCAAGATTTACTTTTACAAATAAAGCAAATTTGAACGTGACTTAAACAATGGAGTACGAGTGATAAATCCAAAATATTTGTGAATAAGGAATGTACATTTTTGTTGGACAATGCTGGAGGAGTGAACTAGTCAAGTACTTTTCTTCTAACAGTAACCATCCGAGATCAGGGGAATGGAAATGGGAAATCTATGTGGGTTTTCAATTCAGGAAATCACTAGAAAAACGAACCCTTCACATAAGCCGTTGAAGTGCAAACTCTTCGCATCTGCATAATAAATGGGTTTACTTATCTTTACGTTTTAATACGCTCACATCTCCTGAGATAGCCTACAGTAGGGAATCCAAAATTTTCGTAAAATTTGGCCGGTGCCTTTGTTTTCCTTTCTGTGGACCGTGCTCCAAAAGCTGGTCAACAGATTTATATTCTTTTTTAAACTACTTTAGCATCATTGCCTCGAGCTTAAATTTACGATTTACCACAAACTGCATGTACTTCCAGTAATCTTATGCAACTGAACGGTCTATTTTCACTGCTGACGACCCATTTGTCGCAACCAAATCCGCATCACAAAATTCCAATATTCGGCCTTTCATCCTGCGAGTATGTCCAAAAGACTACTCATCAGCATATCCATTCCTCCCTGCACGTGCTCGAAATTTGTCTATTTTTCCTCCATGGATGGTTTTGCATTACAGAGTTCAGTCCAGTTCCTGCTTATCTCCACCGATCAGGAATCTTCCTACATGGGGAGATGTACGCCCATCGCTCATCAACCATCCCTGTCTCTTACTCGCAAATAATATGCCAACCGCGGGCCAGCGCATTTGATTGTGCCTCACGCAAGTCACAATTTGAAAAGAAAAACAAAAAATATGAGCCAACTTAGGGCAAAACGCAGTGAGTGTATCAGCTAACACCCACAGCTAAACAATAAAATACAATATGACAGTCCACAATTTTCTGGTTGCACGAGCATGTTCAGCGTCATCCACGCTGAGACTGGCCAAACAATGTTGGGTGGAGGTCCAAAATGACTCAAATTTCCCGCCCAGATATTCAACAAAACTAGCGCTTTCTTCGGTTGAATATGGCCTAGCTTGTGTGCTGGATACTATCTTATCAACACTCAATCACTTGAGCATGAGTGGTTCTTTTTCTTTTACATTCAACAGTCTTGCGACTGCACGTGTATTGGCTATCCAGGAGATAAATCATTATTTAACTCTGCATGTTTCCTCAACAAACCCTGTGCGCAGCACTGCAAGATTTCAACATTGTATTTCTATTCCTGCGAGAAGAGAAAAAATAGTATTACCTCACCCGGACGGTAGACCTATATTAGAAGGATAGAATATTCCGAGTGCGGTGGTGGATGGAAAAAAGAAGGCCCGCCGGATAGGTCCACCCATTTTTCTTGCGGGACAAGCGCTCAGTCATTTTGCTCATGAGTCTTCAGCGACGTGGTGGGAAAATGCCGGGTTCTCGTTCAGACCTTGGGGGTATAAGGTGGGAGTTAGCAAAGGCAACGACAGTATTTACCAGGTCAAAGTTCACGTGAGTGCGATTGGAAATCTCGAGCAGGAGTCCTCGAAGCGATGTCCAATGCATCCGCTTGTCGAGAACAGTCTAGGGGATGTCTGTGGGCGGCAGACCTGAATGCAAGCCATATCCTCAGATCGTCCGCGTACATGAGGCAGGAGGTTAGATCAGTTGCGATTGGTCACAGGTGTAAATCATGGACAGCACAGAACTAATCGCAAATCCTCGAAGAAATTTAGTAAGGCAGAAGTGCGGCCGGGACATCAGCTACAACATTCCCACAAAGGACATCTTACCAGTTAGGAGGTCCACAATTCAGTGAAGCAAGCGATCTTTTACCACGAGGGCCCGGAGTTTCTTAACCACCCTCTCCAAAGATTTAATGGACTCAACAAATCGGATGCTCTTGTGGTGTCCAGCGGTCTCTGAAGGCCCCTAGAGTTTGCAGTTTTGAAACAAGTTGGCGACGTACAAACCACAAAAACGAAAGCAGATGGTTTTCACCGGCACGGACAGCAGCCCTTACATCACTGTAAGCATTGAGGGTTAGGCCGGCTGGGCAGCGGATATTAGGCCAGTCGCGAGTGACTTTTTCGACTGATCCAAAATCGGCTGGGAACTCACTCGTTGCCAAAGAATGCGTGAGAAGTGCAGCGGGCGCCGGAGCGGTTATCCCAGCCATTTACTTCAGACTAGCAGGACAAATACCTTCAGAAATGAGATGCTGCTACGTTTCGAAGATGGGGTACATCACAGACACTTATGTCCCTATTGTACAGCGCTGGAGCACAATACAACGCCAGCAGAAAGGAGAGCTTTTTCTGGATGTAAGGAGAAGAATACTGAAAAGCAAACACCCCGGTCCCTTCGGCACTGGTTTCTGCTGATCGTTGCTTGAACCCCGGCGCAGCAATCTCCTTCCTAAGTGGGGTTCTCTAGCTAACGTATGCAAACAGTCGCCGACTTAACCACCTGTGAATCGTTAGATTACCCGGATTTTACCAGCTTCATTGCACTTCACGCGTTTCCTTGGGCTCTGTACGGTATGTGAAAGACCAGCTTTTGACAAGAGGCTCAGCAATCTCAGTTGCTTGTGTTCACCAAGGAGAGCTATTTCCGATCGAATTTAGGGGAACCCAGGGAGTGGATCGTGAGGCATTTTGGAAAGACAAAGAATACCTTGCTCAGCGACTCATCATGGTTTGCTGGACAGACCACGTTTACATAGCTGGGATGCTGCGCCACACTTGGCATCGATGCCGGCAGAAATTTCATGGCCTCAAATCCCCCTG
Organism: Fasciolopsis buskii; assembly: GCA_008360955.1. Taxonomy (NCBI): domain Eukaryota; kingdom Metazoa; phylum Platyhelminthes; class Trematoda; order Plagiorchiida; family Fasciolidae; genus Fasciolopsis; species Fasciolopsis buskii. The sequence goes on from LUCM01010968.1 coordinate 12,925, forward strand.
CCGCGTGTTGACTGATGGAAAAGGGCCCCCATAAAGGATTTATTGCCCGGATCTAGAGGCAGTAGTTGGGCAAAGAAACGTAGCTGGCGCATTTGTTACCAACTCCCTGCTGTTGTATAATATCCGTGCAAAAGTTATATAAATAAGAGCAGTTATACAAGTCTGAATCTAACTTGCTTAATTCAGATTAATACTTACTATCATCACGTGATCTGTCCTTTTGTGTGCAACAATAAAACTTTTCTACATTCCCTAATCTACACATCTTGCCTTTCCTGTCCTGCTCACCATAAAGCTCGGCTGTGAAACCTCCAGGTTGCCGCCGTTCTTTCCTTTTATGTAGCTGACTTGCACGTATTCCCTCTCGACTAACCGCGCGTCTACCAATTTTATGATGGCTGCTCTTCGTCAAGTGCCTTGTCTTCGAGGCTTTCATATTTCAAAAGAACGGATTGATTCTATGGGTTAGCAGGGCATCCATAATTGGGTAATCTTCGTTCTTCTGCGCAACTGTCCCCTTTTTTATGACCCTGCCACTCTGGTTCAGAGCTTAAATATTTTCACGTTTCTGTAGATTTTGATCATTTGGGGGCGGTCGTGAACTGCTGCATGCACAGGGTAACTTCGATCGCTGCGGGACCACTCATCTAGTAAATAGAGGATGTAATCACAAGTGGTTTCACATAACCATGTATTCGCCCGGTGTCCCCACCTATGTGCTAGTGCGTCTACTTGGGTTTAACCATTCGGTGAAGCTCTGGTACTAACAACCTAAAGTGCGCTCTTCAAAGACCCAGCCTATCCTTGGCCGACCGAAGTTTCCTAAATTGAGGGCCTTGTTGACGTCTATAACAACGTTTGTCAAAGCATCTAAGAGCATCGCATTCAGCTGCAGGATGACAGGGTAGAAAATCCCATTTTATTAGCAGTCAGGTGGTCAGAATAAAATCACTTTAATGGCACCAAATTCGGCGTATGGAAATGGAATGCAGATGCAAAATGCCAGTTGAAATCAATCGCGCGAAAATTGTTTGATATGCGCGATAGCAACAATAAACTGAAGTGTAGATCCAAAGACTTCTTAGATATCAAATATTTCTTGCTACTAATACATATTAGACTATCATGTAAACGTCGGACAAGCCTAACATTAAGGAAGCAAACTGCAGATAACAAGTGGCATAATGATTGCTTACGACAGGCCTTCTACCTGGTAATACTTACAAGCGAATTAAGAAATAATCGATTTTTAGTGGAAGACATCATTCTGAGTTTGGTAGGTGGTCTCTGGAACATGTGCTGCAGTGTCGATCGATAATTTTTTCACTTCACTCTAGCGCAGTAACTAAACCAGAAGTGCGTATAACCTTATGCACACTGAATTTACTCAGTTCTAAATATTATTTCTTAATTCAAATTTTCTTAACATACAGGCTTTCCGATAATTGGTCAGTTTTAATGGGAGGCTGTTGTATGATTCGCAAAATTATTCGCTATGTGGTACCATTATCCAAATGAGCATTGATAAACCGTGGAAGCACAATACACCTGCCTCACCTTTGTTAATAATTTGTCAACCACCATCCCTTGGTTGAAATAAGAACGAGAGGTGGGGTGCCCAAAATAGCTAGGGCGTTCGACTCACAATCGTTCTTCCCGGATTCGTCCCCGGTTCGGGGCCCTTGGATGTGGACTGCTCAGAATTTCCAGCGAGTATGGAATATCTGTACGGTGTTTCCATGACTTGTTATAGACGAGTTGAGCGAAGAAGCCGAATGACGAATATCTTTGCATTATTATCGACGTCAACGTGAATATCATTCATTAGGAAATGACATGGTGCGCGATGCCTGAACTCCATCTACAGAGTCTTTTTAAACTACAATTTTGTCACTCTCTATCGTCCCTTAGCAGTTCAGCCATACTCAAGAAAATTTGTTGACTTTCGTGCCGGACAACAAATATGTTCATTGCGAGCGAGAAGAGTAATTGGCCATAAAAATGCCGCAATTCGTCACTTAATTTAGTAGCAGAGCAAACAAAGGGGACGGGTTTAGTCGAGTTTTACACCGTACTGATTAAGTGAGCACCAATAAAAATGCATTCATGTGTACCGTTGAATGATACTGAAGCAGCTTCCATTATGTTTCATTCCGGACCTGATTAGTACGGGACTTAGTTGGACTCCACATCGTTCTGAGTGTGCAAATTTTCTTGTTTTTACTGCCACTAACTGTTACCTACCATGTGATAGTTGTTTCTGCTTCGCTTGTCTACTGGCATCATCAAAGAGCAGGTTTTTTAGTCTTGATTCCATCGGAACCCCCCTTGAGGCTGGATTAGTGACATGTAGTGGTTGCTCATCATTCGAGTCAATGTGATACGAATTGCCCGCTACACATTTTTGTTTGGACAGCAAATTAGCACATCTTTACGAATCAAGGTCCCGAAGAAACTCTGCATTGTCCCGCTTTAAGAATGCGCTATGCGATTGTTATTTTATGGTCGAAAGCTCTGTTGTGGAATTCGCAAAAGTCCTTGATGACTACGGCCACCTGGCGACATTCTTCCGAAATAACGGACGGTCGGGTAATTCCAAGCTCACAGGGGACTCATGGATCCTGATGGGTGGCCGATGTTGGGGAATAGGACAACTAACACGTGTTGTGAACTGGACAGACCGTTTCATTTTCTTTCCGCTTTTTGCTCATCGTCTTCGTTCTTTGCCATGATTTCGGTAGCACGCTATTTTATTCAGACTTGTGCTATATATGTATAACATATATATAGTAATATTTACCCGATAGGGAATAAATCAAAGGGCGGCGCACAGACGGCAATTTTTTATGTCACTAGGTGAATTTGTTTATGTTTGCAGTCATCGACTTGAAGGAACAATGGATTGAAGAATGGGCAATATGTAATGAACGCGTGTATTTACTCGGCCATGCAATCCCGTCTAATAAGGGATGAGCGGTTTTCGGAAATGCATCTCTTAAGCTTCCATAACTGAACAACCGGTTCGCATGCTTCACAAGTACTCGGCACTTTTCGTCATTTATGTGGTAAGGCTAAGCTCCATCTCGAAACATGGATAATGTATATGCGTCGCTTCACTCTTTAATGCTTTGATCGATTAGGTAAATGTTACTGCTATATATGGTTCCGTTGGGATCAGGTTGTTGTCTTGTACGATCCGGATTGCGCATTAAGAGCTGCCTTTAAAATAGGAATTTATTTTCATTGACTGCAAGTTTTCATTCACTAAACTGACTGACGGCATATTTCGGCATGTCGGTTAGCAGGCCGAGCCGCAAAGCAGGCAAACGAGCACATTAGGTTAACTTTAGCGGACGTAAAAAAACTGAAGCTGTATTCTAGCATCCCTGTTACAGACGAATGTGTAATAGAACTGGAGTTCCTCTGTGTGGAAGGTTTGATCCTGTGGGAAGCTCAAGACCGTTCCTTCCACTGCTGTGACAATAGTAGATCAGGTACAGTTAATGCTACTATCCACAAGGTATTTTTGCACCCAGTCGTGAGAAAGCTTAACCGCGGCAAACTGAATATCAATTACTCTTAGGTCTCTGCTTTTTCGACATTGAATTGCCGGACTAATAGTGTCAGTTCCCGATGGAACTCACTTTAACCTAAATGTTTCGTTTTCAAGCCGAAATTTAGAGGAAGGGATTGGTTTCGGCAAAATCAAAAGTTTACTGTTTCATAAAGTGCTCGAAATAATTTAATATCACTTGCTACAGTCATTATGCTCTGAGACCAAGGGTCCGAATTGTAACTTATCAGTAGCTATCCCATCATACTTCTAGTAACGGGAGGGGAAGCAATTAATTTCGGACATGTCAATTGAGCCTCAAAGTGTCACCGGTATGTGATCACCAGAATGGTAGATAACAAAGTTTTATTCATGACCTGTAAGATTGCTAGTGTCAGTCCAGTGACATCTGGTGTTTGAGATAAAACTTTACTTCCCTCGACTTCATGCTTAGTGCCGGCTCGCAACTTCCAGGAGAATGGCGCCAACTTGACTTCATAATAACATGGTCAGAAAATGCGTCAGAGTAATAGAGTAAACGAATGGAACACGAGATCTGAGAAGAGTTTGATTACTGAAACCATAAAGGAATTTGTCTCGCTCAGACGATCGTAATAGCCCGACATCAAAATGTGCCGTATGAATGGAACTCCATAACTTAGTCTGGAACAGAACTACCTAGTACGGTCGAATTTCGAGTAGAAAACGGACATGAAAAACAAGATTTTCAGGGCTTAGCTACTTGATTACTACAAGATGTACGCCCAATATACCAGTGAAAATGATGGGAAAGCTGGAGAGCCGAGCAGCTGGCTTAAGGTCACGATAGGGTTGCTCACACTGCCGATGATCCCGACTCATAGGAAAACAGCTGCACAGGGCTTTCGCGTTTTAACCGTGAATGGAATGCTGATACTGCTTGAAAGAATATCTGAAAATTGTAATACATCTTTTGCTATTGAAAATCATCCGATAAAAGTGAATTTCAGAGCCTGGCCACAATAAAATTACTACTTTTTCCATCTTACACTAAGTCACCCAAGAGGAATGAGAGAAAAAACATTGACAAGCAGTTGAGGGAGATGGGAACAACTTGTGCATTTTTCTCTAACGTGATCTTCACAAACACCGACATATCAACGACGACAAAGCAAGCAGGAAAAACACTCGATAAACAACGGACAAATGAATGTTCCCGGGCTCATTCTGCCTTGGTTCAATGAAATCGAGTTCACTGAAACTGCATTTATTCCTTTGTCTGTCCCGCTCGAATGGGTTTCGCTTGATCGGAAATAACGAGAGAGAGAGAGAGAGAGAAAGCGAGAGCAAGAGAGAGAGAGAGAGACAAGATGCAAACGTTAGCGTATGAGTTAGTGCATGGAAAACAACCTGCGTGCTAAGAGTCACAAAAAATGTTACCGTTTGCCGTAGTTCGCCTCTTCCAAATTCTAACTGACTGGTTACTTTGATTAGGACAGATAAAAGGCACAGATTGTGGGATGCAAGCATTTCCTTTGATCATTCTTAATCACGCACGTAAAAAATGTTAATTCATGTTATAATAATACGAGTAGCAACACAATGAAAAACAAGATAGACATAATCAGAAAAATGCTTGGGAGAAAACGATTGGTTAATGCCAAGGCAGGCACAAATGGTCAGTCAGCAGTCTTTACGCATGTAGTGCTGGCGTCAGTTTGATGATCGATAAAGCCTCAAAAAAGGCTAACAGTCTCGCATTACGGTGCCGTGGGATCACTTGGAATGCCTGGTCGGTGTCAATTTGGTTACTGAATGTCATGAAGTATTCCGCGAGTGACGATACCGAGTTCCAATGAAATAATTCACCATGTGATATCAAGTTTCAGCCGACCATTAAGAAAGCATGCAAGCAGTGTACAGCTCTTCCATCCTTGTTAGGAGTCATCAGTAGTACATATCCACTGCGCCCGAACTGCGACACGAACACGGGACGAACAACTTTGAGTCGCACCCCTTAGCCATTGCGCTACCGGGCAGGCTCTGAACGGTTTGTTGAACTTCACCACGTGATCATGTTGCACCTATCCGTCACTGATTTGCACGGTTACTGTCCGCTAGCTCACAGCGATCGACCCCTACTGATAGATGACTTCTCTGCAGGCAGCCTAAGTACGACGAAGGCTTTGGAGGTGACCTACAGAGCTTGATTACTTGATACATTTTAGTAGTAGGAGATTGAATTTTTTCATGAAATAATTCTCCATGCGATATCATCGCTCAACTCACCATAAACAAACCATGGAAGCAGTGTAAAGCTGTTTCATCCTTGTTAGGAATCATCAGCATTGCATACCCGCTGTGCCCGATAATAGGTTCTTCGTGCGCGATTTCTGTTCGGGCGAAGAATATTTCAATTGTTTTACTAACCGCTTGGGCACATGCTCTCCAATCCGCTGACCGAGGCACCGATCCGTTCTACCACTGCAGCTGAAGGCCAACTGGTAAATTGTGTGTGCGGCGTTTAGATCGGGCACCTAAGTCTATCGTCTGTTGAGATTAAGTTCCTTAGTAGTGTGTAAAAAAGTAGGTAGGCTTCGGCGTCCACTTGACGTTTTAGTTGATTCGGTTGAGTAGATAATTACCCTTGAATGGTTGGGTGATTATGACTGCCTTCTGTTCCACTGAATCGACCGGAACTCTTTTAGTTCGCTCAATTTTTAAATCTCGATAAACTTATTAGGGTATCCGTTTGCTTTGGGAGTCTCCCTCAGGAACTCCTCTTCTTTTGGCATTCGGTCTGTACTGGAGATATTTTGGGCTCTATAGTTTGTAGACTACCGGTGCAAAGCTGGAGAACTGAATGCACTGCCCACTCCATGCTGCTTTACGGTGAACTGTACTGTTCCATTTGGACCCCTAGTCATCAAGATACCTAGCAAGGCTAGACTCTTGTCCTTTTCAATTTTGTGTGGCCGAAGGGTTTGATATATTTTGTTCAAGTGATCCAAGGTTTCAGTAAAATACTCTTCATTGGTAAAGATTAAATATCTTCGACATAACGCCTATAATTGGCGAACTAAGCGATATGACAATGCAGTTGCTTTTCAGTCATCCCAAGGAGGATATGTACTTCTATCGTGGTTCCAAAGGGGGCTACCCATCACAACGGTACCAGTCTGTTTGTATGACTTCTACAAAGTCAAATAATGTTTTCAATACATAAAAGGATGAGATCCTTGTCACATAGACAGTCTACTGTTTCACGTAAGAGGACAGTGGTGAAAAGTGACTCAACAGAAGACATTTTCTGAGAACTTATTGTGAGTCAGTTTTGAGTACTTGACAATTTGAATGAGTCTTTTAGACAATGTTGTGCCATGCGTTTTCTGACGGGATTAGGAATATGCTCTAGCCAATGTGCCAATTTACGGTATACTGAGTTTCGCACGCATAAGGTTGGTCCTAATGGAACTGTTGCTTTGTGGGTTTTCTGAGACCCCTTCAATCATGGTGTTTGTATGCCTATTGGTTAAAGTCTCTTATATGGGGCTTTAGATATGAAACCGTTTATAAGTAGTATCTGAAGCTGCCTTGATATCTGTTTTTCTGTAAGCAAGTTGTAGTCTGAAGAAGTGTCGGTGAAATCGCCTCTCAGGGTAGTTTCTCTCTTGTTTTCGCCTGATCTCGTCCGATCCTTTATCTGGTTGAAGGAAGTGGACATCTTTTGTCTCTTCTAGTTGCCTAAGTGTGGCATAATGCTCAGGTGCCAAGCAGTTTCACTATTGTGTATGAAGTTCAAGTTGCCACCCAAACACATCCACTAACTATAAACGGAGGCTGAATTAGAAAACGTATATGACCAAGTGAAAAACCTCGCTCCAACCTCGGGCGACAAAATAAGTTGATTCAAGGCCAAACTAGCAGACATATCCGAGATGTTCATCTCAGCCCCTATGCGGCAGCAATGTTACCATTGTTATTCGATTAGATTAGGTGGGACTTGGAAGCTTCGCAAATTAAAAAACGGCCGGATACGATAAAGTCATTAGTTCACTTAAATTTGGGTTTGTATTACACATCAGACCTTCGGGACCAAAATGGCTTGACAAATAGTTTGTGATAAAAATATAGTCGAGAGCCGCGGTCAGCGACGAAAAGGTAGGGCGGTGAATCAAGTACACGAGTGATTCAAGGTACATATGTCTTAATCTTGCAAAACCTTCAACACTGTGGACTGAAATCAAACCGTCGACCCACCGAGTGTCAGACGGATGCTCCAGCAAAGTGCGTCATCAGGATAGGATGAGTTAACGTCCGATGATGCGTAACTTGTGCTTCGTTGTCACTTGGTAGCTGTTCCAATCTTGGTCGCTTAGCTAGCCTCTAATGGGACAGCTATTTTGACGTCTCTGTCTGCTTAGAATACTCAGAATCTCAGATATTATATGGATAACATATATGATCACTGTGCAACTCAATCCGTGGTTGGGTAACGGAGAGGAGATTTTCGGGCATCGTTCAAGGAATTGAGGATGTTACAAACGATGATAGCGTTTTTTCCTGCATGGATATGAATTGTGGAGAAAGAGTTCGGTGCACTCCGCAGTTTCAGCAGGACCCCGGATGAACTTGGCTGAATTCCACAGCCGCTCATTCCAGAGAAAGAGCAAAAAAGGTAGTTTTTTCATGATTTTAAGAATTATTGCTGGCACAATTTCTGCTGCGTGATGTCGGCCATTTTAAGCTTTGAGGCGTAGGACAGGCACAGCTTGTCGAAATCGTGGACAACGGTAGAGTCGACAAGGCTGCATGCATATCGATGATTAGCCAGTCGTCATTGGTTGTTTTACTTCAACCGAATTGCTTCAGCTGATCAGATTTTAACAGGAGGCAGAAGAAAGCTATCAGCCAAAAAGTGGGTTGCTTCAAGCAGAGGGCGGAAACGTTTCTTGAAAATTGTGATTTTCATCACCAGTTACCTAATCTAATCTGCGTTTCGCCATAGTAAGGTGAAATGGTTCACGAGTGAGAACGCCTTTTGAGAAGAGCCTGACGGAACCTAAAGATATTTGCAAGAATCAAGAATAATATGATTCCCCTCATTTTCTTTCTTTCGCATTTAAGTATAGGTCCATCTTCGAATGGCTATTTACCCTGGCAAGATACTCGATGAGATAAAAAAGAAAAAAAGCAAGGCAAAACATACAAAAAAGTTAGGCATAGGCGTCCCTGATAGCCACATACCAATATTCGTGCGGAGTCGTGTATTTCCACGAATCCAGTTCACTTCCTTAATGCGTTCTATTTCATAGTGGAATCGTCTCTTGTCTTTGATCATTTGTTCTTTGGCCTCGCGCAAAGCATGTTCCAAATCCCGTATTCGTTCCATACTGGCTTTGACCCTTTTCTCTAGCTACAATGGAAATAGGAACGATTGTCCTGACAGCTGTGGGTTGTTGTACTTGTGTTTCATTGGCAGCTTTCGAGAATAACCACTGGACTAATAATGACGACAATATTACAAGCAACAACATTAATGTTGGCAATCATAACATTAATAATTTTACTTATAAAAAACAAAAATAGTAGCAACTGTTTACGCCAGCAACCACGTCATTGCGAAAAGATAATCTCTGGACTCTGAGTTTCATGGGAACAGTTATTTTTATCGCACGATTAGAACAAAATAGCCAAGTGGGTACGGCGGTTGGTAACAGCAGAGGAGATGGCATCAAATCGGATTTGATGGGTATGAGTGCAAAACAAGTAGAGATTTGATGCAATGGCGTGCAAATAACAGGTCTTTTTTGAGTACTATCTCTACAATAATTATCAATAATTAGTATTAATAAGATGTGCCAATATACAGCACTCCAAAATTTCCCGTGCTAACATACTGATAGTTCCAACATCGGGAAATATCGGGCTACTATTTCCATATTTCTTTATCCGTTCGTATATTATTTTATGGCCAGTTGAATGAGGTTAACGGTAGTTCTCAACAAATACTTATTTGAACATGAATATTGGAAACCGGTCATGGTGTACCGTTTCATGACCGTGACGGGAAGGACTTTAGGCTTTACCCAAGTTTCTATTTACAAGCGATGAATAGTGGTAGTGGACCACTTTTTGTGGAATATTTTCCCCATAAAAATGCATCTGAAATAGGGTTGGCGAGTTGTTTTAGTAATTAAAAGATTCTAATTTACTTATCTCAATCCAAGGTAAGGAATGACAATTAGGACAAATATCGGTTTTTAAAGAGAGTTGAGATTCATTTCAAGTTTATTCAGTTGTGCTACCTTGTCGGTTTATTTCACTTCGGAAAAAAGGATAAAAAGGCTGGAGAAGATAAACATATCTCATGTCCCCGACCATCATATGTATTGACGCTAAGAAACCCTGTAAATTCCAGTTTGCTTTGCTGAACCGAGAACAGTAATATAACTTTAACAAGAGCACAATTTATTTGGGATGACCTAAAAAGAGCTATGAAAGAAATGTATTCGGCGGATGAAAATCCATGACATCAAAAGATTGAAGACAATTTTATCATTTTTACGGTTGTGAAACAAAACAAAGCAAAAATTCTCCGAAGCACAAAGGCAGAATACATTCAACAGTTCATACACGATTTATCCGGAATTTCACTGGAGCCATAAAGAGCCTACATGAATGACGAATCCATTTATGAATCAAAAAGGTGACTTGTGGACGGTTTTCGTCGTGATCCAAATGAGATTCTGGTCAGAAAACCAATCTCGAAATTTACAAGTATAAGAATCGTTGGAAAAGAAAGCACCGGGGTACGTACACTAGACGAGCGGCAATAACAGCGAAATCGGTAGTGCATTTCCGATGGAAATTTTGTTCTCTCCTCCTCGTACAACACTATTTACAATTGAAAATTGAAACATTACAAAGGTCAAGGAACGAGGATACGCGTTGTTCGCGGTTAACTGTACGAAGCAGGTATTGCTGTTGCTCAGTGGGTGTTAATTTGGCGACCGACTGTTTTTTTAAACGAATGCTAAGCAAGTGTTGTTTGGTATACAGCTCACAAAAATGCATTTCTCGAAAGGAGCTCATGGAAAACTTTCTTGTCTTGTATAACATCGTCCATAGTTGTTCATTAGGGTAGGTAGAAAATAAGCGACACCTAAGGTGAACGGGGTAAGATGTCATTTTGTTGGCCAAATTATTTCCCTATTTGCAAGAAAATAAGCATCATAAGACGGTGATAACTTTTTCCAAAGAAACTCCGCGTAACGCTTTAGAGGAATTTAGTGAATTTTGAGGTCCGTTCTCCAGGGTCTAGTTTATTTTGCGGCGCACGTTAGCCTTAACCATGATATTACGTAAGTTATGTTCAGTGTTTCGAAGCGAGAACATAATGAGCCACTGAAAAGTCGAACGTTTAGAATGACGTCACAGGCAAGTCAGCAGCTTACATGCCAAAGAAACCCAAGAAGGTATCGAAGGACATCGACGAGTTCATGAAATAACAATGCGAACGAGCACCACATATTCACCAACTGATGTGTTGTTTGCTCGGGAATGAATCTCGTACTGCTTCGTAGTTGACGTTTTAATGACCGTGAAAAAGAGAAGCTCGGTTGAATTCCGAACATACGTGTTCGCTAGGCATTAATGAAACACCGGACATATTGTTCTAAAGACTGAACGTTTCCCGCTAAGTACTTATTTAAACTTAAGTACTTGGCTATTTGTATTGGTATAATACTCTTGCAATGTTTGGGGGATTGTCTTCGACGAGACGTGCAAGTATATTTTGCAAAGGAAAATTGTGTAGACGTCCGAATATGACGCTGATGAACATCTGAACGCTTATGGATCGGCATCAAAGGGAAAAGCGGAAGTGTACTTCATTCTCGAACAAAAACATCCTATCTCTCGTCAGTGTGTTGTTCAATGACTTCGCCAAGAGGGTTCGATAACTCGAGCTGATCAAGTGAACTTTAGTATTTTAATTTTCTCCGCTGAAAAGCATTAGCGACCGAATGCTAAATATGGACCAATGTCCCTGCCCCCAGTGAAGGCACAACCGGACATCCCACCAGTCTCCGCAGCAAATGTTCTGACGGACGTGATTTCCTCTCATGCGCTAGCTACTAAAGCGAATGCCGACGATAAAGTCCAAAATTTCAACTTTCTGAAGCGATTGTCAGGATTGTCAAGCTCACCCTGGAGTGCCCGTGTTTCAGCGTAAATTTTCCAGCGCAATTCATTTGTATTTGTTGAAGAAAGTCGCGATCAAAATGCAGGATTACTCGGGCAAGGAGAAATCACGTGTTGTCGAAATCGACAATGACTGTGGTTCATGTCTTGAATGTTGTAAGTGATCAACGAGAGGTTCATTCTACCAACTTTTCACCTGTAAACGAGAAAAACATTGTATTGTTTTTGTAGGATGCTGCTACTATCCTGTTTTGAAAGGGTGAATAATAATTCCACATTCGGGGCAGGAATTCAAAACAACGAATTGTTCACCTTTGGTATGTCACATCGCAAATCTGCATTGTCCCGAACCAATTGTTTGTGTACCCGAGTCAGATTGTCTAGACTGTTGCGTAAGAATGCGATTCGTTCACGCTGAAGTGCTGTGCCAATGGCCTGCGGTTCGAACGGTTCGTCCTCGAGAAAGTTCTTCGGATTATTTGTGTTCTGTCGTGGGGCATTTGTAACATTAAAAAAGCATTAGCTTAGATTTGACTGATTGAAATTTCAATGGCGAATTCTATCATAAAAAACCATTCGTCTATCATGAGGGTATTTTCCTCTGAAAGTATAGCCACTTTAACACCGAAATTGATGATCAACTGAACTCCAGTTAGTCTTAAGGCAGGTATTCCTTTAACTTGGGAATATAAGGATAGCGGATGATAAAAGTACCTTCATGTTTGTCATACATCTAAACTACGTTATTTCCTCGCAAATCGTTTCCCCACCGCCCCTAAATTCACGTGGATTCTTATTCAGATGCTGTTGCATTGGTGCCATGCTTAAATTTAAGCACGTGTGCTATATATACAACACAAATACACTATGCCTTTCTGTTGTATTCTATTCTAGGTCGCCTCGGAGTTGAATTAGAATTCTTGTGAAGCAGATGTGTGAGAAGTCATCTTGGTGTGTTTATATCGTCAGTATCCCGTAGGTCACAACCGAACTAGTGCCTGTGTATTTGTTGGCATATAAACAAGCAGGCGGTGATCAAACCATGTAACTTATGATATACTGGACGAGTCACTCAAATAGACGGAAAAAGTGCGTCGGTCTGAAGATCAATAGTTGGGTCATTGACTCTCTAACTGTAACAAAAACTGGTTAGGTTTATCGGAGGTGCATACGTGCACGACATTAAGAGAATGTTTTTGTCAATACCGGTGTGTGTCTACCAGTCAGAATAAATGTGATTGGGAGAAGGCACGCTGCGGCAAACATTACTCTGCAAATTTACGTGCAGAACTTCGGCTACGTACTTGCTCTCGGTATTTGCTTGTCAGCCAAATTGATTATCTTTCTAGTAATACATGATCGTAATAGCGGTCTGATCTCATCTCTCAAAAGGTGCGTCTTCGCTTTCCCTTTTGCGAGTGATAAGTTTGTGTCACCAAACGTCCACATACGTTGAGAAGCATGATTGGAATGTAAGAAAATTAACTACTTAGGCTTCACCATCTTACCAACTCAGTGCGCTTCATGTCTGATAAATGAGGAACTGCTTAGTGCTAAATTGAAGCTTAATCTAAACCACGGGAAATGGGACAAATTACGTTGGAATTATTTGATTTTCACGCAGCACAATTTGACGCAGATCTTAAAACCGATAGTTTCAGGTAGCCAATCATGCATCTGGAAGAAACAGTAAATAGATATAAAAGCGAAAAATGTGTAGCACGACAGTTGATTCCACTAGGGGCTCACAGTTTAGCGTGGCGGATTTGAGACCAGTCAAATCATTTCATTTGTTTACGATCAGTAGAGTTTCATTAGCATGCCCTCGTTTTGGTCACTGTCTCACAGCTATGTTTATGCAAAAGCGAGATCAAATTAGAATAGAGAGAGAACAACTGTGAGTGTAAGAAGACAGCTGATTGCGGTAATCAGCTATGTCGCCTAATATACCTAACCGTCACCGTTGTGAATGATAGAACGGTGAAGAGAATCGACTTTTGAGCACCAGGACTGCTAAAATATGACGGAGCTTCACTGGTCATTATTTGATTCGATGCAGAATGCTCTTCTGCAACATTGGAAGTTTAGCAGAAGCCGTGAATATAAATAAGTTCGCGTGGTTTGGTCGTGTGGCGCACATGGTTGCAGATGTACGGACTCGATAAAGGCCGATTTCCGAAGCACATACCGATAAAAAGATGGCGGAGATGGTTTCTCCGCGACGTGCGGAAAAAGTATCAACGCCTTAACCGGTAAACTGGCCCGAGTTGGCCCACACCTTTTCGAAAAACATTACCACTTATCGATATTATAACTACGTACAGAGTTGACTTCATCCCTGAATGGTTTGGTCAAAAATGGTGGTCAATCGCCGATAGCACTTATTTTTCGTGAGACACAAATAGAGAATCAACAGCATAGAGAATCCAACCATTTAACAAACAGCTCCATCCTCAGTCATGCGCACATTTACTCACCTTTTGCACACGATTCTTTAGATCTGTGATGAACACGCGACGTAGTGAATTCAGGACCTGGAGCTCACGCAGTACCGATTCTTCCATGGTTTTAATTTCATTCTTCGCCTGGTCTTTGCTTGCAGGTGTGACAGATGCGTCAGCACGACAACTTTCAGTTGTATCCAAACGGCGACGTAAAACCTCCGCCTCGTTCACATATCGTTCCAGTTGAAGTTTGAGCACAATATTCTCACTGTCGGTCCGGGGATCACACCGAACAATAATCCGTTCGGCCGAAACCACAACTGATTTATAGTGTATTTTGTAATTTAACTTGAACTATTTTTAATCTTTCTGACCGGTTTGCATGGTTAACCAATTATGACACTAAACAGTATCACCTTGTAATGATTACCGAAAGCCCATGAAACCTGTGGCTGAAAAATCCATGCGCGCACGAATAGTGATTTATCTAATACCATAACATGTATATCATATCATATATCATAAGGTGACAGATAGCTCGTCCGAATTGCACATTCCAGAGCGCTTGGATAAGTCTGTCTGATATCAACGAGTTCAGTAACATACGCAGAAGTTAGGTATTAGGTTTACTATCTTCGTCCACCGATTCCTTCATTCCCCATTTTGTGCAGAAAGTGAAAGCAAATGCTAATAGTAAACTTTAAGACGTTGACTTTGCTGCTGTCATGCTCCAGCTTATCCCTAATCAATAGTTGCTGCTTTTATGTTTGCATTTATCAGTGCTTTCGTTCTCAGAATAAACCAATTCAGCTTCCTGGTGTTGTTCGAACTTGACTTTTGAATGCCGCGTAAGCGGTCAGATATTATGGCCAAAACTGGACAAAAAGAGCAAACCACCTGAGCGCCACTTGACATGCAGTGAAACAAATATGCACTTCCCCTACAGCGGGATGAAAGCCTTGAAGTCAAACAAAGGCAGTTTTACGGGGCGCCCCCGATTCTGAGTTTGGATTACCAGTTACAGACAGAGATTCGTTCATGACACACCCGCACAAACAGCTAACCAACAATGTTTCCTTGTGTACCCGCTCCTTGTTAGTGTTCCGTCGAAGTTGTTTTGTGATTAGCGATGGAAATCAATCGGTTTATTGCCTTGTTATCAGTCCTCAGGTGACCAGTAAAGTTATCTTTACAATTTGCGTTGGCCTACTTTTGGGCTTCATAAGCCACCTGTCCGCCGTTGTTTTGAGTTACGAGCCGCTAACATTTATAGCCTGTCTGTCTGTTTTGTCTTGGTTTACTCAATGCTCAACCAGGTTTATCGCTACCATGCCCTTTTGCTATATGACTGACGGAAACCTCTTCAAATGCCGTACAGATGTTGCCTTACTGAAAGTGGACTGTATGGTTTGGTTGTCGTTCATTATCTGGGTTCAAATTAGTTGATTTCGATTTTTGCCACCAAAACCGATTTCAACTGTTAAATGTTAGACTAATGGTACTAAGTCCATTCTCCATAAGGTTATTATAGTTATTGTTCTGGTACAGAGGGTCTCTCTGCCAATTAAATAACCTAGATAATTCCAACCATAAAGTTGATTCACACAACCCATTCGAAATGAGTCCGGAACAGTAAGTCGTCGAAGCATGCTCGATAACAGATACAAAGAAATTTCCCATAGGCTCTCATTCAGAATAGAAGTATTACCATCACAGTCAAGAGAATAAAACTTTGAACGGTTTGGGTGAGACTTACTAGTCAAAGCTCCCTGGTATATCGGTGCGACCACATACTAACATTTGTAAGCAACATTTTCAAACAGCTGGTAAAAACTACATCTATGATGAGGGAAACACAACTGAGTACAATGAGCCAGAAGTATAAAACAATGAAGCTCGTGCAAGGCCTTTGGAATGTGAAATAATAGGCTACATAAATGGACAGTTCTTCAACGTACTACTTTGCAGTCGATTTTTTTTATTATTCCCCGTTCTTTTTCCTGTTGGATTAGATGATCTTGTGGGCTAGCAAACATAACTAGAACATGTTGGTGCAAAATTAATGATTGTCCAAACTGAGTTGAACTAAACTAAAATGATAAATGATTTTGACTACGATGTTCAAATGGCTGCTTTTTAAACGTCTCCAGTGCAATCTGAACCTTTGGAGCGTCCCGGATGAGTCACTTCAAAGGCACACTGAGGAATCGTTAGTCCTGATTCGGGATTATGATTCCAAACAATGATTCAATAGTTGCACAATGCTTCCATGGCTTTCCGTAACGAGGTCGATGTTCGTACCACATTCCGAATCACTTAGAACACAGAGCGCCATTGGATGAAATGCATTCCACGGCCGGTATGATGGATACGGCATAACCACTCGTTGGCTAATGATTATACCAATAATTATTCGTTTCACATTTGATATTAATTATCCGCAGGTGTACGGTCAACCCACATCAGATGCAGACATCGTATAAAAGAGGCCATAACATTGTAATAATGAGAAAAAAGTGCATAAGGCGAGAATAGACCGTGAACGTCTATTTCAGTGGAGTGAATTTTCACCACAAGTAATACCTCGGACAAAAAAAATGTATTAGGTTGTTGCAAGAAAAAGAACTGAAATGAAATCTAGAGGATTAGAACTCACTCTCGCAATTTATTGGATGCCGTTATTGCTCGTTCTGTGTCTCCTCGGGCGCGGTTAATCTGGTCTTGCAAATGACTTGCATTGCGCTCGATCACAGATTGTAGACGGGTCATGAGGTTTTCGTCCATCTCGTTCACATCTTTCAACTCGACTTTTATCTGGCGTGTGGTACGCGACTGTAACAGTTCTTCACTCACCGACGCTAACTCATTTTCCAGGTGAGATATTTGACTTTCACGTTCAGTCTTCTGACGTTCACATTCGGCCAATAAAGCATTTAGCTGTAATGAGAGGGAATGTTAAAAAACAGTGGATGTTTTTTGGACCTGAAAGGCAGTATTTATTGTGTGACCGGGATGCTTACCAGCCCAAAGGCTACTCTGAATAAAAACGACAAACGCTGTTGTAGAGGGAAGGCAGAACAAACCATCTTGGTTATCCTTCGAAATAGGTTCTCTTGCTGAATCGTAATATGCGGCCACGTGCGTCCCACCGATCAGTCGAGGCGGCCCAAATGACACAGAATGCAAACTGATAGTTGCGATTTCTTGTCTGGCGTTGATGGTTTAGTTTACCAATTTGTATTCGATTTTACCGGTAGAATATAGGCTGCGGGACTCAAATGATTTGTCAGATGTCTCGATCGGCAGCGGTTGGCTAGATATTTCAGTGTGTCGATCAATGAAAAGCACTGGTGCATATGGCCATTTAACCTACAATTCAAACTCTCTTAGTACGATTGACCACTTGACAGTCGGGTGAATGTGGTGGTCACCTGACAAAACTGAGTGATCAGTCGCAGTCGCCGACCCTCACCTGTAGTCGCAAACAGAAAAATTTGTCCGACTGAACAAAATGTCGATAGATGGCAGGCGAGCAGACCAGCTAATCGTGGGACGGCATTCTACACCCGTATACGTAGCGGAACAGATCATACGATGCCAGAGCGCGTGTGCATTCCCGATAACGCGTCAATAAAAAAGGGTTATGTACCCAACTGATCGCTTGCCCGTTGTTGTCCTAATCAGGCTACGTCATCTGGATCGATGAGGTTCGAAATTCAAGAATGAACGTAAAATGTCACGTGCAAAAGTCGATAGAGGCCCCACAGATGGTTAGGAACATTCGTAACAAGAGAACAAGATGTATTTTGATTCATGTTCCCAATGGCAACAGAACAGCCGTGCATAAGTTTCGGCTCCTCCGGTCCATTAGAATAAGAATAATGGAATAGGTTTTATGGAGTCCAGTTTTATCTAGCGGTTTATCTGGGACGAAATTAACTAGGTTTAATTTTTAGAAATTTTGTGTTTTAGTACCCAGTTTTGACATAGGATTACTAGGCATAACGCATTTACCACGGACCAATCATGTCCATACAGCCAACTGCATTCTGTCAGACCTATTCACGATTTATCAAATCGAAAAGTTATAATAATCACTTCTGCTCATATTCTAAGCAGTATATCCCAAAATTAGGCTGTATTGCCCATAAAGCTATTGACAATTTCTTGTTTACTAGCACGGTTTTCGGACCGAATGAAAATAATTTATGCGTACATCCTGTTGATTTTCAAGACGAATTTTATTCAATAAATTAAGTCTAATCAACCTGAGACGAAAACTATTGGAGTGTTCGATGGCTTATGACCGTTTATCCTATTACAATCAGGTAAAGAATAATCATTGAGAATGAGTGAAATATGAGCCTAAGTGCCTCTACTACGAAAATCCCGAATACAGTAGGTAAATAACAGCTGGGTCGTGCATACTTGAGATACGATGGACACTAAAACAGTCACTCACAATTTACCATGCAGAAAGCATGACAATGTCAAATTCTGGCGGTTATTATGGTTATCCATCATGGGGCTATTCAAAAATCGGGATTTCTTTTGAATATGGTCAGTGAAAGCAAGCTTTTGTTTCAAAACATCAACCATTTCGTACCACTGAAGCGGATGGTAACAGGTCGTCTCTAAGGTTACAAACAAACCCTTGTTGTTGGCAAACCGTTACTTAATGTGATCAAGGAAAAATGCACAGAAGCTCAGCGGTCCGTTTGTCCTTGATTCCTTCTTACTTTATCCGTTCCTTTAAACAGTGAATCCAAAATGGGAGTAAATTAGGTCTAGGTGATCGATTTGACGTTACTCATTTGGATTTCAAATTCAAAGTGAGCTCCTCAAATACACTAATAATGGAGCCGGTGGAATGGAACTGCATAAATTCTCCCTTGAAATCTATCGTAGCCTTAGGAGTTTAATAGACCTTAATTGGTTATTACTTTTTTGCACAAAAACTATGACATCGTCGCAATATCACGTGGTGCGATATCCGGCACTAAAATCAATAGTGCAGGAAAACATTTGAAGTGGCCGTTTAGAGTATTTTTCCGAATGATCATCACAAACTGCGCGTGTAAAATTTTGAAGTTCGGAATTCGCTGTAACCTGTCTAATATTCCTTCCATTGCCACGTTGTCAAGAAAAAATACGACGGTTTAACCCAGCGCGCCCAAAGGACCTTGAGTGCAAAGGTTTCGTTGGTGGCACTCCGAGCTTTTGGCTGCAAATTTCGTCGTAAATTACATTTAGTACCACATTTTCAAGTAGAATTCCCGCTTGTTGAAGAATTGCATTCTGCCTGTTTATTGAATCAAAACACTGAGCGCAATGATGGGTAAGAAGACGCTTTCGGCGATTTAGGGATTGAGTTTGCGTTTGCGATTATAATCCTAGATAAACCATCGTTCCTTTTATCTCTACGTGCTTGTTATTTGCGCATCCCGATAGACTTTCATTTTCGCCGATCGATAGCCAATACCGTGAGCACTTAACCAATCCTAGTAACCTACATCCACACATTCACCACGTGTAGTAGACAGTGCTTGAATCGCAAATGGCCACTTACAGGGTTTTGAGCAATCATGGTATACGGAAATGAATGACCCAATATCCATGTACTTGAAATAGAAACAGCGGCACTTAGTCTAACGAGCAAGCGTCGAACTGGGAAAAAGTTAGTTGTGTGATCCAGATTACGCAGATGACGTTGGGTGTCTATTCATATCCGTGGACCATGCAAAACACGCGCAATAGATGGAATCTCGAGATCAGTTGCTCGATTTGGCATGTGCTTGGAACCATCAAAGTGTAAAGTACTGTTGCAGGACTGGACGGCTGTAGTGCCGAACTTGATACTAGATGGAGAGGAATTAACGAATGGAGAGCCTTTCACTTACCTTGGTAGCTGTGTGTGCAGAGATGGTAGCTCGGCAGTAGAGATAAACAGTCGTACATCGAAGGCTCGATCAGCTTACGCTGGACTGAAGTACTTGTGGGCTCGACCTGATATTTCACTGAAGCTGAAAAGCCGTGTGCACTGTGCCGCAGTGCGCTCAGTTCTGTTGTACGGTTGCGAGACATGGAGTATGCGTGTGGGAGATGTTCGTCGGTTCGAAGTTTCCGACCACCGATGTCTACGTAGTATGGCTAGGATTGGATGGAGTGACCGGGTGATTAATGCGGTCAGGAACCTAATACTAAGTGCCGGCTCTCAGAATACCTTATATCAGCGTATGAACTTAGCGGACTACGCTGGTTGGGTCACGTGTTGTGTATGGCGAACACTCGTCTACCATATTGAACCCTATTTTGTGTTCCCCCCACGGAATAGAAGAAGCCATGTGGAGGTCAGCAGATGACGTGGCAACGTGGGATGAGAACATGTACAGCGAACTTAGGTAAAGTGGGTGTCCCACGTCATCGTCTTCGGGGTTGGGGTCCGAAAGACCCGTGAACTGGCTGCTGGCTGGAGACACTTAAGGATATGGCAGTGAACCCTGAACAGTGGCGATCATGTCATTTTCTATCGAATCAGAATGATTGAAAGAGTACATTTGTGCAGTTAGACAGTTTTCCGTGTTTGGCTACTACAGCATTCTTATTTCTTCCCGCCTGTGAAGACCTACTCCCTGTTCCCTCTGGATATTCACTCTTTTTGTAGAAACTTGTAACCATTGGGGAATGGCAGAAATCAGTGAGGCTCACTTTGCTGTTTAATGCTGAACGACGACGATGATGAGTTCAACCAGTGTGTTTGCCAAAGTCGGACTACACCCTGCTAGAATGAAACGTCGATTTGGCAGATATCAAATAAGAAAACAAAGGTCCAGTTTCGAGCTCAAGGTCATCGAAGAGGCTGAGGTTTAAAGTAAGTAGCAAGCTTTTAAAAATGAAACAATGTGGAACTCCAGCTATCGTAATCTTCCTGCTAAATAGGCTGAATTGGGGAAATTACAGCACTTGTTACCCATCTTCCATGTGTTGCTACAAGCGCATCCGATTCAGTTGAGGCCATTTCTGCAAGTAAGGTGATTCAAACAACTAATCATTACTGTGAAATACATTTCCACACCTGACCGGAATTTGTGCCCTGGAAACTGAATTGTCATGCATTTTCATTAACGGAAGGAGTAAAGCTTGAATATAGAACATAAATTGATGTACGTGACAAATCTCTACTCCTGTTTAACTTATTTTCACGGTTTGCCACCTACGACTCCCTGGCCAAAGTACCCAAAAATTATCGTCTTCGGACATTGAAACTTAGCGTGACTTCAGATCGCAAATTAATACCGACGGTAGAAAAAGTGACATGAACACTCATCGACAAACAGGATTATTAAACACGTGGCACGTTGGATTGACTCTTACTTCTCTCATTTTTCGATCGTATTCTCTTGACATTATCTCATTGTTTTCGGATACATTTTTCACTTGAGATGTTTGCATTTCAGATCCAACGCTCACTGTGGGTTTCGACTGCGTAACCGATTCCAGTTCACTTTTCAGCTGGAGTGTGTACAGTTTCAACAGAGCCACTTGTTCTTCTAACGGGGCATTTTTGTCCGGTTGAGTGTTCTGTCGCCGAGAGGAATTCAAACGATTCGAACGCACAATTAGGCACAACACAAAGTCCATTTTAAATGGAGAAACGTGTGAATACAGACAAATGGATATTACTGTATTTGTCCTGTTGATGTGAGACCAGCGGACGTTAATCGTATTCCCTACGCTGTGCCTGTTACTAAGCCTCCTAAACTATTCCCGAATTCGGAAACAACGTATAGATAAACGAATGAACAAACCAGGTAGTTTGCCGTGTTAGAATTACAACGACAACAACTTAGTGGTTGTTTTCCTTCTCTCGAGATTCACGGCAGTTGAAAAGTCACTGCAGCCGGTCTAGTTGACCGAAGCCGAAGCCAGATGAAAAGTCGAACCAAAACACTAGGCTGTTTTTGGAATGATGCATACAAAGTTTCACAACCTCGCAGAAAGCCTTGAGGCGCCCTTGAGAAATCTGCCCCCTCGATTGACAGTTTTAGCACCAACAATATTTATTAGCACCAGGGAACGTTGTCACTTAAGCGTTCAGTCACAAAAGCATTTCAGCTGCCATTACTCACTATAAAGAAAGCATGGAAGCAATGTACAGCTGTTTCATCCTTGTTAGGAATCATCAGCAGTGCATATCCACCGTGCCCGAGCTGCACAGTGCTTCCATGGTTTCTTTATGGTGAGTTGAGCGGTGATATCACATGGTGGATTACTTCAAGAAAACATTCAATCTCTTAATACTAACATGTACATCCATCTTTGTAAGATATGAGAACGAAAAAAGACAAATATTGGGTTGAACCTGAACGTCATCATCACAATGCACATCGCGCTATTGGGTCAATTAGCGACTGTGAAAAACGCAATACGAACCAGCTCCTCGAATGGAGAGTTAGCATGAAGCCAACTGCAACTATAAGCAAGCAGGTACTCAAGTGCTCGGACCACTTTTGTTGAAGGAATAAGCTGTAAAGTTGTAAAGCTTAATCTAAGATAACATCCATGCGATTGAGTTCCTAAGAATCAATGAGAAATTCAGCAAGGCTAGGCTTGATGAAATACGTGGCATGGACTGGTTTCAATCGAAATTTCCAGGATGTTCAGTGCGTCAGGGGGCCAATTTTATCTCCGCCCCTTTCGGAATAGCTGTTTCCATTAAAGGTTGGTGTCTACCAGACCATAGACAAAACTCTTGCGGTGAACTTGAAGAGAAAGAAAATTAGTGAGAACGCTGATTTGAGTAGAAAAAATTATGGCTTCGTCAACCTCCGCATACTCATTATTACTCTAACAGCCCAAATTATCCCTGGTAATATGCGAGAAACAAACTGTCGGTTATTAACTGACGATGATCGAGTAGGGAAGAAGAACGCCGCAAATTTTGGCTACTGGCAAAAACCAGTTTCTACGGTGAACCGCCAGAGTCCTTTATCACGAAATGCACAACCTATAGCAAGCTTGTGTATTGTGAAAATCGCTGGAATGGTGACGATGGATTTCATTGCGAATGACTAGTTCAAGAAAAGCTAAACTAACACATCCAAAGTTGAGTGGCCTTACTGAGTGGCACCAACTAAATGGTTCAACACACATTAGAATACATATTGCATTTTCTTTGAAATGTTTTGATTTTAAAGAAGTAAAAACGGTGACAGCTAACTCACTTCGCGGATGACGGGGCAAAAACCATGTTCGGTTTTCCTACTCCATATAAAGTGGTGATGAATTCAAATAGTAAATGGTCATCAACCCCACAGTTCGGGATCTTTCAGCGGTTGTCGTAGGGCTCCGTAAGTTTCGAACGTGCGAAATCGTGACATACTTCGTTAGCGAGTCACGTGACGTGCTAAGCAGTCTAGACCGTTGGTCTGTTGGGACCGAGATCAGCTGGTCGTCGAGATGCGAGCGTAATTGACCATTTGCTTTCCGCTCGAACTATTCACCAAATTCGCTAGATAGTATTTTAATACATTGTAAATCAAATTTACATTGGGAAAGTCATTTGAGGAAGCAGGTTTTAGGTTCACAAGTGCAGAGATTGGGATATTGATTTATTTTCAGTGGATTTGAAAATCTGTTGGTCGTGCCTGAGGTTGTTGCGCTTCATGGGGTTCTGATTTCCGAATTTGGCGTTTAAGTCACAAACGTTTTATCACCAATCGAAGTGACATCATTAGTACACGTGCACAGTTGTTGGTATGCTGCTTTATTTATAAAATTGCTATTGGCTTTGACCCTGAACGTCTTCGACGACTTCGACCTGGAAACTATGCTTTTGTTTTCCACTTAATCCTCGTTCGTTTGACCTTCGAATTTAGGGAATTGAAATTCGGCCTGAGAAGTCTGATCCGTTTAGCTGTATGCCTTTATTTTTATTTTGAGTATGTGAATATTGTGATACAGTTCTGCAGACAGCCGTGCGTAAATAATGCATTCGTGATTATGGGTATGTATGACTTGATCTTCAATTCTCTCAGTTAGCCGGATCGTCTGCCTCTAATCCGAGTGTACACGTGACCCAATTTGATGTGCTCATTGTCTCGTAGTTCCTTGATTCAGGATCTCAACGTTATCCAGATTGAAGTTGTGTCCTCATTAGTCTTCGTTAACGGGTACCAGCGAGAGTGAGCCACGTCTTCTTGAAGCTAGTTTGTGCCTGTGCATTCGGGTGGTAATTTTTATCCTGGTTTGACCGGAACAACACTTGCCATAATCCATGCACTTTGTATACGACGCATGTGCTTTCTCCCGTTTTCACTCGCGCTTTTGGTTTTGAGACAAATCTTCTCAAAGCTTAGGATGTCCTATGACCAACCTCAAATTCCGGAGATTTGGGTTACCGTGCAGTTAATTCAGATACATTTTTGATCTATGACAGAAGGATCATTCTATTCGACTGTTCTTTTCGATTCGTTTACTTGGTTATGGTGTGCGCGGTTCTTCTCATGTTCCGTCCATATCAAATATATACAGAACTGAATCACAAAATATTCACATATTCAAAATAAAAACAAAGGCATGCAACTAAACGGATCAGACTTCTCAGGCCGAATTTCAATTCCNCCATAACCAAGTAAACGAATCGAAAAGAACAGTCGAATAGAATGATCCTTCTGTCATAGATCAAAAATGTATCTGAATTAACTGCACGGTAACCCAAATCTCCGGAATTTGAGGTTGGTCATAGGACATCCTAAGCTTTGAGAAGATTTGTCTCAAAACCAAAAGCGCGAGTGAAAACGGGAGAAAGCACATGCGTCGTATACAAAGTGCATGGATTATGGCAAGTGTTGTTCCGGTCAAACCAGGATAAAAATTACCACCCGAATGCACAGGCACAAACTAGCTTCAAGAAGACGTGGCTCACTCTCGCTGGTACCCGTTAACGAAGACTAATGAGGACACAACTTCAATCTGGATAACGTTGAGATCCTGAATCAAGGAACTACGAGACAATGAGCACATCAAATTGGGTCACGTGTACACTCGGATTAGAGGCAGACGATCCGGCTAACTGAGAGAATTGAAGATCAAGTCATACATACCCATAATCACGAATGCATTATTTACGCACGGCTGTCTGCAGAACTGTATCACAATATTCACATACTCAAAATAAAAATAAAGGCATGCAACTAAACGGATCAGACTTCTCAGGCCGAATTTCAATTCCCTAAATTCGAAGGTCAAACGAACGAGGATTAAGTGGAAAACAAAAGCATAGTTTCCAGGTCGAAGTCGTCGAAGACGTTCAGGGTCAAAGCCAATAGCAATTTTATAAATAAAGCAGCATACCAACAACTGTGCACGTGTACTAATGATGTCACCTCGATTGGTGATAAAACGTTTGTGACTTAAACGCCAAATTCGGAAATCAGAACCCCATGATTATTTTTTCCAGAATGAACCGCACGCAGTTTGTTCCCAGATGAATTAGGATCGTGACAGATAATCCAGATTGACTGTCCTCCACCCTAGGTCAATCACACGTTGAAAGCGGCCCATTCCTGAGGATAAGTTCGTAGACCAGCCTGGTCTTTGTCTGAAATGAAGATCCAGGTGGAATAAGGCAAATAACCAAGGCGTGTATTTCAACCGACATATGAACCACCTAATTTTGATTATTTAAGATGAAAGAGGTCATGTGACTGTTCTTGCTGAAATAAGCGAAGCAGGACTGAACTTAAACTGGGACGACCGATTAAACGTGCTAGACCACAGTTAATCTGGTTTCACAAAATGCGGGTCGAGAAAGTAAACAGTTGTGAACTTAACAATTCAGCAGGGGTAAAAACAGTACCATAAGCATCTTATTGATCTCCGATCCGACGTTGGCCATTTGCACATTCAAGTCGTAAATCAGTTCGTGTAACTTTTCCCGCATTGCTGTCATTCGTTCTTTGATTTCGGCTGCCTCGGATTCATGATATTCTGCTTTCTCCTGTAGACCGGCCAGTCGACCGTTCAGATCTTCTAATTCTTTAGCCAGTACTTTCGACTCATTGTTCTTCTCCTCGTACGTGACGGCCAACTCCTCCAAAGCTTGCAGAACATCTTTCACTTCGGAGCGACTTACATCAGCTTCGTGCTGTCAGACAGACGAAAAGGAAGGTTGGGTTAGGCGGAAGAGTGGTCAGCGCAAGTTAGTCTTAGGTAGGACGGAACGGTAGTGAATATGGTTCCAATTCACCTAACATACATCAACTAGGCTTCGTAATAACATATGACTTGTGAGCTCCATCAATCAGACACATGAAAACAAAGAAATGAAGAAGTTTAAAATTGACTGGTTAGCGAAAAATATGCCAATGAAATTGCGTAAGCCAACATATCGGTAGAGATCTTACTGCCCTAACTTACTTTTATCGTAATCTTGTCATACCTAGACCAGTGTGGAAGTCACGCCATACTGTGTTGCATTAGACTGAATATTCCAAACATTGCGAAAATAATGCTAGTTCATCAGAGACGATGACATCACAAGAGGTTATTGCTGAATCTCTGTGCCAAGGCGAAGCCGGAAACACCAACTCGTTCGGTCTTTTTCATGGACCGGCACTCACCTGCGCGCGCGCACACACACAGGCATCATTTATTCCGTTGATACATTCCCACTTGAATATCGCAAGTGAAGTCACAGTAATGTCAAATAAAATTGACCTAGAATGTCAAGTGCGTACAGGCACATCAATAAACACGAACAACAACTGTTATTGTTCACGTTTTTCTCCGTAAAAAGATTCGAGCGAGAGCTCACAGACGAAACGAGCCTGATTATTCTCATCCAATCAGATGAGGATACGTTCCTCAGTCAGTACATCCAACCGAAATTACCCCACATTTTATTGCATTGTTCGACGTGAACCGCGCTGACCGTTTCCAAGGCAGACGGAGGGACTTTCAGCTGCTTGTTCGTTTATACCTTAATGCTAACAATAAGTTATAGAAACACAGACTTAAAGGTTGGCTTCTGTCGTCTGTTCGGCTCTTGAGTTACTGGGATGTCACGTGAACAGAGGCAAGAATGTTGTACAAGGGTACAGACATATATGGACCAACAAATAGAAAGAAACAAGACATGATTTATGATCTCAGAAACTGTTGCACCACCGTCTTTCACACGAACCAAAATTGTTAGTAAACCCTTGATTCGGCACAAAAACGATTAAATCCACAATGATTAACGCCGAGGACGTGCAATCACGTGGTTCAGTCTAGATGGTTGGATCGACAATAGCAACTATCAAAATCACCTGGAGACTATCGATTTCATGGGAAGAAAAACATCTCTGTGGCCAACGACATTTGCTTCTGGAGCATAAATCAAAGTTCTGCAGTCTTGTGAAATGATTTCCCAATAAAACATGGATAGTTGCGTTGGGCCATGTTGTCAAACACCGATAGGCATTCGGCCGACGAAGAGAAAAAAACATTCATCGAATCGACTGTCTCTTGGATCGTGTTATTGCTTTAGTAGTCCAGTTCTTATTGGCTATTAGACTTTTTGTTAGAAACCCTGAGAAGTAAACGGCAGGGTTGTTTGCATCACGAAAACTCCCCACTATAAAGTGCAAAACAGATTTATGGAAAGCTAGGAGAAGCAACACCGTGTTAGAGAATGATTCGATTTCCGGCGTCTGTGCTTAGGATAACCTTTGAACCTGAGCGAATATTTATGGCGGACTGATTGCGCGCAAGTGACCATGGAGATGCGCTTTTCAACTCTTTTATCGCACTATTCGAGCAGGACATTCTGGTGCTATTGGGAACCTTTCAAACGTACGTCTAAACTGTCTCAACCGACTCACTTCCCGAGCACATGCATTCCACCAGCAGATTCGTGCTACCATGAACGTGATAATGTCCATACAAAACAGTTCACTAAATCGATTGCTGATTAATTGTTTCTTCCAGACGCCTGGCCACCAATTACACGCTGATACACGCATAAAAACACGTTTGATTTTATGCTTAACTGGTGCAACATCTCGAGCGTCCCCTTCGTTCCGACTGTGGCATCGAAATGCGTGATTCAGAGATGCCGATAGCTCTTGATCTAGCACAGTTATTCCCTTAATAATATGAAAAATGTGGTTAGTTGTAAACCAGCGGCAATGAACTCTAACCATCAGCGTTTCGAAACCGCAATGCAAGGGTAAATGGGAAAGATATACACATTTTTTTATCAAAAAACTATATTCACGATTAGTTTAATATCGATAATGCAGTTGGGACGCCACTCATTCCCTGCATTTTCTTTGGGAGAGGGTTGGGGGTTGACATGCTAACGGAAATACTGGAAAACGGATTGGACTAAATCTAGCGATCGCACATTCCTAAATAACCGTGAAGGGATGTGAAACTAGTGGGAAATGCAGCTGCACTTGTGATTCGTCTGTCATCAATCGGGAATCAATGTTTAACTATCCTGATGCTGGTGTCATGTAGCAGAAGAAGAGTTTGCCCGTTTCAGTATTGATGTACACTTGTGGAGAATTCCACATTCCCATCATCACTTCTACGAATGCCTCATCATGGTCATCGACCGGATGACTACTAAAAACATTGCTGCAAAAGGATTAGAAAAAGATCCAAACCTGCGCTCTCTCCAAGGAAATTTGCAACTTATCATTGTCCCGTTGCGTTTTGGTATAATCCTCACGAATTTGTCCCAATTGATGCTCCAATTTGGTCACAATTTGACTCAGCTTGTTGATCTCGTCATCTTTCTCATCCAGCAAACGAAACAACTCGATAAATCGTTCCTCATCACTCATCTCTGCATTTTGAATTAGCCGCGTACGCTGCATTGGGAGTGAGGGTTGGGAGTGAACAGTCTGAATGAACTCGTGATTGTTTGCCGGATTTTTAATGATGAAATCTGTCATATATTAGGAAAAATTAATGCACGAAAATTTCAGATGAACGCCTGATCTTGTGTGATTGTTGTTTAACTAGGTGTTTGGCCTTTACTGTGCCATACATTTTTTTTATCAAATTTTTAAATTCATAGATTTTCGGTATATAGACAAAAACACTTCTCTGAGTTGTCCAAAACAAGAAGTGGAGTTTAACCGAGCAAAACTGATGCGGCTTGCGGTCTGTGATTGACAAATTCTGGGCATTTAGACTTCTTGCATAACCAAGACGTGTGAACGTAGAAGCGATTTGAAACCGTGTATTTGCACACTAAGGACTGTCGATCACGCCGTGACCAGACGATTTTCGTGTCATGAATTCGTACTTGACTGATCAGACCAATCACTTAAATTGGTTAATTTAGTCCTGATCGATGACTTCAGATTAACACTCGCGCGATGCTAATCATTGTTTAATATTTTCTTAATTGTTCAAAATTGAATTGGTATTTTCGTGACTTGGGCAGTCTGCCCAATCGCTGTCCGCTTGAACAGCAGCACACGTACAAATATAGATAGTATAAATGTTTCGTTTATTTATCTAATGTTGAACGAAATATTAGACAAACAGGGTTAGGAAAACCAACGAATACTGTTGCTGTTATTCGTAATCAAAAAGTTGACACCGATTCACCCCTTCTGAGTGATTCGCAAATGACTGAAACGATTGATAAAAATCACTATGAAGTGTTGCGCAATCTTCAATTTACTTGCTCGCTGGGAATTTCAGAGGCAAAATCTCAGTGATGGGGCCGCGAATATCGAAATGTCGTCAGTACGTAGTCCATGGCACAAGAGTGGTCAAAACACTCAGGTCCAATAAGCAAGAGCATCAACAGGTCAGCAGTTTGAGGTAAAACTCGTGAAAGAATACTGACTAATAATGGGGTACTGATCGCCTAGCTTGAAGTAAAGAAACCGAGCAGAACCCATGAAAACCAACAAGTTTCAAAACAAAGGAAATAGTGATAAATTGATTGAATGCGTGTCAAATTCTAAGTGAAAGATTTGAGTTTTAAGTTCGTAGCCGATTATTTGCCAAAAGGGACGGGAGTCGAAAATATCGGAAATGATAAGATTTAAAAGATCGCAAAGTTGAAGTACAAGAAGAGGTCGATAAACATAAATAAAAAAATATATGAAAAACTCATCAGAATGGAATCTGTAGCATCAGGAGTGTGCATGGAAGCTGTTCATCGAAGAGTGCACAGAAGAACGACAACTGTGATTGGTTGATAATTGTTTGTCAGTTGGACTGAGCAAACCTTAGGAACGAGGACAGAATGCTCGACAATATACATATGTATATATAGAAGCATCAAGTAGTATCTGGATGCGTGAACAAAATTTGCCCGGGAGCACAGGACCGGTTTCACGGTTGTTGTTTCCCGTCATTTGTGCGTATATGAGTGTGCAACCATGTGGATTTTCGTACAGTGTGCAAGGGTTTCCCACACCTAACGAGCGACATCAATGGCGAATCCTTTCGTGTGCTCCTCTGCAAGTTTTTTGCACACATCCAGATACTACTTTCTGCTTCTTTATGTATATATATATATTGATTCTGGGGCCTATATATATGCAAATCGATCTGTGCAACGTGTTCACAACTAATACGCTGGTTATTCCCATTTTTCTCTTCAATATTACCTGTATTCTATTCGAATGCTTGATTTCCTTGAGGGTTGCATGCAGGGAGTTTTCCCAAACTGCAGTTGAGTTATAACCTAGGGCAGCCTATTCAGAGACACTGACCCGACGATCTAACCATGTTGGCATTGGTACAATTTGAAGGTCCGTTAGCCCACTGGGGTGGGTGACTAAATACTTAGTTCGTATGCACTTCGGGTAAAGCTTGACTTCCTGGGTGTCCAGTACACCCGTCCACCATAGAATCCTATTCCTCGTAAAGCACTCAAGCTCGTTTTGGAATTAGGGTTTGGCTCTCTCTCCTTGAGCGATCATCGAAGATCAGTAAGCGCAGTGAAGAGCGGCAGACGTTGGTTTTCGTCCACGTACTTTGGTAAAAACATCTCCGCAACAATGAAACAGTGTGTAGAATTTCGTCGGAAAAGGGTGCTTAAAAAGCATGGTTATGTAGGAGCACGAT
Source organism: Fasciolopsis buskii (assembly GCA_008360955.1). Classification (NCBI taxonomy): domain Eukaryota; kingdom Metazoa; phylum Platyhelminthes; class Trematoda; order Plagiorchiida; family Fasciolidae; genus Fasciolopsis; species Fasciolopsis buskii. The sequence goes on from LUCM01010968.1 coordinate 44,194, forward strand.
CAAATGTACTTGCCTGCTTACATGACATTCAGTAACAGATTATTCAAGTTACGATTTATCTTGGGCCATCTGTACACTGAATTTGAGTCGCATTATCACAGACCATATGGGCCAATCATTAATATCCGAACTTCATCGTAATAATAGTCCTCAGTAGCAAGAGATCTGATGTGAATTCTCGAATGATTCGTCACGCAGTGTCAACATCCAATTTGCAAACGAAACTGTTTCATAATCAAATTTGATTGTAAAACTTGCCTTGAGAAAGACTACCCACGGTAGTCGAAACGTTGGCGCATTACATCTACCAACAACGCTGTGTTATTAATATTATATCATTCACAATAGAAACTGTTTCATCCTTGGTAGGAATCAGCAGAAGTGCATATCCACCTCGTTGGAATCGGACGCGAACCCGGGACGAACCACTGTGAATAGGACGAACTAGACATTACGGTTCATCGTACATTAACACGTGATATAGCACCCATATCCGCCATTGGATTTTGCAAGCCGCAGACCTTTAAACGTACCAGATAAACGACTTCCAGTTTAGGACAAACTACTCGATAGCAAGCGAAAACATTTACGCGCGATGGATGTGCGCTACTAATGGTTCCGGACACAGAAGATGCAGTTGTACATGACGAATTATGATATGGTGCCCTTCTTTCACTATCCTTGAAGATTAACAATAACAGCGACAATTTTTGATGAAACGTTCTTATCTATTGAGCTCTAGGGATAAGAACAGACCATATTTCAGGCCTTTTCTTGTCTGACAAACTCGTTCGAAAGCACGACGGTTCGAAATATGGTACTAAAGTCTATATCACGTCACAACTACAGCCATGACTAGATTAGGCAATTCGGAGTTCTATTTTTTGCATTCCAGAAGGTAAAACACTTCACTTTTTATCTATTACTCGATAAATGTATAACATTTTCGGGAGTCATCATCATCATTATCGTTCAGCTTTAGGCAGCAGGACGAGCCTCATTAACCATTGTATTACCCAATACTTTATACGTTATTATCGAAAGAATGAATAGGCAAGAGTTGGAACTACAAGGGAACGAGGTAAAACGGCTGCCGTCGTAGCTCTCACAAGCAACACACTCTTACTTAACAAACGCGTATTTTTCCAGCCACTCGGATTCGGCAGAAAATGGCAACCCGATCGCAAACACCTAGGGTTCGGTGCCATATATCTTGGATATAGGGCATAGCTAGTAGACGAAACGTGGGAAACTATCGACTTTGAGAACATTTGAAACCGGCACATTTACCCAGAATGCCACGATGTTTAACGCTTGACTACATCCTGAACCATGAAGAGTATGACGGTTTCCCAAAATGCTATTTTAATGTCCTTGAAAGCATCCTTTATTGTGAACATCTCTATTTTGTTGTGACCAGTGCGGATTTTGTCACTTCTGATGTGATATTTAAGAGTATCGTTAGGTAAGAGCTCAATAATTTCGTGGAATCCGTTCTGCCGCGTTTCCCAAGTACCAAAAAGAGGATAGGGTATCGTACAAAATCGCGGAGAGCGAAATTAGAGTTGAAAAGCAAGATGGATTATAGGCATATCATTGAGTTTGGTGCGTCCAGTCAAAAGCTTTATTTCACCGATGCGATTGGACAGCTTAAGCAAACAGCAAGTTTAGCCTGGCGCCACATACTGCGGAGGACTCATGTTCACAGAGAAAAGATTCCCAATCAGTAAGAATTTTAAATCTACTTCAAAGGAACGAGCTACATAATCCGCCAATTATTAATTAGCTAATCTCGACCAGTATACACCCGCTATAACCACTACCCTACTGATAGCCTCAGTGGGACGTCCATACGTGAGAACAGATTCAGAGGGTATGCATACAAAAGTCAGGCCTCATTCTACAAGACCTGAATCGCAACAGACAGCCAAACAGTTTCACCGTGGTGTACTTAAGTTTAATTCCGAAATGCACGGTAAATGCTCCAGTTTTTCACCTAATGATTTCTTTTGTGAGGAAAATAGGGCTATTTTCCTCTACGTGTGACCAGACTGGACCTGGTTCGTCCTGTAACAACCAAGACATGCAAATTGTCATACCGTTCCATTTTATTAAATTCAACCAATTAGGACTGTAGACACACGACGGCTGAGTCACTTTCCTTTGGTCCATTGTTAGTCAAAATAGAAATCTATCAAACTCATTCCTCTTGCCAGATAAAAAGACAGCGACAATGCATGTCTGATCTGGCTGCGAACTCCATGTATACATTAGGCCTATTTTTCGAGAACTGAAATCTGCAAACTGATCTTTTATTGAAAAAAGATAAAAAAAAGTCGACCAAATCACCAACTCCTGAGCATGAATGGATTTCTGAGTTTCAACTAATTTTCCGTCAGTCGATTGGGTTACATCCAATTGAAGTGCAAATCCACAATTGGATAGATTTTATTTTTCGAATCACCCGGTATATAATTCGAAGTATGAATAACTAACGCACCTAAGTTGAAATCGAAATGTTCTGTTGTTATTGGAATGGTCGCTTATTAGTATCTGGCTCGAATGTGTTGAACGATATGACCGCACAAATTGGTTGAGTTAGCCCTATGAATGTCATTATACCCTAAAAGAAATGAAATTCTTATAAAGAAAAGGAATATATATGATAGTTTTTTCTATACTGGTTAATTTGCTTAGCAGCTGTCATCAAAAGTGACAAGGTCTGTCACTTGAAAACTCATATATAAGAATGTTTACAGATGTTGTGCCACGGGGGAAAAGGAGAAAAAGAAGAGTGAGGAGGAAACAGGAAAGAAAAAGAAATATTTGAGTAGAATTAGCTATACATGTAAACCACTTCTGAATTTTCCTCCACTTCATCCAATGTCCATCGTCGTTCGCCCTTTGTCAGCAGGCCGCCGCAGTACTCCGTCAACCTGTTCAGCTAAAGGTAACCTGCAGGACGGCAGCGTGCTTCCAGACTAGTGGGTTGGTTTCCGAACCCCGTCTGATAAACCTTGAGGGGGCAGTGGGACACTGCACGAGACAGCAGTACTGTTTAGGTGACGCGTCACATATTTCACGTGACAGCGTTGTGGTATATTTTGCTTGGAAATCGTCCAAGCAAAGATACATCACTTGATCAACATTGCGTCGCTTCTTCCTAGACGCTTATTCAGAGACCCCGGGCTCAACTTAATCACGGATAAACAATACTCACAGCTTCAGTTATTTCGAGGGCCTGATCACTCCCAGCGATTTTGCGACGATCTCATCGCTAACTTTCAAAACTAGGGCAGCCTTCGGGAACCTACAACACTTACGCCGTCCCCATGACATGCGGCATCCATCAAGAGAACGGTACAAAATGACAGTTCGTGGTGTCCTCCTTTAAGGTTGCCCGACTTGTTCCATCCGAGTCCAGAATGCTCGGCGACTTTCTGTCTTCGACCACCGATATCTTCGAAGCATTGCTCGTGTCTGCTGAGAACATCGGGTGATCAATGATGGGGTGCATGCTCGTATATTGGGTTCACACAATCTTCCTCTGGCTGGGATAATCACTCTACATCGCCTTCAGCGAAGTCAGAGCGGAGAATGCTGCGTGGCTTGCCTGTGAGAACTGATCTCTCTTAAAAGTAATCCGAATGTGTGTGGTGAAAACACAAAACTTTTCCCCTTGTTTGTATTTCTATACTGAAATTCCATTTACATTCTATTGAGTTTGCACCTTATTTGAAGCCAGTGTATAATATATATATACATATACATACATAATATAAACATGTATACATTACAATATACTACTCTGAGTGGCCATCTCCTTAACTGAGACCCGGGGTAGCACGCAACTCTCTGAGTGGAACCAGAGCACTTATTAACGATGCTGTCCAGAAATAATACCCGGTTCCGATTCTCTTACCAGGTGACTCCTCAGGTGTCACAGAACCTGCATTGAGTCCCATTGTTCCAGGCATCAGACCGCTTTTGCCAGTTACAAAGACATTATTAAATACACCCTCGACGATTATCTTTGACTGATGAAAGTACCGGTTCCGCGATCCAAATGACTGATCTGCACCACGCAATTTCTAGTGACCTTCTAGCACTAAGTAAGCAGGAGTGGGCTTCTTTGATGGGAATCTATCTTCGTTAAAATGGTGAGACAGTGCAGTTGATGAGCAGATGGTATGACGGGTTTCTTGTCACAGCTACTGAAGAGACATTACGGGATTTGAGTTCTTATAATCGACCCCTAGGATCCCCCGGCTGTGTTAGAGTGGTTCCTCTTTCGACCGGATTTACTAATAGACACATTTTCCATCCCATCTGGCCAGTTCACAAGGAAATAGAGACTTTATTCTTGATGGCCAATGCAGCACGGTACTATCTTCGGAAAGCCTGTTAAACAAGAAATACGTGAGAACCCTGGACTTAGTACGGAGCATCTCGGCTTTCGACACCATATATATTGTCATCATCTAATGGATACGGATGAATGGCAAAACCTAGCTTCACGTGTAGTTTGCTGCGTTCATTTTCTATCAACATGCTAAGAGTTTTTTGCAAGCTGGTCATCCAACGATAGTAATCTGCTTTATTCAATGAGCAATGAAATAATACGATAGCATCAAGAAGACGTTTAGAGACCAAAAACAATCCGAGACTTTCAGGTTATAAAATTTGTGTAAAATCCAATAGACCGGTCGGTAAGTTCTCACCTGTTTCGCCATCTCAGCCAACGAGGGCGGTAAGCAAGTGTTGTATGAGGTCTCAGACAGTGTAGAATTATTGACACGTAGGCTGAGCTCGGTAGAAAGTATTCCGCCCATTACATCTGAGGTATCTCCAAGTTCGCGAAGTAACGAGGCATACTGTTCTTCTGTGTACCACTGTTCTTTGGTTGGCTTCTCGCCTACAATCAAAGAGATGAGTTGAGTGGAACATAAAGTGCAAGTAAAAAAGAGTGACTAAATGTTGTGTCGTGATTTTTGAACTGATAACACTTGAATTTCAGTCACGGAGCCGAAAAGCAGGTGCACTGATAGAAAATGTGGTCGAATTTTTCCAAAACAGGTGAATCACAGGTCTAGACTGAACAAGTAGAGCATAGGGTTGAACTTTTCAGCATTAAATGGATCCGTGTTTGTGAGCGTGCATATGATATCAGATAGTATCAATAAACAAACCAACAAACCCCGCCAGAACAATATTTCAAACAGTGAGTTAATAAATTTTGACCAGTCCCAGGACAAGTAATCTTCCGATTGTTTATCAGTCTCTTTATTTGTGGGTCCATACAGTGGGATATGGAACTAACTAGAGTCAAGAAGCTGGGATTAGTTTTTTAATCATATTCCACTTCCACGTTTTTTTATTCAGTTGTATGATTACCGGAAACTTAACAAGACGTGAAAATCAACATCATGCGATCCATTCTGAATTTCTTTCGAATTCAGTATTGTTCGAAATATCTGCGCTTTCACAACCTGATTGACGAGTGAATAACCGAAGGAATGAACTGATTACTTCTATGATTTATTGGCTATGAGACACCAACGTGAAATAATCTGGCTTACTGAATAAAGTAGCCTACAGTTCTTACACGCCGGATCTAACTAGTATTTCGTATACCAGTAGTCCCTCATTGTACTATATCAGTCAGCAGACATCTGCTGAATATCCATTTTGGTATTTGATTCGAACTAATCCACGGAGTGATAGCACTAGGCCTGAAACTCAAGTGATTTGCGTCTTTTTGGAATGTAAGTAGGCCCGAAATGCGTCCACTGTGCCCCCTTGGGTCGCTGAACCACAGTCGCGAGTTGTTTAACGATGGCCAGAATACACTTAAAGATAGTCAGAGCATAACTAACGACAAGCAGTAAGGTAGTTCATCCCGGTTAGAAGGACGAAATTGAAACCTGCAGGTAGTTTAAACGAATTTTCAACAGTCGTTTGAGAGCGAATCACTCCCAAGAGTTTATACGTTTGTGATGTCGCAGCGTCGCTGTCCTCTGGTTGTTCTGATATTCCTGAGTGATCTGGCACAGCTGGCTGGAACAATCTCTCCCTGACGGCTCAGTCTGATCGATATAAGTGGTTCATATCACGCGTAAAAGCAACCTGCGCTAGATTCCATAGTTTCAGTGATTTTCCGAAATGCTTCGGCTACCTGGCCAGTTTCGTCTATCAAAGTTCGATCCTGCCCGGCTTGGCTACCGCGTCAAAATGACGCCATAATTCGGCTGATCTTCCCTGTTTGCTGCTGACCGTTGGTATACGATTTCAACGTTTTGACTAACAGCATTCTGCTTGTCATTCGTCACCGGTTATTCATTCAGATTTTGATCTCGTACATTGGCAGGTAACCATTGCATTAGCGTTTCCATTCTCAGGTTTCGCTGTGCGAAACGACAACACCTTGTCAAAGCCTTGGATGGATCTATCATGAAATCATACAATACACGACTGAATAGCAAGTGCTTTGGAATACCAGATGAAACTCAGCGAACCTACCTAACAAGATAATGTTCTATAGTCTTTGCAAACTGCGTTTATTAAAAACTGAAACCGGCCGTAAAAAAATAGACTGTAAACAAATCACTGGCGTTTATTTGGCATTTATCTGGTGTGTCGGTTGACGAAAGTTTCTCAGTCGTGCGCACATGTCACCGATCGGCCATAGACACTAAACTGTCTCAGTCGATCAAGGCAGTGTCGCTTGTAGTCTGATTTCTTTGTTGCAAACCTGCTCTTTCACCTGCCTGATGCTGACGTAATTCTTATCAAGATTTTTTCAGTGCGATTATCACCATGGTTACCCAAGGGGGTTAGTGCATTAAGAAGCCGACTGAAAGCAATGAATGAAATGAAAATGATGCCAAGCTTGAGGTAGCATTTTATCAATTCACCTCCTCTCCATCGTTTGACTTCTCCGTCCAGACCGGTCAGTGCGCTAAACAACTGTTTTGTTCGGTCACTTTCACGCTCGTACAGTCGGCGCCATTCCTCGGCTGTCAACTGAGCATTGGGAGTAACCTGATTCTTAATGGTCTTAGCCCGGACTCCAAATATCATAGTAGATTTGGTTTCAGTCTGTTGGGAAGAGAGAATAAGGAAACGATTGACAAAATGAAGCTGGCAAAAGAGTCTTTCATCCAAATAACTTGGCTGTCGAGGAGACCAAAATGGTTCAATTTAGAAATTTTAAAAGAAGTCACTCGTGGGGTAGCTAAAAATTACATTGAATGTTAGGCTTATATATATATATATATAACATTTCGGGCCTCGTTTTGAGAATGCTAATTATCCTTAGGAAAATAATAGTTGGAGCAATTCGGCATTCATGAAAAATTCGTGATTTTCAAAAGCAAAATCCATAAACAACACCCTTGAGTAGCGGTAGCAGCGAACAGGTAGTCTGTGACGTCTACCAGTCCATTTTATTGTGAAACAGCTGCTGCAAAGACTATCGGTGCTTGGAAACAAACATCCTTCTAGTAATGTTAGAATATTGCGAGAAAATTCCACCAGCAAATCGGAGGTTAGGATTAGAGTACTTTGATGCAGACCTCAGTCGACAGAAGAGGTCCTGGATTCCAAATACTAAGGTATCTAACACGCATTATGCATGCTGTTACATTGAATCCCTCGTTATGCGCGGTAACGATTGGAGGACGAGCAGAGGCTGCCAATCCATGACTTCGAGAAAAGGTAAGAAAATCGTAACCATTGGAAAGTCCCGAATCAGTCCATCTAGACTACCGGGTTGCGGCGCACGATATCCTTGAGCAAAATTGAGCGACAGCATTTTCATTAGTTATTTTGCACAAACTGGTGTGCAGGTCGTGCGCCAGTCGAACCATCGCGAAGAAGACAAAATAGGAGGGAGCAACAAGAAAGAAAATGAAATAATGTATAGACATCATCACAAATGACCCTTTTGCCATCAGCCTTCCATCGGGATCTATGGTTTATCAGTGGGCTGGATGTCATCCGACTACCGAAACCAACGCGATATGGCTGGGCGCCACAGTCATTACCGCATAAGAATTAAAAAATTTGTAATTTGTACACTAACTATTTCTTCTTTTAGTTCACCTCTGGGAAGTCGGTGGTGAGAAGTAAGAACCAAGATCCGTGCACACTGGGGTCAGGATAATGACAGTGGAAACTGTAGTGAACTCAGTCTCTTTTTACATTGCATTCTGTTATTTAGTAGCCAAAATCTGTATTTCGCTATTCTTAATGCTTAAATAGACCGGGTTTTTCAGGACCTGACCCAACATCATGGCTGTTGAACTGGGCCAACAAAGTAAACCTGGAGACCATTCAGTGGAACGGGGATCTACTATTTAACAGTTAATTTTTACTGTTAAACCTTGCCAAACCACTTCTTACACTTATTATATGAACTTGCAAGACATCTGCCTTTTCGTTTTTACTTTTATTTTATGTTCAGACTTCCAGACTCCTTTTAATTAAGTACGGACACAAGTGATTTGAACCTCAGCCGACAGCACTGTTTGCAGTTAAGACAGCCTATTCTTCGAACTCAAAGGGATTTTATTTTCATTGCAATATTAACTGCACCATCAGTTAACCAGCATTATAATGTTGCTAGTGCCAGGATGAAGCCATAGTAACCTTCAAGGATAACTTGCTCTAATGTCAAGGTCAGACCTAGGGCAACAATGCTACAAACTAAACTGAGCACAGGCCATTGTTTATACGATCATTATGTCACATCAGCTGGCAATGAAACGTTTGCGATCTAAACGCCGAACTTGGCGCTAAAAAAACTTTGAAAACTGCCAACCGCAGCTGGAAAACACACTAGTATTCACGATTGTTGAAAATAACAAGCACACTGCCTGTCTAACGCCTAGCTAATCAACGATGACACATTACCGATGTTGATAGTTTGCGTGACCTTGAGATTTATGGTTAGGGTTCAGCACTCTGTTTTACCGGCCAGAGTTAAGAGACCTGTTGCGAACTCCGATTATTTGTTTAATAAGCGTTAATTGTTAATAGGTCCCATAATTGTCAACCTAGTTAAATGCAGTTTTCCTTTGTTAACGGAGGAATCAGGCCTGTCTTTTGGTCGTTCAATCCTTTGGGTGACCATAAGATATTCTGATAAAAAGCGAAATTGGAGACTTCAACACGAGCATTGTTTTGGGAATAACTGGATTCAAGTGAACTAAAAAAGATAAGCTGACCCTGATCACTTAAACGAAGCCGACAGTGGTAAAAACAACACCAACAAAAAATTGGATGTTTAACAATGTGTGGGATCAAACCTGTGGTTCGCAAATGGAATGCAAATTCACTACAAGTACACATATCTGCCCTACCTCATTCAGCGTAGATGGAGATGCGGCGATGATGATTGTTGTCTTCGAATTTCCTCCCAGTGACTGTTGCAGGATCCGAGTCAGCTTGGAATCCCGATAAGGAATATGTGTCTAAAATCATTTGAATCAAGCTGTAATTATCACAACCAGCTCACACAAGAATGATGGATCACATGATCACATGAGAACACCGTAATGAACCTTAGAAATAAAGGGTTAACCAGATCACACCTTTCCATAGCTAATGAAACCGGGTTAGCAGCGTTCTGGCCTAGGCTTCCATTCCCTTGGCATTTTTCTAAAAGATCTTATCAGATTCTCATACGAATCGAAGCAGCGTGTACGTGAGTGTTCAAATTTAAGGATGATTGGAAAATCATGCCTATCTGACAGGTGGTACTAACCACATAGTCCGTGGACATTTTCACCTACCATCCGCATGTGCATTTCTCATATACCTCCATTTTACTCCTGACTATATGAGGGGACGAGGCAATCGCAAAAATGATAGTTCGAAAATTCAAACTTTTCCTTTGTGGAACTGCAATGAACGGATCAAGGATTTCCAAACTCTTTACTTGCATTGTCTGTGGTAGCTCCATGTTAATTCTTTGACTTCAGTGTTGACAATTCGATAATCGTGTCATCAATTTTATAATCAGCAGGGCTTATCAGCCGTGACCCGATGAGGGTAGATCTCGGGAAAACGAATGTGAATCGGATACCATGGCCACCAGACTGTGCGTTCCGTTTGTCGCTAGTCCGTTCGCTACCTTTGCCAAGTGATATTAGTCCACTTAGTCACGGGCCTTTGTGAGGTCACATCCCGTTACGCACAGAGATCGACTATTATTTGATGAACAGATGCTCTCAGCTTTCGCTAACTGAAGGCAAGCCTCTTGGATTATGGTGGATATGCACTAACAATGATTCACAGAACATATGACGTAACATCTGTGTAATGTTTCTGTCGTTTTCAGCAGTGAGTTACATGTTGGTTCCTTTTGATAAATTGTTTGAGGGCCTATTAGCAAAATGGACTGAAAAATCAAATTCTTCACTTATTATATTCTACGGCAGATATCTCTTGTAAAACTAAAACTGAAACACACTTCAACAATTTTTTTCATGAACACAGTGTAGACCTATTCCTGATTCCTATGTGTATCAGAATGGAAATTATGCATAAAGTGATACTTGATCAAGACGAGTAGTAGGACATTCGTTTTGTTCAGAAAATGATTATACACTCAAACTCAGAGCTCAACTCTCCGTTAGGAACCATGAAGCACCGTATAGTTATTTCATTCGTCTTGTACATCACTAGTGATGAAACGATCTGTACCGAGCAAAACTGTTAGATGCTCAAGTAGGCGGTTCAACAAACCTTTAAGATCCGATATGGATGGATTGGCTATTTTAATTTTCGGCTCAATATAATTTGTTCCCTAGTCGCGCCCCGGTTCGGGTTTTGTAGATATTGCCACGCTGGCGATTCAAAACGGGACGTAGGTACTCAAATAAAAATCCTCCGTAGTTTGACTATGGTTTCCTTTGTTAGGCAACCGGTTGATATAGCCATTAGCTAGCATGGCACACGTTGAACATGGAAAACTCATTCTAAGCAGCTCAATATTACTCTAATTACTATCTCGACAAACTTTCTCATAATATAATCCTCTCAGGTTTTTAGCTGATTGTAAAATCAACCCCTGTGCCAAAGTTATTAATATTGGATTAAAACAAAACTAAATGTATCAGATTAGGATTTATTAGAAACTTATGGTAGGCATAGCCAGAGCATGAAAAACCATCACTGATTTTTCACCTATTCAGTGTGCTTGGTGGCTGGTTTCCAGCACTATTTTCTTCCTCAAGTGCAACACATTTGTGTGCGTGTGTGAGCGTAATTTGATGTGATAAAGCTGTTATCTACGGATGCGAATTTTCACTCACTTATTCATATATACAAGTCGCAATCGCTTGCTGTTCGTGTGAGGGATCGATGTTATTATGCTCGAGGGGGTGCATTTCGGACTGTGCTTTTCACGTACATACCTCAGATCATCTGGTAGGAATTACATTTGGGAAGCACTGGACTCGAGTATCGCGCTCATTTGAGCCCATCAGTGATGCGTGCTCACTACCGCATCCAGGGTTCGAACATGGGCTTTCTGACCGAAGGGCACACATTGTCACTGCGCCACCAGCTCCCTTCCAAGCTAACCAGAATTAGTGAGTGTTCTGAAAAATAGAAGTCGAGACTAAATGAGACTCCAAAATGCGCCTGGTACGAGGACCACCGAACTGCTTTCGCATTTGCGTCTCCAGCTAAAATCACGATGCCATTCCGCTTCGCTGAGCATGTTCGGTCATGCAGCTTATGACATGAAATACCTTTGATCGCATTTGGGTTGCAATCTGTGGCTGCGTAAGCTGAGATGATGAACAATTGAGTCCATCTCAGCAATGACTTCTTACTTTGCGCGAGCATCCAAGCCTCACTTCGCCTAGCAGGTTGTCAGATGAGACCTAGCCAAACAGTCCAGCCTCACTCCACTCCTTGAGATCTACGCCAAAGCCAGGGAGACCAGAAACCGTGGTGCCAGGATTTCCCGCAAGGCCTAGCTAAAACTTCACCGAAGGATTGAATGGAAATGTAAATCGAGTGACAGTGCAGGACCCTGGAACGAAATTCTATTGGACACAATCCCATCGATGATTAGGGTCTCCAGAATATCAGAAAGCGTGTCCGCTGTCCTACGCTCCTTAGAGCTGGCACGTTGCATGTCACGAAAACAATACCGGTGATATTTGGAAGGTAAGCAACGTAGGGGGCGAAATAGACGACATAGAATTCCCTTCAGAAACTGAATATTCAAATGAAAAAACGGGAGCAAAAGGAAAACTGGCTGCTTTCGGTGTTAGAATACGTGCATTTGTAGTCGGAGCGTCAGCTTGAAAAGAACTGAAAACTCTAGGTTGAAGATCTATCATGGATAGTTGCCTTAGTAGTTGTTGTACTGAACCATCACCCACTAAAGACTAAGCTATTTATTCGAGGATACACTCATAGACATTGCGCAGCTATATATATATATATATATATATATATATATATACAAGAATTACCAACGAATCACAGTTGTGGTTCTTTTGTGGACTCTTCGAAGAAGAGCTTCCATGCACACTCCTGATGCCACAAATTAGGTTCTGGTGAGACACCAATTCGGAGTGTACAAGTATAAGGATGTTTGAGCAAGAGAGCGCCGGGTACGCACACCTGAAGAGCGACAAAACTGCAAAACCGGTGGTGTGCTCCCGGACAAATTTTGTTCACTCATCCAGACACTGCTCACAATTTTTGTATATATATATATATATATTCAAAGGTATAGACGTACAGAGCGACATGGATATCATATGTGACTCTGTTTTACAGTTAAGTTAACTCCTACTGTCATGGTGAGATCGCACGCTGACGTGCAGTTACAGCTTGGTTGGCGCCATGAACCAAAGAACCATACTGGATAGAATATCTGAAACTTAAGAGTCAATGACGCTTGCAAGATCAGTTGGGTAGAGAGCTGACGAGGCAGCTTCCTGGTCTGCTTTTTGAGGTCTGATTTCAATTGACAAGTCGATCGGGAAAAATGACCGGCAGAGTAATTAACCCAAGTAGGTGGTTTTCGATTCGGCCGCTATCCGTTGCCTGTTGGATGGGTTCTTGCTAACTTCGAAGGCTTTAGTTGAGGACCCTAATGGTTCTCCTGCGTAGCGGCCGCATTTTCCAGTCAGCACTCCCCCTCACCTCTAATGAGTATGGTAAGTGAGTGAGAGGTATTCCACATTACATCGACTGCTGTAAATGATTACTGTAGGCGCGCTACTCATATCATCGGACAGGTTGCTCAGCGGTAGGTGCGATATTGGGTGGAGAACACTATCCTTTACTTAACTTTTGTTTCATGTCACCAACTGTTTCTCCTTCTCTCATCTACTTACCCATTATGGGGTCCTACATAGCTGGTTCAAAGATTATTTATCACTGGTTTCCGTCACCTTCTTGCGCTGGGTTGACGCGCCAGTGCTTCGTTAGTCACAACTATGGCTCGAGGTCTACTGGGAGGATTCTCAAAGAAAATCCATTTGCCAAACTTCGTCTTTCCAACGTAAAGATTGCATGAGATGCCACTAATGGCTCTGGCTCCGTAGATTTGGGTGATGGAAGCATTATTGTATGGATAGGAAACAAACTGGATGTACTACTTGAGATTGATCGTTCACTCTATTTGGCTGCCTTCAACGTTCGCATACGAGGCGAGGTAGGGCAAAAAGTCGTCCCAACAAGAACCATCGAAAATTTCACAATAGATGTGTGCTGCATCTTCAAAAGGCGCACACAAAATTCTGCTTTCACAGTTACTCTTGGAAGTCTAAATGCCACTGCTTTCTCCCGATTCTCTGTATGCGTCTCAGGTGACCGGGTTTCAAGCGCTGATCGTCGTGGTGTTTGTTATTCCGGGTCACTTTGACCACGGGAATAGAGCGTGGACTGTTAGACTGAATCACAGTCAACCATCGTTTGTATGCAGTTCAGTTGGATAGTTTTGTGCATGTTAACAGCAACTGACTCAAACGGCGATGTTTGTTTGTCACGTTTGTGTATGCTGTCATCGACTGGAGCTCTCTTTAGGTTAAAGATGAGTTCCACCGGGATTTGTTTCCATTAGCTTGAGATTTGGTTTCAACGGACGTTGTGTTTGTTGCTGTTGATTATAATGTCGAAGTTGGTTTGCTTTACCAACGAGGGGACGGAAAGGTACCCTGGGAGCCGATTTGCTGTCCCAGACATTCAAANCGACCACAGCAAACGCGTTATTGCAGTTTGTTCCACACACGGATTGTTCCTGGAGAACACCAAATTTTGCCAAAAAGCGACATCGGCTCATCTGGTACCTTCTCTCACATTCACATCGCTAGCCTCAGATCAACCACATTAGTGCTGGTCGCCTTTGGGGTGATCTATCAGTTGTTCTGCTCCGTGCCTTTGGACTCACATCGCGCCTTGGTTCGTGCTTGCTTCCGATTGGGCATAGTTTGGTAGCACCAAACGATATCCTCACGCCATGCATGACTGACTCCAGACGACAGTCGCCAACTTCAGTTCCAACCAGCTTTAAACGTGGTTGCTGTCAATAAGAAATGCCTAAGAGCCGGGCACAGAATCCTCGCACTCAGCGTCAACTGCCACACGGAAACCCATGCCATGTAATACTCAGAAAGCGATGGATAACCCAGACCTCATTTGATTTGTTGAGTGCCGGAAGATCCATTCTTTCGGATATTATATAAAATGGGACTCACAAACCCCTGAGTCGCCAACAAATCAAGAGCCTGAATAATGACCACAAGGAGTGGTAGATGGGTCAACGCGGAAATTGAAAAACACTACATCTGTCGAAATAGCTTGAAAATTTACCGACTGATTAGGAGTGGCAATCTATGGAAGCCAAGTATAAGCGAGATGATCAGGGAACCAGGCGACTCACTGGTTCGCTCTCAGAAGCATCGGATGGACATTTTGTCAGATCATTCTATGGACGAGTTTAACTGGCCCACCGCCACAGTGGGCCTTCTACCTCTGCCTGCAAATAAAATCATGCAAGAGGATATCAACTCGCCACCGCAAATGGAGGTGATGAGGAAGATAGATTGTCTGAAAACACATGTGGCAGCCAGAACAGATGGAATGTCGCCGTTCCTGTTCAAACAAGGTGGCAAAGTGTTACCATCGGGGTTGAAACTCTCCTGGAATCAATGTGGGCAAGAAAACAGATTCCTGAGTACTGGTATTGACCAGTGATCTTATGGACTTACAACAATGGTGATATGCACCAAAGTGAAAATCAAAGAGGAATTAGACTGGTAAACACTGTATTCAAACTTCTCGCGACCATTATTCTCCACGGATTATCTAGTACTCATGAAAGGTGTATATGTGAGGATCAAGCCAAGTTTCCACTCGATCGGGAGTACACTGACCAAATCTTCAATTTGCGAAAAAGCTTGAAACATAGGGACACCTGTAAACCGAAGATATCTGCCTTTCGTGATCTGAAAGTGG
Organism: Fasciolopsis buskii; assembly: GCA_008360955.1. Lineage (NCBI taxonomy): Eukaryota > Metazoa > Platyhelminthes > Trematoda > Plagiorchiida > Fasciolidae > Fasciolopsis > Fasciolopsis buskii. Next base: position 59,683 of record LUCM01010968.1, read on the forward strand.
CTTTCGACTCAGTCGGTCGTGCAATTCTGCAGTGTTACATTTTACTGAAGAGTGAGCTAGAGAAATTCATTTCAATTGTTGGGTCTCTGTATGCGAACAGCGTCGTGTTTATGACGATATTTAACCCAAACTCACCACGAGAAGTGGTATTCGCTAGGGTTTCGCCCTTTTCGCTTTTCATTTTCGTCATTGCGCATTAGGGTTCAATCTTTATGGGAGCCACTTAATTGAATAGATAGGGTGATTGGATCACGTCCATGGGAAGACTGCCTAGTTTTATGCTATTCTGTGAGGCAGAAAATGATGCAGGATGGGTCGACGTGGTCAGTCTATGACATGGCAGAAAGGTACAAAAAGCTTAACCAATGGAATGACCCATGTAAATGCAGTTAAACTGCTGGATCGGGGTTCGAGACAGCCCTAAATAAGGGTTGGAGACAATAGCTGATACGACTGGATCCCGAAATCTGTTCTCTTTTATAGGTTTTCTCGACTTATTGTTTTTCAGTCAGTTAGTCTTTATTTCTCGCTTTCTTTCTTTCTTTTGAGTAGCTGCCCCTGTGAACTAAGAACCACAAACAGTGCACTTGAGTACAGTGTTAGTGATCGTAAAAACAGACCTGTATGGGATACCTACCTTGGTAGGATGCATTAAAATGGATCTCTTAGGACATCTGCCGTTTCACTTCGAAGCTCTGAGTCACTGCCTGAGCAATACCAACGGATATTTGAGAACTGATTTGTTTATTTTCATTCTGGGTGGGAGGTGTTGGCGCATGACTAATACGCGCTCTTTCCAGGTAAAAGGTTTGGGGTCAAAACCTAAGTGTGGTCTTAGATACAGACCGCTAGCGAGCTCCATTAAGTGGAATACACGCATTTCTTTTTGGTCTTCCAACCCTGGTGGCGCTGCGCACACGCGCGAACACAATGGCCTGATGCACGAGAGAAGAAAGAGCAATAACAACCGGTGACCTTGTATTTAATTCTACCAACGCGGTACTAGTATTTTGGATTCCAGAGAAACACATGCTTATGAACAAATAACATTTATGAAAACGTTGTCCGTATGGTATGGGACAATAATAGAACTTCGAATCCAGCAAAATTAATCTCCCTATCAATAAAAATGATATTTCTATGTGGACAAGTATAAAGTAATGCTTCTTGGATCTTCTGTAGTTTGGTTGTGCCATGTGTGTCTTTAGCAAACAAACCACAGGACGACCTAATTTGGTAAAATGTCTAGAAAAGTGAACGGGAAAATGAGCTCACATTTCCTTCTACGAGGGCGTTGATCACGGTACCGAGAGTAGATAAAGATTTGTTGATATTTTTTGCTTCATCCAAGGTGGAACCTTCGGCCCCGGATTTGGAAACTTTTTCGCTCCCGGCTAGGTCGACTAGATACAGTGAGCCCACTAACTGTTTTCCCGTTTCTCGGTTGTTCTGTTGAATGCAGATGCGAAACACCGAATGACTCCGCGAACTGTGCTCGTTCATGTCTGTTGTCAGGCAATAAAGGAAAACAAACACTATTGACTTTGCGACTTCATGCTACGCTGGTCACATCGCCCACAACTACCTACAGGGCAAACTTGTTAAAAGTATTTTCGACCCATTGAGTTTCCTAATTTATTTCAAAAGTCTACAGAGAATATAAGTGATTCCGCAAAATACAGAACTCGAGTCCGATCGACTGTTTCTTACAATATACGAATAGGCCAGTTAGATAAACACGTTCGAAATCTAGACCTTTATATATATATATATATATATATATATATATATGCCTGACCGCCACGTAGCTACTTCCAGCCTCGCCCAGCCTGTGCAAAAAGAGCAGCAAACGGTGGATGATTGACAGGTATAGGCCACACGTGTCTGAGTCACTGAAGGCGATGTAGAGCGATTATCTCAGCCAGAGGAAGATTGTGTGAACCCAATATACGACGATGCACCCCGATTTTCCCACCAGACAAGAACAATGCTTTGGAGATATCGGTGGTTGAAGACAGAAGGTTGCTGGACATATACAACACGAACAGGCTAGGTTTCGCAACACCTCCATCTTGCCTAGATTGAGAATAAGCATTTCAGTTATTACCAAACTCTGAAACTGGTAAAGTCCACGGTGGTTTGTAAACTGAAAGAAGTAGGGAGATACAATCTACTCCGCCAAATCATACCATATTACGTACCTGGAACGTTGGCGTTTATAGAATCATGAACATTGTATGAATGTATTCATTTTTTACTCCACACAGATGGGCACTGTTTGGTTGGGAGCACAAGAATCAAAATGCGGGAAGTATACACGGCGTCCGAAATTCGAGTCAGTGTGTTAGCTATAAACAGCGCTTTAGAAAGTGCATAAGGTCGTGGCCGCATGTGAGATAATCAGATGTTAGGTGTCTGTGCATGTCATGGCGCAGAGCAAAGTTCAACGAGTCCGATAAAAAGAAGATAATCGGCTGGCCACAATGTTGTGATCTGTCTGGCTGCAAATCATGGTCATCTCGTGCAAATTGCTGAAAACATTTGACGAAATAGGATCAATCAAGTATTGGAAAATTAATTATAAATGAAAACAGTCAGTGACGAACGTGCATCGAAAACCAGATACTTAAAAACATACGGGACGTAGGAGTTAACGTTTGAACCTGTTGATATGTCCCAAGACGACTCAACCGCAGTCGATAAACGGATTTGTGACGAACCGTTTTCACCAATGACTGTCGTTCATTAGGGAATTACGTTCGGCAAATACAGGAAAAAGTTTCCACTGGGGCATAAACTGAGACCCTTAGGCAGTGGGTAAAAACAAAGTGATCAGGAAAGACGTGAGATAATATACTTTTAAACATGATCACAATATCTCCAAGTGTTAATGTCACATTTTTATTGATCTGGCATAAGTGAACAGCCATTTTTCACCTCTGATGCGCCGTTCCCGTGTTGCTTAGGATGGTTCGCTTCTTTGCGGATTCGTTTATTCTCCATCATGGAGCACCTTTCTAACGGAATAAAACATCAACCAAACCCAACGTGCTTTTCAGTGACGTAACTGTTCACTGTGCTCTCCCTGGACTCATGGTTGTCCGGGTGTTACACATTTTTCGTTGTAGTTCACCCAGATTACATCACTTTTCTGCCGTACACAATTTCATTCTGACCAAAAACGAAGCGGGGTTGAAATCAAACGAATCAATCATGCCTGTTTCCCTCTGGACCAGTGAACATGAGAGAACATCAGTGATAGGAATCTCAATTTAAAGATTTACCAAAGCGCGTTTGACATTGCTGCCGGAAAGGCTGGAACCGGTAATTTTTAATGGGATACTTGGTGAGAATTGGTGAGACAAACCATTGTTCACTTAAACTAAAATGTGGATTCGTGAATGTTAATTACAATTATGCGTTACCTCAATTAGATTTAGAAACGGATTGCTTAGAAATGAATAAGCTATCCAATAAAATGGATAGAACTGAGCACCAGCCCGTATTCTGACAAGAAATCCCTCCGTTAAATACAATAAGAAGAGAAAGCATGCTGAACTCTTTTGACTGCAGACCGAATGTGCTATCCGCTGAACAACAAACAGCAGACCTTGAAGGACAAATGCCATATAGACCGGAAACTGATCAAGATTGGTAAAGAACTGATGAGACAAGGCTGAGTGGTATGGATGATGATGAAGATGAGGATTTTGAACTGCTTCACAAATATGCTGCAAATGCCTCATTAAATTACGAACTTTACCAATAGCTCTTGCATTTTCAAACATCCGAGAAACGATTATTTATTTGGGCAATAATCGGCCTTAATAAATTTAGTAATATGCCCTTTGGAGAAGTCAACCAAATCTCGTTTATTTAAAAATCAGTTCAAGGTAATAACTGACTAGATGATGAACATACAGTTGAATTCCCTCAATACCCTCCAGTAGAGCGATTTGTTCCTTGTATTCCAATTTACAAAAGAAAACTGGTAACCAATAGAAAATCAGTTTGGATATGATCTGTGCTATTAGCGTACGTACTTGTAACAGACACGTGTCGGTTCATCTTCCCCTCGTCCAGTATGTCCAGCACATCATCTGCACAAGAAACAAATCGTTCGGTGACACCCTACCATGTGAAAGGAAACGAAGTGGATGACCAAATAAAACTATGAGTCTGTGTCAAAAGATCAAATATAAACGAACCAATGATATTCAATTTATTCCGAGAAAACTTCAGACGAACTGAAGATATGACAGGAGTCGATCAACGGCTACAACTAGGAATTTTCATTGGCTGAAGACTCAGTTGATAGTTAAGTTACACTGGAGCAGCTATGATCTATTGATCTCTAGGGAGAATGTGGGGCCACAGTTCCAAGCGCCTTATCTCTACGGGGTCACGAGTGCACCCGACGGTGTTCATGAACTTGCAAGAAATTTCCATTAGGACTTTCATGGATATGCCACTTATCATGTTGAACCTTCAATGGTGGGAGTACTCTGAGACCAAATACCAATGGAAATGTTAGATTTGCTTTATGAGAGCTATCAAGGGACCTGCAGTGGTAATGTCCTGCTAATGACAGTATAGATGTGGTTGTTCCGAAGCAGGAGTCATTCCTTGCGACAATGAATGCCCAAAGATATTCTTCAGTATAGATCTACAGGTTTGACACTCCAAACTGTGGAAAAACTCTATGCAGGCGTTCAGATCGGTTCAGGAAAAATTGTCAGCATTGCACGTATATCTTGCCCTGCCGGGACTTGAGCCGAGAACGATTGCACTTATGTGTATTCCAAGTGGTGGGAAGCATAAATAGCTTTTGTGGTCAGTCGCAAGGGCTTCGGATCTAGCTCAAGGTTGCTTATTTCGGGCTTAGTAGATAAGTGGAAACAACCAATTGTGGAGATCCGCATAGATGTTTATGTTTTTTAGGTGTGCTTATTTCTGTCGGATTGGATTCTCTGTTTCTTTGTTCGGAACAAGATTTGGAAAGAGGATTTCCTTGGAAATCTTCCCGAGTCAATGTGGCAAAAGCCTGAAAACGTTTTCATGCCCTATAAGTTGGAAACATTCGAATTCCGCTGGGTATTTTTTGGATACAGGTCCACTATCGTCTTCGTTCTATCGAATGTACAATCCTACCGTCCGCGAAACCAAGCTGTCTACATTTGATGCTACGACTTACTGTCACGTTGGTTTAAACAGGACTTCATAGTGATGTACAATAAACTGACCGCTGCATGATTTTCGCTGTATTGATCTCGATGTTTGTTATTGTACACTTGTTCCAACGTCATCATGGATTGCCCGCTGTCATCTGGAGAACTTTCAAGACGCCTGTAAGTGCTTGTTTTCATATTCTTTTCATCTACCACAAACTACGAATATGGTCCAGCCAAAGTTGTTCCGGTGTTGCTAAAACTACCAACAGGTTTACAAAAATATCAGTATTCGCCCAAAAGATGTCTTGACGGGTGGAAAAACAATAACCCAGCCGTTTAATTATGCCCCTTGATTTGGAGTGAGAAACATGTATACAAATAACAACAATTCTCATCTCTAATAGTAAAAACGACCTAATGGGATCGATTATCCCCGTCACGCTAGGTTTAGTAAGACCAGGAAGACAATGAAATGAACGAGAAAAAAACTGAACTTTATTTGTTTACCTTGACGAATGCCATTCGATCTTTTGTCTCGTGAATTGGCAGGTTGGTCTTAGATACTGGAATTTTCGAATTGGATACACACCGCACCGGTTAAGACACTTACTGTCCAATAGATCCTTAATTTTTTCCATGTACAGCTCGAAATACGAAACCTGCAGGTTTCACCGTAATTTCGAAAAGAGAGAAAGAGAGAGGATCAACATTTTAGTTCCATCTCGTATACCTTAATTAGAAATTCCAAATTGTCATCCATTTTCTCAATGTGGATGAAAATGTCTTCAATAATTCTTGGTATGATTCCTTTGTGTTCGGCATCCTTCACACGACCCTGAAATACAATACAAATGTAGCACAATCAACGGAGGAACGAAAACAAAACTGTACATCCATTGGTAGCGTGAGAACAGGTCTAATTATCTCACGAATGGTTCGTTACAATTGTGGGTAGAATGAATTCACCCTGAGGGATTAATGATCCTTTGATTCACAAAGAATTAGACATCAGAATTTTCCCAGTGCGCTGATACACTCCGAATGAATTCCCCTTGCATGCGCATCGTAGAGTAAAAGGGACAATGTGGATCACGAAAGCTACTGTTCATTGAAACTACTTTCGCAAGTCGCTTTATGCACCAACTGGACAAACTATCCCCCCCGACGATGTTTCCTAATGTGTATAAGTGAGTTTCCTCGGTTGACCACTGTCTCAGTGCAACTTACGCTCACCAGCTGATAGACTGTCAAACGTTATCTTGATCATGATCACGTGAATGTTACAGTCACCTAATACGTTTACTGGGCTTCGCCTCATGCACGCCTTCTGCTCTGGCATAGTTCAGTTATTTTGAACACAAACACTACGGATACGATATGGTTTCGTGCGTGACCTTACAGAACAGAGTAATCCACTTATAAATGAACGAAGAATGGAGAAAAGACAAACATAGGGTAATCTCTGGTTTCATTCTTGTGTAAAAGCAACTGGAAAGTACTTGCAACAACGCATGGAAAAGATCAGTCGGACGATTGAGGATTGGTGAACAAAAAGTTCAATGATTCGGTAAAATGTTGAAATTCCCACGTTTAAATCTCGTAATGTTAGATCGAAATCTTAACGGAATAGAATTCTTGTGGCGATTTGAATAATTACACAACTAGATTGATTGTAACAAACCATCAAAGCACGTGGGGTACTCAAGTATATAAGACCATGAAATCTTGAGAGGCTGAGTCGATTTGCATTCGTGTCCCTATTATTTAGTTTACACTAACCATTGGTTTTGAGTCTCGAAGGCGTGAAATTGCAAGTCTTAATGCCTACAGCTTAAATATTCCTCCAAAAAATCCACTTCTAATGAATACTGAAGTCACGGTCAGCGTTTGACGAGCGTTTCATAGGGAGTATACAACTATGTTTAGGTTTTATGAAACTTGTTACCAAATCTTGTTTTCAGTTGTGGGCCACAGTGGCTGGATAAGGAGCGAGCGAAAGCGTTGGCCGTTGATATTTCACAGATTCTTACTATTACATGATAACCATGGCCTCTTAAGTGACGAAAGATACCCAAATGACTGTACCATTGAACTATGTCACTTTATGCTTCCTTTCATCTCTTTGGAAGATCTTGTTGGTACCAACTGTGTAACCAAAATCCAGCCTACTTGGAACCGTCCACTAAGTAAGTATTTCGCAACTTTTCGTCGCATCAACGACTGAGCAATTTTTTTATGAGATGCTTCACATATGAGTGTGTAGAATAGGGGTGACCTATGGTCATCAACGGCAACCGCTCGAAGAGAGGGAGGACCAACAACCGCGAACCTGAAACGTAGAGTGGTGTAGAAGCACACAAGATCTGTTTAGGCCGGGTGTTGTGAACCGGTCAGACCACAGAGAGCTGCCATCTACCGTTACAGTAACCCATGGTCTTTTAGGAGTGACAGGCGACCTGACCAACTGGATCCAAATACCAGAAAACATCTGCCTACGAAAGCAACATGAATCACTTCAGGCTTCATAAGTACACACAACGTATGACTCAACTACCTTAAACTAATCACTATCAGCATTTTACGACCGACTTATATCTGTGTTGTAATACCCCACGGATAAACTCAGAGCTGATATTAAAATTCTCCATTCATATTCTAACATTCTTACAAATCACCAGCATCCAATCACCGACAGTTTTAGTAAGCTTGGCATTCTTCTGGACCATAAAGCAAATTCTATTCCTTTGTTGAAGATTAAACTCGGCCTGTCGTCGGTAATCTGAATTACGTATGTCAAATTGGGAAGTACCAAGCAAGCCTTCGGGATACGCAAGAATACTTCAGCGGATAAACAGCCCCATGGTAAGAGACAATAGTGCATGTGAATCTTAATGACGATGACCAACTTTTTTGCACTTAAGGGAATTTAGGGCAACTCGGCGCTTAGACAGGATTTGGCAAAACACTTTTAAGGCGCTTTGCAGACACCAATGGGATATTTTTAGAGTTACAAAGAAATAGTTGTAGCTTAACCGAGTGTTCCCTCAGAAACAATATTGCATAAATATATATATATACATATCACAAGCTCAAAAACAGTCGTTTTAAAGCAACAACATGCAAACAAAATTTGCACAAAATGTACAAAAAGGGAAAAATAATAAACAACCACAAAATAATTTCCCCATTTTCACAGCACGCGTTTTGTGAGATTTTCGTCGTTTTCCGTTTATTTGTTTAAATGAGGACGATTTTTACAGTTAGGTCACAGCATTTGCTCCACTGATTTTGATTCTAAGTTATTCATGTCAGCGTCGACCGGCGAAAGCGGGTACGGTGAGATTTGGATGCTATCTGCTGCAGAACGCGAAAGCGGAGGGTCAGGACTTATGTCAGTGACACTACCATTTGCATGGGCGACTGCGGTTCCCGAAGAGTGTGAAGAAATTGGGTAGAAAGGGGAGCAACATGAGTCATCAGAGGACCGAACAGTTGTGTATGGTAGAAGGTCGCTTTTGAAACTGAGAGAAGAGCTAGGAAAGTTCTTGTGAAGATCAGTCATATTGTTGTACTACTCGATCGTCCCGTCCAGAGTAGGCCCTTTTATTCGAGGATGCACCTCTAGTCTTTGCACAGTCAAGCGCTTTCTGCACGGAAGCAGAATCATTCCAGACGAGCTGATCGGTTCATATGTCTCTTGCAGAAAACCTCGCCGGGTCGGTGGAACACGATAAGAGGTCATGGCCTCATTTGGTT
>LUCM01010969.1:8129-19977 GCA_008360955.1 Fasciolopsis buskii
GAGTGACGGTTCCGCCTTTGCTGTCTACCATGGATGAGCTCTCCATTCCTATGGCACACGATTTCACTAACGAAGTTCCTCGTCCGCTGGTGTCACGTATAAGCCTAAATAGTTTTTAACTGTTACCTGAAGCAGCCGCTACTCCCATTTCTTCGGCTACCTTAACCACCAGTTTCCACGATCATTCTTAAGTTTTACCGTCAATTGACGCTGAAGCTGTCAGTGGATCTTATTCACCTCTTTGCAGTTGGGGAGCTGGTGATTTTACTCCATTAGGCCCAACGAACCTTACGAGATCCAGTATCCTTAATGATCGCTAGATGTAGGACCACAGGCGAAATCTGTTGCCAAATGCATCTCTTGGTTGATTCCGTCCCAGTGCTCGTCTACATTGTGCTCGTCGAAGTTCTTAGTTTGTCGGGTAGTTTCTGTTCATATCTGCTGCGAACAGCCGAATCAGACAAACAATCGACGGCCACACATATTGAAGGACAACTTGTGGACGGAGTCAGCCATGTGAAATACGTAGATGCCTCTCTCGAGGCTAATCTTCGATAGTCTTCACATTCCTAGGCTGCTGTCCGCGAGCTGTAAGGTCTTGTCTTCCAAATAAGTCATTTGCGCTGATTTTGCTCTGACCGGACTGTGATAGTCAAGTTTGTCCAACAATGAGTTTATCCTATTTCCCTTTACTGCTCTCCTACCATTTTCCGGGGTCTGATGAATGCTAGTTTTGGAGTGTTGATGTATGACTTCAAATTTCCTCGTCTCTTCTTATTAATGACATCTATGACGGATATATTGACGCTAGTTTGAAATTCGCAGACGAAATTCCGTCCGATATCTTCACCCATTCAACATTGGCTTGTCAACATGTAAATCCCACGCTCTGCATGCCCCGTTTTATCCTATCTCGCATATACACACAGGAAGTCGTTGATACAGCACCCCGCTCGAATTCCGACGGACAAGGAAAATATTCGCTCTGAACTCTCGAATTAATTTGTTACTCAGCCAATACTTTGCACGTAGAGCCAGCTCTTGAGATTTTGTTTGACAATTTTCCAATAGTGGTGTTCCTTTTTCTCTGAAAGTTTGTGTACAACTCGCTAAAGCTTAAATACAAACGCGGATATCCACTATTTATCGTCTACTTTGTTTGTGTCATTGGTTTCATGAGGTGCCGGTTTACAAAAAAAGCGAGGGATTCCCTTGAAAATTGTAAAAGATTTAGCTGTTGGTATTCAATGCACCTGTGATTGTTTTGCTAATTATGGGCATGCGCGGGAGAAGCATGCTGTTTTTCAACGTGGTCTAGGTTTTGCTGTTCACGTGTTTTAGAACGCCTTCGTTAAGTCCACGTTCTGAATCATTGGAATGCTTTATGTATCCCGGTGTGTGCAGTTCAACGAACAAAATGATAAGGGCGTTTCGTGCATTTCCCTAATACTGGTTGAAAATAACTTGGTCCGTTGTTGCTTAGGAACCAAGCAAAGTAAGAAACAACAGACATTTTGTAATCCTCAGTACCAGCTATTAAATGCCTATGCCACAAGCGTTCTCAAGAGGTAAAAAACCATCGCGAGGTGGATGTCTTGATTTGGGTTTGTGCGATGCGTTATAGTGCTTTGATTTTAGACAATAAAAGATATGCGTCAAATGGCACACCCAAGATTTGAATCCGAGGTTCCCAGATGGACTGCGTTGCACCACTTCGCTACGAATTTCTGTCATTAAGAATGAGATCTAAACAAAATTACCTCGGTAACTTTGATTGGTCTGAATGGGAGCTGGTGGCGTAGTTATGACACATCTTCCAGTTGGAAAGCCCTGGGCTATGGGAAAAGTCTATGGTTGGTTTTGCTACAGATGGTGAGGAATGTTTTTGGTGATTAGAAAGTCAGAAGTAGAGGATTGGCACTTAGCATAAACCATACTGTGTTTATTCAAAAAGAATGAATCTGAATGGAAAAATTCACCATGGTGGATGTTAAAGATGATGTAAAATTTATTGAAATCCTCACCAACAAAGAATAGTGAAGCGTCACTAATTTTTTAAGCTTGTCTGAAGATAAGTTACAAAAGGTTTCCGAAGTTGTCTTCCGTGCTGTTATTTGAATACCAAAGTTTGCGAGAATGTCAGTTGCCGATAAATCTTGTTTTCTATGAATATCCTTACTTGAAAAGTAGTATGAGTAAACAGTTCCTCTGCTGATATGCACCAACGATCACTGTTATGATGGTTCAGTCTTTTCAATCCTTAACCCAGCACTAACTTGCCTAATTTCGGTTGCCACCTCACAACGCCGTCTAGTCAAAAGATAGAAGTGGAACGGAGAGGTTTACCCCAAGAAACTAAATAGGACAACTACATAGAACAGGAAAGATTTCGGATGGTACTGGCCACGGCGTTGTGCTATGCCACCTACTATCTTCAGTCATTGTTTGTGAGCATCTTGTGGGCCCCAATCCGGTAGTTTAAATAGACCAGCACGAGGCAGTCTCGTTAATTACTGCTAAAAGTACTGAGGAAGCTTTACTTTTCAGATATCTCTGATTTTTCTTAGTTCGTCTTACAATCTTATTAGTAAATCCTGGCTATAGACTTACCATAGTTTGTTTGAAAAGTAACGCATCCACGGCGCGAATTGTTTGACGTTTTCGTTCAAACAACAGGCCAATTGAAGTTTCTAAGACGTGTTCCACTGAAATAAAAAAAAACAGGACCGTGATGAAGAAGTATACACCTGGGTAGGATAGTTCATTTAGTTACAGTAAGTCAAAATAGTAAAAAAACCATCACAATCACTCACCCTTTTCCAAAGCTTCATCTGTATTGTCTGCATCGCGCAGTACGTGGTACGGCGCCAAATTTTGTAAAAGTTCGATTGGGAGGGGTGATTTCCCGAAATGAGCTATTTCAGAAGATGCCTTCTCTACTGCAGCTTTTAGATCGTGCGACAAATAAGCGCGCATGCGACTCAGACGTGTAGCCTGAAACCGATGATTATGGGAAAGCAGTCAATGGCAACTAAACAATATTTGGTGTTAATTTATAAACGCTGATGGAGATTAAAGAAAAAAACGAAAAAGGTGAGTGGGCCCGTTATTATTAAGCTTATCTGTCATCTCCCACTCAAGATCTATTTCGGGAAATCCAAGCATTGAATCTTCCTCAAAACAGTGAACATCACTGGTACAGATGAAATTTGTTAACTCGAGAAAAGATAATAGAACAAGCGTAAAACATGAGGCCAAATTAACGGTCCCAAAGACCAATCTGGTTCTTGTATGGCTACTGGTACCTATCGAGTTCAAAACGGAGCACGAGACAAACCATTCGGAACAGTTTATTTTACCAAAAAGAAATCTAGTGTACAGTGAACTCTGTCTCGTCGTCACCGATCAAAGACTAGCTTTTCTGTTGTCTCCGACTCTAGACAAAACATCCCACTGTGATTCATGCGCAAGTTTTCTTAGCAATCGGACAGCTTGTGTCGCACCTGCTACCAGAAATGTTTTGCACACAGCCATCGTGTTTTTGAGACTTATTCGAGACTTACGTCTTTGCATCCTCTATGAAAATGATATTTTTATCCGATTTGGAGACAATAATTAACACAAGGTAAAATTCACCGTGTCGGATGAGATTTAATTTGAACCCATCAGACAGCAAAAATCACCAGTAGAGAGATGGAATTTCTGGCAGATCCAGACGCGAGACTTAGTCATTAGAACTACGGTGACTGGGAAGTGCTTCTTCGTTGACTTGAAATTCGTTGCCGGAGTTCTCGGAAGCGTTTGATTGCGCTCATTCAAAATGAGAGCTTTCTCGCTGGAACTTTGGTTCTGAGAAAAAATCACGTTTACTTAATAAACAAGACAGCAATTTCTCTTCCTACTGCACTCTTAATGTATGACGGTAGTGGAAAGTATACGTCTCCGAGCCTACAGGGTCCACCGGCATGAACAAAGTACAGCAATTATGACCCTGAAACATGGAATGAAACAAGATTATATACGAATGAAAAGAAAAGGAGTGGTTAATTGCCAGTCAGCTGAGAACGACTGGCGAGTTCAGTGACTTCCGCACCAAGTATTCTTGAGATGAGAGAATATATTCGAAACGTTTACTAGCGTAAGGATCTGTTGTCATCATCTGCATGAAAGGAAACAGTCAGAATTTTCGGTTATGTACTGGCATTGCTTAACGTGATTAAAATCTTTTTGGTTTCCTTCAAACGTTTGAAAAATCCCAAAGAACACATTGAGAACAACACAACGTGGCGAACAAGCTCGTTTCCAGTTATTCGTACTCATGCCAATACATAACGTTAAATATGGTCTGGAGATCGTGTGACAAATTGATCAAGTACACATACACACAGACGCATTCTTAGAGTTGTGAACTGATGTGACTGTAAACCGACAATTTCCCTTGAACCATCTCCAGACCATATTTAATGTTATGTATTGGCATGAATACGAATAACTGAAAACGAGCTTGTTCGCCACGTTGTGTTGTTCTTAAAATCCCTTTCCCCGAAACAATGCTAATATTCTTTAAGATGCATTCAGAAGCAATATATTAGGCCATATAAGCAAATTAAAGGACGGAATCAAGTAGTGTATTTCGTCGGTGCACATTTGTGCGACGGGATGGCCATGGAAAAATTTGCGGAAATAGGGAGGGAGGGGTAGTGTATTCGTAGAGAGGGAACGATTACCAAAGGAAGCACTAGAGTAAACCAATGCACACGAACAAGAACAGAGTGAAGACGGACCACAGGATTGAACAACTTTACCTGCTGTAAGGAGAGGCCTACAGCAGCGCGCCCAGGTGGAGAGACTGAGGTTCGGACTGGAGTCGGCGTGCGGACTGCTTGAGAAACAGCCAACTGGGATTGCTGAGACTGAATGTGAGGTGATTGTGTTTGAGCCTGCTGAATTTGAACAGCTGCTGATTGAGGTACACCTCCAGACTGTGAAATTTGTTGTAACGGAGCTGACTGAGTTGGCGTGGGGGGTTGCTGTATCAGGGTACAGTTCGCAGGAAGTGGTATGGATCCAGTCGAGCTGGGTACCATCACAGATTGCTGCATCACGAAAGTCTGCGATCCGGACATGGAAGGTGGGAAGGAGGACAGAAACAGGCCAGAACCGGGACCTCCAGTGGTATTACTTCCTGCAGCACCGGGAACGACCGTTGAACCAGAAACAGGTATCGCTGAAACACCATGCGGAACAACAGCTGCCGCACCCGTGGAACCTAAACTGGGAGCAAAAACTGGCACATGGGTTTGAACAGTTAGTAAAGGGAGAACAATGGAAGTCAGAATACGTGCTGAGGAATGCTGACAACACTACTACGGATAAAACCGTAGATAAAAGAAACAGTAACATTCACTTGAGGGATGCCAGTTGAGGAAAATGGCGGCTTTGGCTTTAAAACGGAGAGACTAATCTAAGCGCGTAATCCAAAATTTTGGATAATCTGCGGTAGAAAATGCTCTGATATGCTAGAGTAAACAGCCCAACCAAGTTGTTATTCTTATTAGATATGCTGTACTGATGACGGTAAATTTCAGGGTTGCCAGTTGATAAAAAAATCGAAGAACATAAATGTTGGAGCTTCTTAACTTAATTATTGAAAATATTTGGAGATTTGATAGACATAGAAAACAGTTATCGAAACTGTTTCATCAGGCTTCGCAGTCCGCTTGTCTGTTCTCACATGCAATTTGCGAAATCAACGCCGGTTGAGTACAAAATGATTATCCATTTACATCTCTTAATGGGTACACTCGAAGCAGTCTAATTCAATCTGGCGAGGTAAGTAATTTGAACCAGTCAAGCAAATGCTTTACGCGCCCCAAAGGGCGGAACATTGTCTTGCTCACTCCTGAATGGTAATCAGATTTTCATGCAATTCCCGAACACTGTAAGCCAGAGATTCCGCTTCTAACTACCATCTTTCGGTGTAAGTGTTCCTAACAAATGCACAACCCTCTATTGAGCATACAAACCAAATAATATTGGCAGAGGGAAAACGAATTAATGATCTATAAAACTGGACGTTTATTACAAGTGATCATCGAATCGTCTCCATCAGACCGCAATACCAGTGACTAATTAGCGTATCGCCACACGAAATCTACTTACTTGGAGTACCTGGACCTTGCGCAGCCATTGGTGGCATTGCTAAGGCTGTCACTACTCCCATCACAGGAGAAGTTGATACCGATACTGTATTACTGGCTCCAACTGGTGTTCCTGATGGGTTACAAAGTCCCGACGCAACAGGATTCACTGGACCGCGTATTAACGAGCCAGTTATTCCCGTGGCGGGTTGGAGAACCGGTCGAGTGGCAACCAACCGCAAGCCAGGGGAAGCAGTTTGAGCAAAGGTATGCGGTTGCATTCCGATGGTGGTCGGGTGATTTGGGGCAAAGGATTGAATTGAACCCTGCAATCGCACTTGTTGCGTCACCAGATTCGCCGGGCTTGATATTCCACTTATACTGGCAGATGAACCGGGTGAGACCAACATCCGAGAAGCGGCAGCACAAGTGGTAGTGACAACTGCTGTTGGAGCTACTGGTGCAACAGAGATCCGAGGCCGAGATAAGAACCGATTCTGCTCTTGTTGGAGCACTGTGAGAATTTCCGCTTGACGTTGTGATCGGACACTATAAAGCAGACGTTCCATATCAGCTTTTTGAGCTCGGGTCAATCTTAGTCGATACTGCTGTTGATTTAGGCGGAACTCAACCACAAATGTATCCGCTGATGTTGGATTGATAGCGGAAGGGAGTAGATTGTTTTTTCCAAGCATATTTAATAGTTCACGACGCTATGAAGTCAAATTAAGCAAAAAGAAAATACGGCCGTAATGAGTAACAAGACCATAGCAAATTATTTTATAAAAATTAAACGATGAAAATAGGGGTGATTCCTTGGTTGTCTTCGTGCTCTCATCACGTAAAACCAAAAGAGCTGGGCAAATTCGAAAAAAAGACGACATCTTCCCCAATCTGAGACTTTTCATTTGTCAACGACACAAAACATGAAAGAGCCGTCACACGAGGAGGAAATAAACAGATGGTAAACAAATTCAAAATATTCTTACCAAAGACGGTGAAATTGCGGGGACTTGAGGCCATGGGGGTCGACGACTACCCACTGCCAAGTTAGATGTATCTACCGCTCGAGTAGATCCCGTAGTTGCCATAGTCTTAGCCAACTGATTACGTGCCTCGATCAGCTGTTTCAACTTTGCAGCTTGCGCATCGCTTGGATTAGGCGTGTTTTGGTGCAAGCTTATTTGTTCGTCCAACCTCCGGAGTACCTCAGTGCTGTCTGCAACTGTCGTCGGGTTAGAAAACTGTGGACGAGTACTGGGTCGTGTAACCGAGGTCTTTCTGTGAGCCGGGACTGAGCCCACCATCGAAGGGGTCGGTGCCAAAGGCACAGGACCATTAACACCCGTAGTGCAACTGGTTTGCAAATAAGTTGGAGTTTGAGGTCGGCTATATCCTAAAGTGGTGTATGTCCCGTTTGGAAGACGAGCCACGGCCATACCACCGGTCTGGAAGTTTTGAACCGAGGCAGAGCTAACACCTACCATCGAACAAATTTTAGACTGAAACGAAAAGGACATAAAAAGACAATAAACCAAATCAAACATGGATAAAAACAATACTAAATGATGACTTCGGTGAAGTTGGACAAAAAATGAGCAGGACAATTTTGGTACACTACTAGATGCGAAATCAAAGAAATATCCAATGGTTACTGAACATAATATCAGAGACAGGAATATAATGACAGTATGAACCAAAAACAAGCAAACCCGCCAAAGTGTTCGGCGAACGCAGTATCTACCACTACTTCGTGATTGTCAATAGTTTATTTCTTGATTTTCTGGATGTTCCGAATAGTGACTGCAGCCATAGACGCGACAGAAAAATAGTGACTTATAGGTATTGAAGATCTGTAGTCCATTTTAAGGGAAACTATAGACTGTAAAACTAGGAGTGTTGACTGCCGTTTCTTGAAATCAACATGCCATAGTCGTTCTACACAAATTTCGCCTGTAGGCTACCTGTTTAGCCGATCGGTCAACGACTGTTTGGACAATTACGAGGATTGATTCCAATTCAGCTTGAGAGGATCTACTTTTGTTTACCCATGACTGTTTTGGTTCAGCACGTACGACTGTTTGGCCTTGAACGAAGTTGGCACGTTCCCAATCGCTGGTTATGGACCGCATTTCAGCCCTGTTCTAGGACCAGGCCGATGAAAACTTAGTAATTCACATATATGATGAAGCTTTTAGGATGTAGAATAATTCAGGTATTATCAAACACAACCAGAGGTATCAACAAATTTTTAGAACAACATACTTTCAAGAAACAAGGCGCTTGTTGGTATGTACCGACGAAAACTTCTACAAACAATTCTTTCCGTCAACGTAATCCTAGAGAAAATGGATAAACCGGTCTATTCAAAAGTGTTTATTCAGCAACAGCGAGATTAGGATATTGAAAACATTACATTAAAACCAAGTTTGGTAACTGTAATCATATGGAACAAAAGAAACCTTGCCGCATTATCATCGTAACCTGAGGGAGGGGGTCGATGAGACGATTGCCGAATCCAAACAGTTATTTCCGGTCTAACGCATACTACCAGAATTTCTTTGGGAGTTCCTTATAAACTTCGATACGTTTGTTGTTATTCCTGGTGCAGCACAAGCTAAAGAAGAAACGTAAAACCGGGCGTCCTACGAAGTGGTCGGCTTATGTCGAATCCGACATTTCCACTCCTTATCTATTCTGCATTTTCATCAATTATATACCAACGTGTCACATGGTGGGAAAAGCAGTGATCAACGGGGTCGTGCTGGTTCCAGACGCTGATTGACAATCACGCAGTGGGTTTCGACGAACTACAATACATCCTTTCTAAAGAGTGTGTCATATACATGTCCGATTCTCTCAAGACTCCTTCCAATAAACGCATCACGAACAACAAAACAACCAACCACAGAGACCAGTGCAGAACAACCATGCACTCGAAAAATGAATCGTAAAAACTGAACCAACAGCTGTCCCCCCGCTTGTTATAGCACTCGACGGAGAGAAACCACACGTGATTCCACATTACTCCATGTTTCGAGGTCGTGGTCGGTGATTCCCCCCGTGGGCTCTACTGGATATGGAGCATGCCCTCTTCATTACACTCACGCGTGAAGCCTGCTATAAAAAACGTATCGTTTCTAACTAAAACCCTTTATTATTTATGCAGAAACTAACTAAGATTAGTGACGACTGTCAGCTTCGACATCGTAAACATTCATTTCACCTATTAAATTGTGGTTGATCACTTAGTATTCTTCGTCATTTTTGATGGTAAGAGATGGCAACGGGAACCAGAGCAGGTTTGTGCAAAGCAATCGGCCGTAGGAAATGAAGTACAGCATAAAGTAATCAAGAAACACATTTGCCGACTTGGTAGACTCTACCTTAGTCCTAGATGATCACAATGAAGAGCTTCCTCGTATATATTCTCGATTAAATTGCGCTTTCAAGTATTCATTAAATGCCACCAGCATCTAGGAGAGTAGAGCTGTAGACCATCCAAAGTTGCAGATAAGGGGATCGCCTTAATACTGGTAGTTACGAGCAAGACCAAATAAACCGCTGCCAACATAGAGTTGTCGATCGAAAATCATTCCCTCTATAGAATGAAAACGGTCCGCAAATATTATTACCAGAATTCTTACATGAGGAAAAGGCTATATTTATGACCATCTCAATGGTAAGGATGGAAAGCAAAGAAAGGGAACAACCCTGACGAATATCATACTTCAAAGTGAACTCGTGGAATAGATCGCCGTAAGCGCGAACTCCGCTTCGGCCGTTCGCAGACAGAAACTAGATGAAGGAGATAAATTTCTCTGGCACACCCGTCAATTCGAGAAAACACCGTGGACTTGATGTGGAATGACCGGAAGACAAACTGCGACAGTGCTCACCATAAAGATATAGTCATCATCATCATCATCGTTCAGCGTTAAACAGCAAGGCAAGCCTCACTGACCGCTGCCTTTCCCCAGAGTTACACGTCTATATAAAATGAGGTGAGATATCCAACGGGACAGGGAGATTAGGATCCTACGACAGGCGGGAAAATAATAATATTACTTCTCCAGTCACACACGAAACACGAGTTCGTAACTGTACAAACGCAACGTGGTTTCAATCATTCTGATTCCATAGAAAGATTGGACGGGCCCTATCGCCAGCTGTTCACGGTTTCACTGCCCATATCCTTCAGTGTCTCTCAGCCAAGCAAGTCGACGAGTTCTTTCGGACCCAAACACGAGGCGTGATGACACCCTACTTTATCCTCACTTCGCTGTTTTCTTTCTCTTCATTCCCACAGTTTACCATCGTCATCTGCTTGGCCTCCAATATGGCTTCTTCCAATCCTTAGTAGAACAACATAAATAGCTGGAACGATATTTGGTAGGACGGAGTGCTTCGTTATACGCAAAAACGATTGACCCAACCACGCGTGCCTTCATAAGTCTTCATTTTACGCGTGAAACAAGCTATTCCTCAGAAGTTGGCCACCCCAATACCAGATTTCCTAACCTCCATTATATTACTCGACCCGATCACTCCATCCATCCTCCACACTACGTAAAACATCTGGTTGTCGAAAACCTCCAACCTGACGACACATCGATCACAGCATATCCGATGTCTCGCAACCGGCCACAACAGAAATGAACGCACCGCAGCACCAGTACACTACGACCTTGTCTCGACTTCAGTGAAAGTATCAGGCCGATGGCCACGAGTGATTCACTCCAGCGTAAGCTGCCCGAGATTGGATCCAGGGCGTTTGTTTTACTTCCACGGCCCAGCTACATGTTAGACACACAGTACCAGTACGGTGACGGGTCCACCAGTTGTTATTTCGTTCTCCATCCCAGTTATCAAGTTCGGCGCTGCTGTCGTCCAGTCTGCAAATACTTTGACACTTTTGCAATTTTGAAGGTGCAAAGCACATGCCAAACCGAGCAGCCGATCTCGACAGTCTATCTAGTTTGTTGCGTTAGTAACTGGTCCGTCAGACTCGAACAAGCGACACGACGTCGTCCTGTCGTAAGTCTAGAGATCGCTATAGTCTTTCACTCTCATTTCCCGTTTCGCACTCCTAAATCCCGAGGATGACCTCCAAAGCATCTTCCATCAACTCGTCCATTGACGATGTTGACAGAATGGAGAGATTGCACACCCTTGTTCGAACGCCACTAGGTTGTTTCGAAGGAAACGTGTGTTGGATAATTCGCCGTTCCACTTCCATAACGCGACTCATAGTATCGACTGAGCACAATGCCTCGCAACGTGTTCACAAACATTCCTGTTGGCATTACCCTTTTTCCGGTTGGGGCACTGAGTGATTGCTTGGTCTGATCCACCGAGTCGAAGGCCTTTGAATTTCGGAGGCTAGCATCGAACTTACGATGCGTTAGGGCACACGTGTCGTGTGGCGCGTTTCGAGCAGTCTGTCGTGTAGAGTGACATATTTTGGTGCGATGTCACTCGACCTGGCCGAAATCGGTCGGTTTGTTCGCGGCTAATTACTCTTCGCGTATCTGGTGTAAACGAGCACATTATCGAGCTACACACCTTAGTAATATCGGAATTTAAATCTAATTCCCACGTTGATAGCGCAGTTCATTCCGTGTACCCTTTCTTGAAGACGGGTCTTATATCAGTGACTCACCCCACGATTTGCGGGATACGCTCCTCGTTTCCAAATATCTCTTCCC
>LUCM01010971.1:0-11137 GCA_008360955.1 Fasciolopsis buskii
ATCTGAAAAGTACGTAGATGTGCGAAATAAAAATTATATATATATATATATATATATACATATACATATATGATACGTTTGACGGGTCCTAGTTTGGATTGAAACGGCACAATACACGTTATAACTCAGTGCACGCCTTCTAACCACTGAAATATACATATAGGTATGTAAAATTCATTCTCAGTCAAATTGACATGAATGTGATAGATCATGAATTCATTCGTGGAGAATAATACTCACCGAGGACCACGAAGTCGAGTGACATTCGAATATCGAGGCATGTAATCAGTTAGGGCTGCAACTGAGCTGACAATCCATCGATTACTTGCGCCACAATCGTAGTAAGGTCGCGTGAAGCGCACCGGCAGGAATGTTTCTTTAATCCCCGGAGCATTTGGGCCGTAAAATTTCAGAGTTTCTAACTCAGCAATGGGCGCCCCGGTATACGTTGCCAGCTGGATTTTTGTAGTGTATTGATTTTTGCTAGGGGCTGTTCCACGGCGGTCCGGAATGAAGTCGATACCCATTTCACGATCTCGAATATAAGGGTTGTTTTTGTACCAAGGTGCTGTATAATTACTGTTTGGACCAGCTCCCATGTCGTAAATCTGATAGAGTAAACATTTTAGACAGTTACCACCGTGGTAGCAAAGAAAGTCGTGCGCACAAGATTTGATTCCTAACACTGATTGCTTTCAACGAACAATGTTTTCCTTCTTCGTCTAGTACGCAGTCATAATGCACAACATTCGCGGATTAGGTGGATAAAAGAGAGGCAATCGCGTATTTTAATTATTAACCAGCTGTTGTTTCTCTTGGAAAGAACGATGTAGGATATTCACTAGTTATATTTCATATCACACGCATCATCAATCTAAGAAGCTTAAACAACCTAAGGATCCTGATTTTTATCACCCAGCCTTGTGCCGCAGCCTAGGTGCCATGATTTTCTGGATTTTGCAAGCTACTCCAGCACTCCCATCAGAAAAGGCCTATATTTCCAGCTTGTTTATCCCAGCTATTGGGTTGGTGCTCCAACAAGCTGAGATGTTTGATGCTGAACAGGAATCCGTGACACCAGTGAGCATAACAATCATACTGAGTCATATCAGGACATAAATGTCATTACACTCAAACCTATAAGATGTAGCACCCTCCGAAGGAAAGAGTTCGTGAAATTTCCACAAAATTTTTCAAGCCAAATGTCGAAAGTTAAGTCTCCAACCCTAAAAAGTAGCACTCCTATAAAGTCGCAGTCTAAAAAATTTCGCAGTTATCGTTCAAACCAGGCTCATTGAATTACCTAAAAGGTAGCTCCTGATTAGTCACAACAGATAACGTGTTGGCGATGAACAAAGTCACCCGTCGGTTGCCATTCGAGGTTTGAGAAGAATGCGGGTTCGCATTGGAAAGTCAGCGCACATTTGGAGTTCCAGATCCAGAACAGAAAACTATAGATGAACTGAAAAGTCAGGAGTTTGCAGACGTCCTCGGAGCTAAAAGCAGCTCAAACCTCTGCGTTGAAACATCTTGGTGCTTCGCGTAAAGCCCTACAAAACATGACTGGGGACAAGACTTCTTTGCAAGATCGTCCATAAACTGGTAGCAGTCAGCAAAGGTGACATTTATGAACGAAGCAGAGAAATGGTGAGTTAGATGGTGCCACTGGCATCCATACATTATTACCCGTGCATCAGAAACTTCGCTCTTCTTCCTTTACATCTTTGAAACGGTAGCAGTCTACTGCTGACTAACGACCGAGCATGAACTGACGGTATCATACACATAAAAATTACCGCACACGTGGTGCACCCATTTGGTCACTGCTTTCAATCAGTGCGTCTGCGAGCGCTCCCCAGGTGTTCATGCATCTTTTCGAGATGCATCCTTAGCCCAGAATGGTTAGTCAAATAAGTTGAGTCGGACACTGTTTAGACGCCTTCAAAGGTCTCACCGTGGTCGGAAGTGACTGTTTCCGGCTCCCAATCGGCTACTCATCCTGAAAATCACTTGAAATGTTCCCAAATGACCGGTGTTCCACATAACCACCGCTGAGGAAATACTCTACACTGTCATCTGGTGGCGAGGATGTTTCCACTAAGGTACGAGGATAGAGGGGAATCTCCGGCATCCCTTACTGGTTAACTGATGTTTGCGGATCACACTAGGAGAGTTGTCAAAACCCTGATTCCAAATAAACCACAGATGGCGCAAGAAGTACATGGTTGGATGCCCATCGGCCTCTGCAGAAGAGGGATGCAGTGGACACTCAGGATGTCTAGTCCCATCTAAAGGGCGTATGATTGAGGAATCGATCAGTGGGCTACGTGATCCTCAGCTGTCCTGCTGCCTTGTGGGTTACATCATTTGGTCCCCTAATTCAACCCTCTACTTCGGCTTTGGCAGCCGGGTAGTATCAAACCCACGGAGGAATCATGGATCACGACGTGGAGATGGGAAATGAGAGAACTAACATGTGTTGTGGACTCTGCACATCGTCTCTTTTTCTTTCAGTTTTCCCGCTCATCATTTTTATCCTTCGCGATGACTCCGATTGCGTATGATCTGTATTCGGATTTGTGCGAAATGCATGCATATATACTATGTCTACACATGGGACAGACAGCGACGAGCTCGTTTTAAACTACGTACCATCTAAGTGACCACGAATACTAGTGAACACTACTCCAACCAGTTTTCCGAACAAGTCGCAAAATGAGACCAACAAAATCTCACCATGTCGTATGAGTGAAGTCCCTCTAAAAGTTTGACGGGGATCATTATCAATGAGTACCATCGAAACCAGGACAAAATCGTCGACAGAAGGCTCAAAGAAAAGAAAAGCATTTTACATAGTTTGGGTTGAAAAAGTCCTCCAGATCTTTCCTAACACAACACTGTTTGTTTGGAACCGTGTACCTACTGCATCTAATGCCTTCAAAGCATCCAGCTATATTACCGTATTGTGATTCGAAACATTTCTGATTGTTGAGATTTCAGAGCTATTTCCAAAGACCTTCTTCATCAAATATGACTACGGAAATGAAATATATCGAGCAAAGTAACGGCTGGATGAAGCGGTGATACACTATGTACCTCTTTCGATCCAACTTCTATTTTCACCCACGAGATTGGCACACGTCATAACAGTGGCAACAAAACGTAAAAATCCCATAAAGTCCTAGTTTTAAAAAGTAGCACTTTCCCTGCCCGAAGGATGAGACTTTTAAAGACTTGAGTGCATTGTTTACAAAGTAAAATATCACGTTTGAAAACGACTGCAGAATAATGCATTATGAATACCCCTAAAAAGAAAAATAAACAGATATCATAGAATCTGAAAACTCGTGAGATCTTAGTTACATACATGAAGATTGCTTTTGGGAAGAAACATCCGAATCTATAATCTGATACTAGCATCATTTAGGGCCCCATCTCACATTTGTTAAGGACTCGCCCGGTATTTTTCAAGCAGTACCAACTTTGCACATATTACATGGGGAATGGCGGTATACTTCAAAAACCCACTGGCCTTTAAAGCCATGACAACATTCGGAACTGTGCTTCTGAGACTTGAGATGGAAACTTAGGTCAGACGTAGCAGCAAGTAGTGACAATGACAGTAATTTGTTTTGCATTTTCAAACTGCAGCTTAGACTGTCGCCTTTGAACGCCTCAGTGTGGTCAAGGGTGGGTATTTCTAAACTACGAGATAGCGAAACGCACTGATCGCTTCTTGAGATGCCCCCGATAACGAAATCCAAAATAGCCTCAGCTGACGAAACTCAAGTCACTCTTGATGATATTATCGTCAAAGTCTGAAAACGATGGTGAATGTGCGGCGTTCGACGGAGTTTACTGACTTTATAATCACTAAAAGAGAGGACAGATCCTAATTCCAAATCAATTACGAAAAACGAACGAGGCATACTGCAATATGGTAATCGGCTTCCGTGGTGCAGTATCCGAAGGGTGCACGAGCCGAGAACTGCCATCGCTCACTAGTGGGTTACGGATCCCACATTTCATTTCGCTATCCAGTGGATTACGCCTCGGGAAGCTAAAGATTTCGGTTTCGGATCTCAAGGTAAACTATCCGCATTGAACTGAGAGATATGGTAATTCTAATCATAAGAAAAGATCACGGAATCAAATGACTGAGGGTCACGCTGCTGCAACGTCCAGAAAGTCACCATTCCCTTTTATAGTGTGCCCTATTATCTTCAAACTCATCAGAGAAGATGCCACCGAAAATTCTTTTATTATCTCCTCAACGTTCAATTAATTTTCTCATTTACTCCTAACGACAATCATCATCGTTCAGCGTTAAACAGCAAGGCAAGCCTCACTGGCCGATGCCTATTCCCCAGAGTTACAAGTTCCTAAAAAAGAGTGAATATCCTAAGGGAACAGGGAGTGGACCTACACAGGCGGGAAAAGATAAGATGCTGCTGCAGCCAACACACGGAACACAATCTAACTGTACAAACGAACGTATTTCCAAATACTCTGATTCGATAGAAAATGACAACACGATCGCCACTGTTCACGGTTCACTGCCATATCCCTAAGTGTCTCCAGCCAACTAGCTGACGGATCATTCGAACCCCAACCACAAAGGCGTGAGACACCTACTTTACCTAACTTCGCTGTACATTTTCTAGTTTCACGTTGCCACGTCATCTGTTGGCCTCCACATGGCTTCTTCCATTCCTTAGGGGGAACACAAAATAGGGCATGATATGGTAGACGAGTGTTCATCATACGCAACACGAGACCCAACCAGCGTAGTCTACTAAGTTTCATACGCTGAAACAAGCTATTCTCGGAAGCGGCATCCAGTACCAGATTCCTAACCCCAATAACATTACTCACCCGGTCACTCCGTCCAATCCTAGCCATAGTACGTAGATATCGATGGTCGAAAACCTCTAACCGACGAACATCTCTCACACGCATACTCCGTGTCTCCCAACCGTATAACAGAACTGATCGCCCTGCGGCACAGTACACACAACCTCTCAACTTCAGTGAAATATCAGGCCGATGCCACAAGTGCTTCATTCCACCATAAGCCGCTCGAGCCTTCGATATACGCGTCTTTACCTCCACTCCCGAGCTACCATCGTTCGACACGCAGCTACCAAGGTAGGTGAAACGATCTACAATCGTGAGTTCCTCTCCATTCAGCACCAAGTTCGGCACTGCTGTCGTCCAGTCCTGTAACAGCACTTTGCACTTTGAAGGTACAAACCACATGCCAAACCGAGCGACCGATCTCGAAAGTCAATCTAGTGCGCGTTGTGCATGGTCCGCAGACTCGAAAACGCACACAACGTCATCTGCGTAGTCTAAGTCACATAGCTTCCCTTCATTTCCCAGTTCGATTCCTACATCCCGGAGACCTCCTAAAGCATCTTCCATCACCTCGTCCATGACGAAGTTGAACAAGAATGGAGAGATGGGACACCCTTGCCGATCGCCACTAGTCGCTTCAAATGAACTTGATAGTTCGCCGTATACCCTCACGAGACCACAGGTGTGCGAGTACAATGCTCGCAACAGGTTTACGAACTTTGTTGGCATACGCTTCTGGTGGAGAGCACTAAATAGTGCTGGTCGATCCACTGAATCGAAAACAGCTTCCAAGTCAAGAAAGACAACGATCGTAGGGCGCCGGTGCGTGTGGTGCGCTTAGAGTATGTGGCGAAGAATGAATATCTACCGGTTCTTACAGGTTTGGTTGGCAACCTAAAACCAGGAGGACATAAATATAGATTAAAAATTAGAATTTACGGAACTTTACTCATATTTTCTACCGCGAACTGAAAGGTCGTCGGCTAACGCCGCACCGGTGGAGTAGCTCCAGCATACAAGTAGATTTCCCCTTGGTCAAAACGTTGCGCAACATCAAAACTCCACATAAACGATGACTTAAACACTTCGGAGGCGTTTTCATGTACCAGTTTTCTCTAAGCATTTGAAAAATCGAAATTATCAAATAACAAACTCGGATCTGCTGTGAGCAATTTCAGTACTACATAACTGGCTTATAACACTTCGGAAATAAAAATGATATAGCCCATCTACACTAGTTTCATATTTTGCGCTTATCATCCATGAAGAATAGACTCGCTTTTATTGTTTTGTTAGTTGGAACACGAAGAAAGTTGTTTTCGTCGTTCCAGTTGTCTAGTCGTCTCGCTGTGGGTCCGAATAGTGGCAAAGTGCGGTTGATGACCTTCAGTCCGTACCAATTAGCATACGTTGTGTTCGTATCCATTAGAACAGCGCTTGCGTTCATCACATTTGGCCCCGAAGATACATCGGCTGCGGCTGATAAATAGTAGTATAAGAACGACGGTAAGAATGGTGGATCAACAACAGGCCCATCAAGTCGTTGTTGAATGTAGCTGTAGAAGAACGCTCTATTCAGAGCCAGATTGTGTAGATGCAATAGCTTCGAGCGATTAGAAAACCACTGTTGCAAAAGGATCTGGTTATAGCGTGGAAGCTGACTCAGAGCAGTAGGAGGAAGTCGCAGATCGGTTTCGGACATTGTGACGCAGTTGTCTGGATTCGCCAAATCCATCTTGCGGGAAATAATATCGAAATTGTCTGGTGGAAACCAATAGAATGGGTTTTTCCCATTTTGCAAATGTACCACCGGGATCAGTACCAAGAGAAAAAGAATCCACAGCAAACAATCCAAAAGAAAATTTGATATTTTCGTGGTCATTGGGGTTGAAGAGCAGGCTGAAAATAAAAATTTAAACATTTTTAGTGGCCTACAGGTGAACTAACAGCATTTCGTATTTAGAAGACTGCACTTCGATTGAATGTTGTACGGAATACGATAAATCCTCGTCGCTCTTTTTCATATAAGAAACTTCAAAATACAAGAAAGGTTCTTGGTAAAACTTACAGAAAAGTTTGTTCAACCACTTGGCTGTCGTGCAGTTTTTCAACTCCTACGGTTCCTTTGACATAATGAATACAAAATATCGGTTTGAAAACAAATATAGCGTAGTCGTAACAAAATCCGCAACGGTATGACAGAAAAAAAGGTAAAAGTGGGTGGAGATTTAATATAGAAAAACAAATTTCTTGCTTCCATTGTAACTATCTCATGTTGGTGTTCTTGCTACTGTTATTGCCGTAATGTTTGTTCGTGAGGCACGAGAGTTCCAGAGACGTCACCGTCTTCGAATCTGAGCCAAATCCTTCATGGTCTCTAGCTAACAACAACCTTCAACTTATGAGCTTGGGCACGAATGTCGGAAGCTCCAGACAAGTATAACTTTACCAAACCTTGACACAAATTTAGTTTGAATGCCGCATTATTACCACGAGCCTTGCAAAGCAGCTGAAAAATGTGCACAAAGCGGGTACCATCATCATCATCGCTTAACGTTAAACAGCAAGGCAAGCCTTACTGACCGCTGCCTTTCCCCAAGGTTGCATGTCTATAAAAAGAGTGAATATCCAAGGGAAGCAGGGAGTGGTATGTGCAGAAAATGGTCAAGATACTTTTCAGGGAAGGCGCTGCGTAAAATATTCCAGTTTTTTTGCTGAATTCGCCCACATGTTACCTTCCCTGTTCCTCTTCTTTTCCTATCGTTTTTCAGCTTTTACCGTTTTGTTGTATATTGCATAAGGCCTAACCTCTGGGTATTCGTTTCCCACCTACTAATCAGTTTCTTCATTAAAGAACACGTCACTATATGATGACAGATCAACGGACTGGATTTTGGCTGGAATCAACTGAAGAGTAATGTATTCGAATTTATCTGTCGAGACCCTCTATTTTGAGCCTTTCATTTTCGAGGTTGATTTTCATTGCATATGCCACAAAACCTTGTCTGTCTTTATTTGAAGACGCTGATATCGTGTTTGAAATAGCGACGAATGTGTGTCGAAAATTTGTGGAAGACATTTTACTGCCTTCAGAAATTTATGTCCTCTGTTTTTGATGCGAGATAAAACAGGGTTACATTCAAGTAGGTTAATCGTCCGTTATCTAAGCCCAGATCCACCGGTCATTTTATTCATAGACAGCAACTCACTTCTACCCAGCATGTTACCACATCCGATTTAGTGAGACCAATGAGCTATATTTCACTTCGAGCCACAAGGTCCTGGTTGTCGGTTCCTCTCTCGCCCGCGTAGCGGGTGTCAGGCAAGCCCGTTCCACCGCATCCATGCTTTGTGTGACAAAAAGACGTTCTCGACGCTATAGATGTCTTTTTGAGGGCTGCTTATTAGGTAAACACAACTCCAGACCGTTCGTGGCAAATTACTAGTATGGTGGTCGTTCTATTCGCAACCTGGGTACGTGACGAGTGATATAAATATCAGCCCCACTACGCCAGCTTGGGTTAACTAACTTGGAATTCAATAAGTTCCAGTAGGAACACTAAATACCGAAGGTACAATTCGCATCCAAAGCAGCTGTATAGGAACTGAGGTTAGTCAGAAATCTGTCACCTTACCATTACCATCACTCAGAACTGCAACATCACCTCCCTATTTTAATTGAGACAGTTTGCTATCCGAACGGATATGGATTCCGCAATTATCGACAGTATATGGTTGTTTCGATAACCACCTCAATTACAGATTTGAGAAGAGAAAGGGATACGAGACAATTCTGACGAAACTTTTGGCAATGAATCCAAGTAAGAGATGATCAAAGACTAGCAACACATCGGCTGTTTGAGTATGACGATTCGAAAGCAGAAGTGAAATTTATGGTGCTTATTCAATGTCAGACAGTACCAAAAGATCAAACAATCTGAGCACTACTTTCAAATTCAAAGAAATTGGTTGTGTCTGCGGAAGGTGCACCCATGCCCTAAAAGTTGCGTTAACGCAAACTTGAATGGGTTTGGAAACGGTATGGTTTTCACGTACCCAACGCCAGTAATTGATGAGTGGCAGATGAAGAATAATACCAAATAACACTCGATTGGATGCTTATTCAAAGGGTCTGGAGGTTCTCGCAACATATGATATCTTCCACGCAAATCAATACAATAGCCAACCGGAATTTGCTTTTCCACCGGAATGACTCGAGGTTCACTGGGAAACTAGAAAGTGGCCTCTATCCCTAAAAAGGACTTATTTGGTTTAGATTTCAAGAAATCTACTTCCCCCAAAACCCTCATTTTCGAAAGCATCGACATCGGACTGCAATATATTTTTGCAAGTATTACTGAGAGACAATGAAAAAATGGATTAGGAGAAATGTTATTTGAGGCGACCTGAACAACACTTCACACATAACGTAAAGTACAATATAAGGGGTAAACTCCGCGGCTAAACGACACTGTAACGGGATGGGGGGGGCGGGGGAAAATGGACATAAGAACCAGTTTATTGACCTTGTTCTTGGCCGGCAGTGGCCAAGAGGATAAGATCGTGGCATTTGGACGTGAAGGCCGGCCATCTTTCTTACTTATCACTCTTCCGTTGGCCGCAACCCCTTCCTGAAAAATGGCGTATATTGTTATTTCATTAACAAAGGAAGTACAAATAAAAATAAAAAGAAATATGGAATGTGGGAGAGTGCTCTATGATTTTGAAGTCCGAAGAGAAAATTGAAGGGAAGAGATAAGACACCTAGTAACATAAACTTGATGACTAGCTGCCTGTGTGCGAGAAGGGCGGGAAAACGTTGAAAGAAGAGGTGTAAAGATAAACCATGAAAAACAAATAAAGGAATAGGGAAGGAACCATTGGAAGATGGTCTGGTGACTGCAAAGATGTTAAGGGAGGGTTGTCGATCGGCCGGATGACATTACGCTGAACCCGATCAAGAAGGGAAAGCGAAGTAAACGATGCCCCATCCCACTCGTGACTACAGTGCGGGGTGGACTTGAGCTTTATACAATAAACGAGCTGAGATGAAGAAACGCCTGAAGCGGAACAGAAAACCCAATTGGCGAGCGGTGCGAGAAGCAAGCTAAAATACGGAGGACGAGCATAATGAAGGACTAATGGATAAGCCGAAAACAGTCTGTGGAGCTCAGAATAGACGAGTCAAAGGACAAATGTGGGGAGGGATGATGTTTCAAAAAGAATGAAAGAAGAGGTCTTCGAACTGTTAAACGTAACGTGATTTTTGGAGTCCTAGGAGCAGATGTGTTCACGATCCGTGTTAAGAGATACACTGGTGACAACGGTAACGATCAATTTTGGTGTTTGCATGACAAGGAATGTGGTAAGAAAGGGAACAACAGAGCGGCGCATCGAAATAATAATTAACTGGGTCTGAAGTGATGGAACAAAAGGAAGAGGGCGCGCGAAAGTAGCGAGCCTAGGAGAACGCCAGCATCTACAGGAAATGACTGGGACAGCACCCCCATCAACTCGGACAGAGATGGTTCGCCTACTGGGGAAACTTAATCTCTACTATAAGAGCTGGGGAAAATTTCGGCAGAAGACCACATCAAACTCCGTCGAAAGTCTCGAAGATATCGAGCAAGACTAGGTATTTCTCCCTGACTGTCCAGTAAAGTTCATCAAGAGGAGGACGAGGATCAGCAGAGCCGTAAGACCGAAATGCATATTGCCGGTCGCTCAGCAGTCCTTTACAATGGAGAAACGAACGCAGCTGGTCGGAGACATTTTCAAATAGATTACAAACAGCAGGTTTGACGGGAATCATTAGGGTCAGACGGATGACTGCATTTAGGAACACGGAGAAACATTCAGAAAACGGTGCTTGGCGGATCTTTCTAATGCTAAGGTAAGGTAGAAAAAAGGTAAAGTGGGAGAGGAAAAGGCCGGAGATGTAATTTAATTAGGAAAAGCGAAATCAGAAGCAAACCGCGGGGCAGAAACCTCAGATTTCTCGTGTGGTTCATAGAATGAGGGGTAACCCCAAGGCCAGAAATTGTGGGAGACCGTTCCAGTAAGGGACCATCATCATCATCATCGTTCAGCGTTAAACAGCAAGGCAAGCCTCACTGGCCGATGCCTATTCCCCAGAGTTACAAGTTCCTAAAAAAGAGTGAATATCCTAAGGGAACAGGGAGTGGACCTAAACAGGCGGGAAAAGATAAGATGCTGCTGCAGCCAACACACGGAACACAATCTAACTGTACAAACGAACGTATTTCCAAATACTCTGATT
>LUCM01010971.1:24357-37232 GCA_008360955.1 Fasciolopsis buskii
CGCACAATAATCACTACTCGAAATTCGGGCACGCTGCTTCAGGGGAAATAAATCGTAGTGGCTCTTAATAAATCTATCTCAACTGGAGCCGACTTTTGTGCAAGAAAAGCAGAGGTCAGTCAAATTAAACAGATTCAGTGGTTGGATAGATGCATGATTTAATTCATCCACAATAATATGCAGACAATCCTCAAGAAGAGGAAAAATGCATCTCAGAAAAGACTCAAAAAAGATGCGATATTTTGTTGCGAGCCAAAAACGCAGTGCGTAAATGTGTTATGGTTATGCCGGTATGTCAAGAAAACACTGCGTTGCGAGACAATCAGTTCCCTCAGCGAGCATGTACAAACAACTTCGGACTTGCCAGACTAGGAGTCTATGTATGTCGCCACACCGCCTCCAGTATTCTTGTCCGGAAACCTGTCTTACCGATAGAGTCCGAGGTTGTCTATCGACACCAATGAATCAGCGATACCCGGATTCAGTCACGATTCTTGAATGCAGATGACAGGTGTGAACATGGATTACTAATCGAAGTGTGTGGGGGACAGACCCGAAATTTTCGTAATCAGGGAGTGAATATTGGTACTCAACAATGCTGGAATGGAAATCCTGGCTGGAACTGCTCATTTAAGAGCCGCCTGCCACCCAGCACGTGTACCTCTTTTAGATCGATTAGAGGATCGCTGAGGTGTAGCAATAAGCAATACCGTTATGTATTGAGAAGGGATGCGGTTTTGAACAAACGTATTTCCGAGCGATTGCAGCGTTGAGCGGCGAAGGTAATCAAACCAAATACGCGACAACAAAAAAAGAAATTAGTTGACAGAATTTTAGCGGAGCCGATCAAAGGTGGCGCTTATTTAATAGTGTGCAGCGAAGATTTTAGATAATTTCTTGCGGCTTACCGACGCGGAAGGCAAAGCAACGCCCTCGAAAAAACCGGTGGCTACGCTTCCGGCAACCAAGACAGCCGACGGTCAGTGGCCCTGCGCATAGATGGGAATCCATTGATTCGGGGCTATGGTAGTGGATGACCCCAAGCTCTGGAAAACAGCTAAGTATACCCGTGCCAACCAATCAGAAATGTCTCGCACGGTGAGCAAGGATTCGTTACCGACGGCAATGCAACGACTAATCACAAGGAGAGGTGCGCCCACAAAACATATTTGGACAACAGATCAAACCTTGTGGATGCAGGTAGAGACCTCGGAGGATGACGGGAACGGATAAAAGAACACCAAATCGCCAACATGAAGCACGTTCGTCGGCACTTCAAAGCATCTTACCCCAATCGCCGTGGCAAAGTCTGGGAACGACTTATTTGGTGCTCTCGAAATGTGTTGATAGCTGTCACACTTTGCACGTTGCCGGCTGAGGTTGGAAGAATCTCGAACAGCAAACAGCTAATCTTAATGGTTCAGGCTTCTCAGCACTAGAACAACAAGACAAGTTTCTTCAAGCCGCTGGAAGGCATTCTTTTTGGTGGGGAGCGTGATTGCCGTAACAATTGACCTATATGGCTCGTTGCATAATGCCAGGCGAAAACATTTGTAGCTGGAAAAATGTTAGCAATGACAGTTAAAATAGAAACGGTGCGTTTCTCCAACAGTGCCAGTACAATTGGACTGCGCGTGGTCGTTACTTGGTAACAAGGATGTCAAGAAAAAAACTTACAAGTAAAATAGGTCAAAGGAGCGATGCGATAATTACCAGTGTCAGTCAGTAGGTCACATTTGATTGAAAAATCGCCAGCGTAACTGAATGGTCGGTGGGAAAAATGAATTGAGCCCAGCCGGTCATTTCTGCCACGATAGTGACAGCATGCCATATGCAAACGGCAGGCAGATACAGTTTATAAACAACAAAAAGGACTCCCTATTTTAAAGGCAATTTAGAAGATTTAAATAAATATATGTTCACCACGACCCATTAGATACGATAATACAAAAAGAGGCAAAAAGATCGATGTAAAACTGTATTTCGAGGCTTCCTGCTTACGTTCTGGCATGCAATATGCTGAACGGGCACTCAGGAAATGAAAACATAAATGGTGTATTGTGCCCAACGTTTTGCATATTTGTGACCGGCGGGAGTGGGGCGATGAAAAACAATATGCCACCGGTCATGAAACTGTAAGCAAATGAGGTAGATCTTACGTTTTAGAGATGAAGAACTTTTTCGCATACACCATATAAGAAGAGCGAAGTACTGCCCAAATCAGTGGCCTTTTGAACGGCAAAAACTATTCATTTGGGATGAGGGATGAAGGCAACGTAGGGAGGTAATCTGCAACATTGTTTGCTGTAAGTCAGAAAAATATGGCACAAAGCGATGAGTTCTCATGAAGAACATGCAGGAAAGAAACATCTCGCCCAAGATGGTATGAAGAAATTTCAGTGAAGTTTATTATTGAGGCCTTAGCTATTAGGCTATTGATTACTCTGTGGATAAGGAACATGGTAAGCACTGGTGGGCGAAAGCACAACCTGGCAGATTGTGGCGATCCATACTGTTTGAGGTAGGAGAAGGGAACGAATATGACGGATAAACTTTTGTTTAAAGAACTCTGGACATTTTCCATAGTGCCTGCGACTGAAGTCGATATTATAAAGATAATAAGACTGCCAAAATCTACGAAACGTGTTAAGTGGCCCGCGTAAGCTGGAACCAGTGGACACATCGGAATCACTGATGTTAAAATATTTTGGTCAAGCGAAGACAGGGAGGAGGCCGACGTTTACCAGAGCCTTCCCGAGCTGTGAGAGTTCCCAACGGATCCACGAGTATATGTGGGGCGCACAGCCAACCGCGATAAAAGATACACAGCCCACCCCATATGCCGCCATTTGCACATAGCAGGCCTAGGTGGGTGGTGGAAGCCATGGGTGGAAATCTTTGTGCCCCTTTATCTCCAAAATGTTTAGGTAGTATGTAATTGGTTGTGACAAAGTGAGTAAAGCCCGGCAAGAATGCAGCACAAAAACCAAGAGGAAAGGAGCTTTTCGGCCCCAGTCGGCGGTAACCATAGTAAGATGGGCAGAATATTGGACGGACACCCGGTGCACGAACAGCTGAATATTTGCCGCCCAACCTGTTTGACGAGTGGTGACGATGGACCTGGATGAAAATTTTGTGGCCACATGAGGTCTTTGGATTCATGTACTGTTTGTTATGATTAATTTTTAATCCTTAAATTTCATTTGGATGCAGCTAGAGATGAAAGAGGCATCCGTCAACTGGCCGGAGGACAATGGGAAAACAATTGGGGCAGTTTCAAGTGCACATTTGCGAACAGCATTTGCCAAGTTGGAAGGCCACAATAAAAGTTAATGAGAGTTTTTGGGCCTCAGTCTCGAGGAGGAGAAGGACGGTGAGGTGTGGACGAAACTTCATATACGATACCAATAAAAGTTTGTACGTGAGTTCGTTTTGCAACGTTTTGTAAGGAGAACTTTCGGAAGGAGCAGGGAGAGTTCAACACAAAAGGATGGGCACGAACATCAAACTAGACGGCTGCAAACCACAACAGTGCTGGTATGTTAACCAGGAAGCATGCAGGATGGAAGGCAACATTTGATATCTGGGATCAATGGGGTTAAATTGTTCGTTTAATTAAAAGCTACAGAGCTATTCCCAAAACAGATTGTTGTAGTTTTACATTATAAATGGTAATTTTGATATGCGGGCTGCTATAAGATGGGCAACTAAGTGAAGGCCTTGCAACTTCAGCAGCACGGATAAATAAGCTTTGCTCGCCCTAGTGAAAGCCTAAGATAAAAATGGTTATCAAATCCAGAGGGACGCCGTGGTTCATTACGAAAGTCACAAGTCCCGTGGAGCCTGCGTCTCCTATACCTAGTTTGGGGAGAGGGCTCAAGAGATGCAAAGGCAGACTGGTTTTGGGTATCAAAGTAAATTAGCCCGGGAAGCAAAAGCGAATCTCACGAGTGACTATGCATACTGGCACTACAAGAATACCAAGTATAAATTTGCTGCGAGCTTGGGGGAAATATAGGTGCTTTGGCTAGTGCTGATAGAATTAGAACCCAAATTTTCCCGTATTATAATAATATTGTACGGCCGGAAGCAACCCGTTGCTTCCATGGTCTCGCAATGGACCGGAAAAATACCCAGACTGGTAGGTTGAGTGCAAACGGGGTTGGCATGATACTAGGTTTAAGGACATTGCACACGTGCTTATCGGCAGGATCAAGCAGCATGCACCCAGCTACGGTCGAGCATAAAGCTGATGTGCCGTGCTTGCCTTGACGGAGCTCAACATACCGCCGTTAAGGTTTGGAGAACTCCTGGAGGCCTGGAAAACCGCTGTGATGGCGAAGACAGACAAGCTAGGTTAGAGGCCATAGACTGACAACCACAAGTCGGTGAAGCTAGCGTCACCATTGGGTAAAAGCAAACAACGGCAATTGGACGTCAATTACGGCAGCAACCCGTAAACATCGGGTTTTTGGCATCGACGCGGCAGGGGGTTGCCGAAAATATTTTGTGCCTAACGAGTTGATTGATATTCCTGGATTAGGCATCTCGCCACACGGATGAAGGCAAAGAAACCGAGGTCTGCTACCCAGAACTTGGCAAGGCCTCCGGCTCCGGCAGTGAAGATTTACGAGGTCACAAATCGCGGCCTTTGATATAAATATATCGGTTAGGCAATGGGCTTGGCGGTTTCTCAAAAACTGTAGCCCATCAGTTCCGGTAGGTGACTATGAATCCGGATCAGGCCGTGCCACAGTCAGAGTCCACCAAGGCCCTGTGGTTGGGCCTTTATGTTCACTTTTTATAGATGACGTTGCGACAGTCAGCTAAACATTGCTTCACTCTTGCATATGGTGTGAGAGTAGGAGCACAGAATATGTCCCAGCATTTAGGGAAGGGGAATAATACCAAACCCTGACAAATGTCGGTTGCTGACCGCAAACATGGACAACATCAGCAGCAGCCCACTAGCCAAGAGCCTACATGTTATAGTCACGCTCTACTTTCACATTCTAACCATGTCGGGCAGCAGCCAACAAGATCACAGCCGTAGCGACCAGACTTTGTAGGGCAATATCATGAACCCAGGGGAGGTGTCTCTGCTTTTGTGGAAAGTCCCGGTATGTCTTGTTTTAGAGCACTGCCTACAGCCCAGAGATTAGTACTTCTCCAAGAATTCGGGTTATATGAAGAGGGGCCAAAACCCAGCAACCAGGGTGGTGATTGGGCAGCGAAGAATTGTGTGTGAAGCCTGCAGGAACTGATCCTTGATGGAACGTAGAAGAAGCAGGAAAGAATTCATGCTAGCCATCTGAGATGTGAAAGGCCAAGCTGGAACAAAGGCTATCGAATATTTTGAATTTGTTCTAGCAAGTGGCACAACAGGACATATCCCAAAGCTGAAAAGGAGCCAAAGCATGCCAGAACTGTTTGGATTTCCAAAATCAAGGATTTGCCGCTATGGATAGCTCATTGCGGGTCAGTGGAAGTTTTCAGAAGATGTGTAGATCTGTCCTGAAGCAGAGTGAACCGAATCCGGAAGCATGAAAGAGATCGGGGCGATCCGTTCTCTTTCTGCCTCAAACGTTTGCATTTAATGGTTAGGGGTGCACTAATGTTTGAACATGATGAGACCCCACAAACTCTTCCTCCCAGGTGAAACATGGGCTCAAATCCCGCCGAGTGTTTGAACCCAGGGGAACTCGGTGACTGCACACAAGTGTGAACTATCGTTCTGCCGTTTCTGTCATTTTTACCCTGCTCAAAACAAAATAAGTCAAACCAATTGGTCTAACAAGCCTGGGGTTTTCATTGCCAAAGTTATTTGGCTTTTACCGGAGACCTAAACTGCGGAGGTACATCGTTTTCGCGGCGGGTGCAAAGCAAAGGGTAAAAACTAAGGAATATGAGGGTAGGTGGTAAATGGTAACATACAAGTTATTTCGAGTCAAAAATTTTATTCCCTTTGAAATCGCACTGGACGGATTGATGAATGCAATGTATGAATCCAGAGTCATCAAAGTAGACGGTTTGCCGCCATAGGAAAGAGGGGAAAACGCGCGGAGATTGGCTTGTCAACAGCAGATATCATGGAATGATCCAAATGTCACTGTTTTGTGCAAGATCCATTTTGTTGGCCAAATATAAAAGAGGACATCCGAAATATCCTGCAGATAAACAAATGGAAAAATACGGCATAAAGCAATATGGAGGAAGAAACTGAGAGTAGGATGAATGTACGAAAGAGACAAAATTGTCCAAGCTGTTGATAAATTCCTGTCGCCATTTTTGTCCGCTTCTCTGCTGGTTAAGCAAAATACAGGCCAAAACCAGGGAACATGGTTAAACATTATGTTTAAAAGACAACAATGCAGTTTGAATGGGCATGATTTACGCAGCAGTTGTTGCCGTTTGGCTGTCGGTCATCCCGGTCAGCATTAAATTTACCCTTATGTTGGTCTTATCCCAGGACCCTTTTATCATAGTTTCCTCAATCGTTTGGTTATTCTGATAGCATTAAAGATTCAATCTCTTTGTTGGGTGTTACCAGAACTAGTCTCCCTCTTAGTGAACATTTCATCCGGGGACACATGCGAGATTCCTTTTGCCCTTCCAACCTACCCATCTTGATCCCCATCCACCTACCTAATGGAATTGGGTAAACATTTTGTCCACTGGTTGCCCAACCAAGTATCATTAAAATCAATGCCATCCTCACACCGACTAACTGATTTGCTTACGTAACAAACCAGTCCGCTTCAGAAGGTTTTCAACGGCACTAGTTAATCAAAGAGAGACGGCATTGATGATGACGGGGTTAAACGCGTTTGTCTGTGCTCTACGGCATAAGCCTAAATCATCCGTGTGTTTGTTTGTCCCCACTTTGGTTTTCTTTAGCCCGCAGACGAGAAACAAAAAACGACTGCGGTATCACTGAACGTAGGAAAGACAGATTACCCCAAGCAGGTGCAAAACTTATTGCAGGAGGAAAATTAAGGTCAGGCAGAGGAACTGTGGAAAGCACACATGTGGGCTCAACCACTACCATGTAAGGAAAAATAGTTTCGCCGGAATCAGTCTGAACCCAGCAACAAGAGCTGACTCCGGCTGCAAGGCAATAGGCCATCTTTCACAGTTGGTCTGCGTGCCATCTGCACAGACCTGACTCTGCCAAAGACGACAACCCACATCGCCTTTATTCGGTAGAAAAACATCTGGCTGTGTTGTTGGACGATTTATGGGAGTAGCGCACCGGACAGTCCACCTATACATTACCAACCAACTCTTTAGTTTCCAACCTACATCTATCTACATGGCACACATCTGATGATGTTCAGAACAAATGACGTCTTTTTTCTCAATGAATTACATACGCTTACTGAAATTACTGTTTGGCACCAGTTGATATCATCTTCAATTAAAAATTACTTATTCCGCCGTTTTTAATGGTTTTTCCTCTCCACCTTTTTATGATTTCCCGTGGCAACTCCTGCCCTAGCATCCAGACCACTCTATCATCCGTGGCTCGGTTCAGTGGTGCCCTCTCCTAACAATCCAAATCAGCAGCATCGGTGGTACCTCAGACGTACTCAGTTGTAACTAATCTCTCGTTGCATGTATAGTGGGCCTGAGGGCCAGAACAGTTGCAGAAATAGAGCAAATGGCGACCTCTCTTCTTAAACTTTTGTGCTGGCCGTCATATCAAACCATTGCAAACGGCATCTGCGGAGCTATTAAAATCGACCAAAAAACGCTTTAGCAATAGAGATCATGCAGCCTAAGACCGACTGAGCCACGCACCCTATATGCAGTAAGCGGACGGACAATTTGTAGCATTCGTCTTTGCCACCAAAGAACTCCTTCCATCTGAGCATTTCAAGAATCTTCCGGAATTTGAAATGCTTGGAATAAACTTGGAGCTAACACTATTTAATCTCTGTTTACTTGACATAACACCAGCTGAAACAAATTTCAGGCTGCTTGCCCTATCTTCTGCTCTTCTAAAGGCTGGCCAATGAATAAAGTAACTATGCACCGGCTAACAGAAAGTACGAATGCAGCACAAAACCTGTTGCCGAAAACTAGACCACATTCTATGAGCTGTTTGCCTATCTCTGCTAGAAAGCCGCTATCCAAAATGGCCCTATATTACCGGTCCGTTTAACCCCAAAACAAGCCAAATGACGCCACTGAACGCCTTGGGCACATCCTCTCAGGTGCACCATTATGGTTGGTCAAAGCACAGCCATCATGGAAATGGTGTGTACTCTCCTCCTCCCAAAATCCTGACCCCTACTGCCGCAGAACAGCAAATCTACGGCATCAAAGTAGACAGAATGCGGGTCATTCATGGCAAACATTTAAGGAATGCTTGTATCTCTTACACGGACACTTTTTCTTCCAGCCGCATGAGTCCAACAAACATTTTCGTGAGTTCCACTGTTTCTCCGGCCAAGATTCTTCAAAAATTTTATCCCTCACATAGTCTGGTGCGATCCCGAATGTTACTGCTTCATCTTCAGCATTATATTGACTCTTTTATGTTGGTAAGTTCCTCCATTTTGTCCTCCTCATAAAACGTTTGGTTGGGATTTGGCTCATTTCTATCCTGCTATCACATCCATATTGTTCCGCGTCTTCTCAGTTTAACTTAGTTGTTTATCACAGAACCCCCTCGATTTTCGAGGAGCACGGCCATATTGGGACGTTCGTCATCGCTTTCCAGCTGCATTTTGCGCAGGCCGTGCGAGCGTTTGCTGCATTTAAACATGAAATAACTTACAGTCCACGATTGACAGTAGTTTTCAGAAAGTCCTGTACATCGCTGGAAAACGAGTTTTCAGCCTTAACACTACCGAGGTGCTTGATCGCGTGCCCCAAAAATATTGCTTTAAAAGGTCAAATCCTCTGTTAGCAGATCCGCTGTACTCTCTGGGCTTTCCCGAATGACCATTATCATTGGAATTCAATCCCGACCACAGCCAATCATTAGCGGTGCAACAAAATGTAGTGCCTTTGGCTCCCTACTATTTCTGCTTCATGTAAATGGCATTTTCAAGCAACACGCTTCGGCACCTTCCGTGTTCGCTGACGGTATCGAGCTAGTCCAGTCTTTGGAGTTCTCTTTCGTACCCCATGACATGACCAGCACAACGGAGAATTTAAACTCACTAGACAAGTGGCGTGAGCAGCCGAAAACTCTCTTCTGGTCTATACGCGGAGCAGTCCTAGGATTAGGCTACTTATGAAAGGTGTGCCAAACTAGCCACTTAGCGCGTATAAGATCCAGGCTTGCCGTGCTTCAGCCCATTCAAGTTTCACGAACAAGCGAGTTGCCAAATTGCAAATGTAAACAGGAATAACAGCCGCATTGCCAAAATATTCAGCACTCTAATCTGTGAGCTGATGCTATACAAATAACATGGAAAGTCACAGCTGGGGTACAGCCCAACAATTTTCTGTAACGTGCTAACAGTTGATCGCGCTGCAATTGAAAACGTACAAAAGGAATTCACAAAGAAACTTCATGTAGATTATTTTATTGCACGGAATTGCGTAGACTTTTGCGTACGAAATCTATGCCGCATTTCAGTCAAATGACATGAAGTTAAAAATATAAAACTAAATTTAAACACATCGCCTAGTGGAAACAAAAAACTTATCAAGAAAAATTTACAGCACATTATGTTGGGCCTCTCAGGAAATCGGACA
This sequence comes from Fasciolopsis buskii, assembly GCA_008360955.1. Taxonomy (NCBI): domain Eukaryota; kingdom Metazoa; phylum Platyhelminthes; class Trematoda; order Plagiorchiida; family Fasciolidae; genus Fasciolopsis; species Fasciolopsis buskii. The sequence continues at coordinate 34,069 of LUCM01010971.1, forward strand.
GAACAAATTCACCGTTTGTCAAAACGCGTACTCAATATAGGACGGAGGAATTTCCGTAGATATTGATCCTGGATGGTGTAGAACGAAAAGCGGATCAATATGAAATTCGAAAGTGGCTGTTTGATAGATCGTTGTGCAGAAGATGCCGGGGATCTGAAAAAATTTGTGAGCAAATTTCTCACACGCTAATAACTGTTGATCACATAGAATTAGGTACAATGCAGTTAGCGGTATGAATGAAACGCCGTTAATAATTGATAGACCCCGAAGAACGATTTTAAAGTGTTTTTCAAGTAAAACTGGAAAAGTAACAGGAGAGCAGTAAGGAAGGATTGGAAAAACACTGGCACAAATCGGGAGGTGGTGCTTTGTTCCACATTGTAGTGTCGAAGTCTCCTGAGTTGAAATGACAACCCTTGGAGAGTTTTTGCACAGGTAGAAATGTGAGCAGTCCACTTCAGATTTCCATTAATAGTAACTCCTAGATATTTCACAGAGTCAACCGTGGTAAATGTTCTTGAGTTGGTGAAAGACGTTTCGGATAGGTTGTCTGACCGAGAGAGAGTGAGAACGGACATTCAAAACATTCAGATGTGTTGATATTTAAACCAGATCATGCAGAGAAATCGTAAACAGAAGATAGTTCGTTGGAACAACGTTGAAAATCATCGTTGCTCGAAGCGGCTTGAGAGAGAGCAACATCATCAGCATAATTAAACGGACGACAAGGTGAGCTGATTGATAATTCGCTGATGTAAGTAACACTCTTGATTTGTTAATCAGCAATTCTGGAGTTTTACCGTCCTTTCATGTGCGGTAGGTTAGGTTTGTAATATAAATAGACAGTCATTATTATAAAGACCAGGTGAAATTAGATGTTTCCAGCTGGTGAGTTGTAAAAGGCTGTGTGGTTGATTCAGGTGCTGACGAATGATCTAGAATGGCGCATTGCAAAGATTTCGTCAACAATTTCGAAAATTTATGAATGTGATGAATTTGGGACACGATGGCGTACACTGGGGCCCCTTCACTATTAATAAGCAAACTGGAAAGTGTTGTCAAGAGGATACATAGAGGAAAGCAAGCACTTGTTAACAGCACGCTGTCAGTTTGAAACCAGAAGTTGCTAAAGCACTTGGGCAGAAACGGTTTGCAAAAGCAATGAAATTATTGGATTTTGGGATGAGAATAATAGTTACGGGTCTCCAGCAGTCAGGGGTGAGAAACAAACCCAATAGTGAGTTGATGAGTGAAGTAAATTGATCGGTCAAAGCCACAGCACCATGCTTAAGAGAGCTGAGGACAGACTGTCAGATCCAATCACTGTAGTGGTTTTGGTGGCACGGAGAATGTCTGGCACATCTTCCCTACAAATGATTGTGGCTGTCATGTTGTCAGCTTGTCCAAATATGATTGGGGTATAAGTGGAAGGATGAATGAAGGCCCGACATCGGCAGAAAAATTAGCATGTTTCGTTTTTCTCTGCGCAAAAGTCGAATACTCTGCCACAGAAATCCGTTGCTGTTACCACTCAGGTGTTGGCTGTCGTTTGATTCCAGATTTTATTAGGTTGGAAGTATACGGTAAACCTGATTTATTACGGGATTTGTAAGGTACCCCTTGCGCCTTCCTAGAGATTCCAGCTTCTGGTTGGTGATGCGGCCGTTTGGGGCGAATGATGTTTCTAAGGGGTCGCGGACATCAAAGATTGTCCTCGCTATTTCTTTGAAATGTTCGATATATTCATTGCCCAGGGGCTTAATAAAACGACAGACGGATGCGAGAGATCCAGCATCAAGCCTTACATGCAGAAAACGGTGCCAACTGGCAGCACTTAACCCCCCTTTGTTTATGCCGTACGAAGCTGAACTTCAAATTCTTTTGCAAGCTACTAATACCGCAGGCACTGAAGGCTGGAAACCCCATCCGGTTAGGTAACGAGTCCTTTTACTCGTTCAGACATGGACCATCATTCCTTGAAATACCACCTTCGAAATTTCGCTTCTAACCAAAATTTTTCACAGTTGTTTACCCTGTCCAATGGAATAGTTTTCCAGACCCGGTTCATTGGTGTCAGAATTGAACACCATTGAAGATTGCAATGTCCAAGTTTCTCAACCTATTCTCTTTTATCAGCTTAACTGGGACTAATGTCATTCTTGACAAAGCTTTCAAAAGCTGCCAAGACTTTCGGCTCTATCCCAAATTTGGAACCCGAACCTGTGCCACTCTTTTGATGTTTACTTCTATTCAGCCCTTACATTGGACCCAAAGCCATCTGAACTCTTCATCATTCTTCTCCAACACAATGGACCAAATGCCATAACTCTTTCATGCCATGCACCAAATAAACCCAAAGGGGTCCGTTTACTTGTCCCATTTACACGTCAACATAACTAGAATGGCAAGCAAATGCAGGGTATAAACCACTTATCAACAAGTGACCCTAACTCAGCTCCCCACGAACTCTGGCTCAGTTGCTTAGTTATGCTTCTGTATGTATTGATGCATAGTTATATAATTTGTTTGGAGCTTTTCATCACCCCTGATTTTCTATCAACCACTCTACCGGGCAGAAACTCTCCTCAGGACAGCTTCAAGGACCGGACCTCATTGCTGTTTGATTAGAAAATTTTGCCTGATACCTGGTGACGATATCTTGCTTCCTCCAGACAATTTCCTGTTAACCAGTTAACCTAAATTCTCTTCGGCAATTCTGAACCTGACCCTCAGCAAATTCGTCATACTCCAATTCGTGTTATCTACACATCTTTTACCGCAATTCATTGCATACTATAGTATTGGCGCCGTGAACAATTCGCGTCGCTCTAGACTCCCCTTGATCTGTGCCAGCTACTTTCTAAACGCACATGAGTTTCTAGCTGAAACAAAACTAATATCGATTAACTTGCCATATCATCCCTTTCGTTTCATTACTTACACCGATTATTCCTAGTTCTCACAATAATCTGTAATTGTGGCCAAGTCTCCGTAGTAGCCTTCTATGGGCATGGGAGAGGCACCTCCAAACAGAAACGCCAGCTGCAACAAGCTTTTTGGTCTTATTGCATTGGCGATTCCCTAGATACTACTACAAATGGTTCCACGATTAAACTGCGATTGCAAGGTTTCGAGCGGAAAAGTGCGCGGATCTCTTTTCGTTC
>LUCM01010971.1:37673-56231 GCA_008360955.1 Fasciolopsis buskii
TTCCTACACTCTCATTCCAATGATGGTCTCAGAGGGATTAAACGGACTCCCACCCAGAGCAGTGATCGACTATCACTGTGTTTATTGTGCCGTGCGGATTACTAGGAATGACGAATGTCGTGGCGCGTAAGGTTCCACATGCGGTCACCTGCGTCGTCTTATTTTCACTTGGTTCAATTCTAGCGTGCCTGCAGCCACCTATATGGCCTACCTGAAACAGTGTCCTCCAAGACAGCCTTAGCCAAATTGGAGCATAACTATCACAACAAAGTGCAGTGTGCAATTATCAACCTTCGCGCTAGGCGTTTTTTCCAGTCTAGAACTACTTCTGCAACTGCCAGATATCCCTCTACGAAAAAATCAGACCACGCCATACGTGTGCATGCAATCTTAGTTGGTAATTTTTGGCCTGTTGAAAATAATGAATCTGACCGTTTGGGTTATAGACGGATCTTATTTTACCAGCGTATCAGATTCACGCCATCACGGGCAGTCCAGCTTCATACCAAGCATTTAAATCCACTCTTGATACGTGAAAACTCGTCACAATCCCCTACCGGAGCCAGATATGCCACCATGACTTGGATTATATCATCAGTGTTTCATCCAGCTAGCACAACCACACTTGAGCGTTCCCAGTAACCTTTCTGCTGCTTGATTCCATGCACGTCATATTTTTTCATATGATTGCATCCAAAACCACGTAGAAACCATCACATGGCATTGCAAAGCTGTCCATGCTTCCTCACACGTTCAAACGCTTTTCCTCTCTTGTCTGCTCACAATAACCGTTAGTTGGGACACATCCCAGGTGGATCGTTTTCCTCCCCTCCCGTTTTCAGTTCAGCCATCCGTTTGCCGCCCAAGATCTCACCCTGACAAATGCAACCCGGGCAACTGAACCAATCTGCTATCGCCTCATAGCACCCGTCTACGTCTGCTGTAATCACGTCGTTTGACAACAGCCTGGATGCTGCCAGCGTACTACCACAGACGGATACGGTATATTATCAGTCGGAACGTAAAGGGGTCCAGGAGCCGTTTTCGAAACTCAGGGATGCAACTTTGTCCTTGTCCAGTGCCGAACCGCATTGCTTCTCGCTGTCCTAAACCTCAGAGCTAGGCAACCAGTGGGCCCCTCTCAAGTTTAAATTTACCTTGAGAACTTGCGGATTTTGCAGTCGGGCTCTGTATTCTGTTCAGCTGCAGTCATCTACCCATCCATTAGAACATTCCCACCAATTAATCCACTGACAACTTGTGAATAAACACGGTGGCCGATCTATGCGTTTACGACTATAGATAACTATTACCAGTCAAACGTTCGTAAAATACATTACTTTGTTTTTTGCGTTTATGGAATCCGAAATCTTTGTCTCTCTTATGTCGTCACAGTGAGTTTCTATCTTCCGTTAGTCCATCTTCTCCATGTCTTGAACATGAATTGCCCATTCGCAGCGTTTTTCGTCGTCAAATGCGTTCGATCAGCAACGTTTCTCGCTTTATTCAATCCCATTATGATTTTCGCCGTTCACGCTAACTTTTTTTCGATGTTCTGGAGCGTTGGAATCATTCCGAAAAACATCCCGTCCATCGTGCACAACATCAGACCACTCCCATCGTTCATTTCAAATACAGGATTTCCTGTGCGAGTTCCATTCAGGTCTTTGCCGCATATAAGTGCAGCTGTAGTCCTTTCCCTGCCCAAAATTTGGACCTTTCCCCAGGCATCGAGTTTTGCGTCATCTGTTTCAAGCCAACAGGCACTGATGCTTACAAACAAACTCTGCCCCTGCATCTGGGGTCGGTTTTATGTGATGCAATGATTCTTTGACTGCTTTTGATTAACCAAAGCCTTTTTGAAAACTTACGCAGTGTGCCCTTACGTTTTTGTCCACCGCTCAATTGCTTAACACATATTAACTCCTGCCAACATTTTGCCCCGTTGTTTACGTATGCTTTGTCGTCACATTTTGGTCGCGCTCCAGTGCTCGCCTTTCGGGAACCGAGAAGTATAAATTTTGTTGAATGTCGACTCGATGGGACGAAACTCCTAACTCTGAGTACACCCTTAACTGGTCCGTTTTCTTTTTATCGCCCGACCTGCAGAACGCCGAAGACGGCATTTACGCCAAATGTTTTCACAGTTAATCGTCTATCCACCCCAAACACCCATACAAAATCTAAAAAGCTCAATAATATTTGTCATTTTCAAAGGAAAATTCTGAAATCCCAGAAATATTTCGGTACAACAGAAGATTTCATGCATTTTGTGCAAGCCAACCGCGTACACTAAGATCTTACTGTATCCTACGTAAATTTCAAACGACCAAAAATGTCAGTACTGACCCTGTTTAGAACGTTATCTTGTTTTCAAACTCCGAGTTTCATTTTTCTCCAAACCCAGCAAGCCGAGTCTCCCGCAGACATCATGGAATCTCTAAATACGCTTCTATTCTGCTCTCATTGTGAATATTCTGCCATACTCGGAGAACCATTCCATGCTGAATTCGGTTGGGCTATCCTCTGTTTCATTTGACGCTGATGATACCTTGACAGTGATGAAGTATCCCAAGTCATCTTGCATGCTTGGAGCTGATGCCGTTCAATCAGTCCTATTTCGCGCTGCCGGTCCAGATCTTTTTCTGCTCCTTCTAAATCTGTCCTCGCTTTCCATGCAACTTGCCAATTTCCCGTCAAAATCAAAGACCACCATTATTGTTCCACACGGCCAACTGGGTTTCTTGCATGATTCTGAAAGTTTTGCTCCGTTACCCATGCTCTAATGCCCCCCAGGCTTATGGAAATAGTTTTTAACAAACAAATGGTAAACTTTCTTGCTAATTCCAATTTTGTCAAACCTTCACAACAGAGCCTCCTGAGGAGCCAATCATGCCTTACTTGACAGTCTAACTTCTTGAACCTAGTTACCAGGTGTGCTGATAGACTAGTGGTTACTCATGATCTTTTGGATAAATCGAGCGCCCTTAACAGTGCTTCCCACTCCCGATCTGTAGCCAAAATTAGGACACGTAAAAAGAAATAAACGCATATCATTGTTGTTTTCTTGCCCTTCTGATGTGCTTCAAGTCATCAATGCTAACGAATGGACTTCCCAGGCCTGTGCCGTTACCAGTGGGGTTATTCAGCATAGCGTCCCCTTCTATTCCTTGAAGTTACTTTTCACGGCACACCATTCCTGTTTGCCAACGAAATTACAATATTCTGTGCTTTCAAAACTACTTCATTTAACTCCACCTTGCACCTGGTAATAAAGACTGACCGTCTCCCGATAACTGGTATTCTAAGTGGCTCTTGAAGTTCTCAGCAGGCAGGAGTTCTCCGGTGATCTATAAACGTCACGCTCTCCCGAAGTCGATCTCCCAATGCGCCATAAGCATTTAATTATCAGACGCGACTAAGGATTAAGGATTGCCGTACTCCAACTTTTACAAATTCCATGAGAAAGCCCACCACCAAACCGCCGTCACCAAAAGAACCGCTAGTGATCCCAAGGGTATTCCTAACTCAGTATTGCAGGCCAATCACCTTCGAATCCTACCTCGAATATCGTCGGATTATCTTCACGTAACGTGTGACGATGATCGAATCGCAATCGAGATTTTGCAGCGGGCGATCCCTAGAAGTCTCTTTGGTCCCTTCTATAGCCAAAGCCACAGGGCCAGACTCGAGCTTCTTGATCTTGGGCTTCTTCGAGTCAAAGTAGCTCTCTCTTTTCCCCCTATTGTTTACCAAGTTAATTTTAGTTCCCCGTTTCCTTATCTTAGTAGGTATTAATCGTCAAAATATCATCCTCCAGGCTGGTACCTTCTTAGGTTTCATTTTGTCCTGGATGTGTAGTCCTTGCCACTGGGAAAGACGACTAACCCTAGAACCACTTCCAATGCGGTCTCGACAAAATGTCTGCATATTATTAGGTGAATTGATGTCATTTAATCAAACTATGTGACTTCAAATACCTTCGGCCTCCGTACCGTGTAGTTTCATGTTAACCTATCTTTTTTATTTGCTCAGTAGTGCTAAAAAAGCCGGTCTTAGCAACTGCAAACCTTCAGGCACCCAGAAAACTGCGATTTATATTCTAGGTCTTGTTGCCAACATTTGCGGAGTTGAAGCATTGTTTTGCAGGTTTGCGGGAACTTTCTCTTGTTGGATAAAACCCTAGGACTACTGTTACTAGTGGCTTACCTCTTATCCCATCCGTATTGTACCTGCATCAAAACGGAACCGACTAACAACAAAATAAATAAACCGCAACTGCGGTCCATCAGCTTCCCTGATTCGCAAGGCGAGGGCCCTTATAATCTTCTAATTCCAGTCGTACTCACCACAGTGGGTCAGCCGATTACAGGAGGCATATTATGATAACTTTCATACTTCAAAGTGGCTTAAAAGATAACACCTGGTAAGTCTAGGATGGTTACCAACAATCATGCGGCTGAATTACGCTCTCATCAGAAAAACAACGGCAAAGATACTTTTCCTGATTCCAGACTAACTCCAGTCATCCTGTGAATTGTGTCCCTCTATTGTTAACCAGAGAATCCGTTCCATGCATCGGCTGTAAACCCTTCGAGAGTTGATTTAGGTCTTTAACGCGGGCCAGTTTGTCTTAACTGCCCATCCTCTGTCATAAATCTTCATTTTCACTTTGCCTTTGCTATTTCACGGTGGTAGCGTCCAAATTGCAAGGTCCGTTTGTATCACTAGAAACAAGCCGAGAGTAACAGTTGCAACACGCTTCCCTTATGTTTCGCTCATTTGGCCAACCTTACGTCGGATGTCGCCATTATTTGCCTATGTCACTGTCTTTGGTTCATTATTCGCCCTAAAGCCAAGCTGGCACCCAAACCAGACTGTCCCCTCGATTGTGTCAGATCTCGCACTCAGGCGATACCGGCTTTTATCAGTCCCGTCTTTGCACAAGCAGTTCTATCTCTACTCCTCTTTACTCCTACTGGCACGCTGCTAGCCAGATCTGGTGTTCTGGTGCCGGTCCGCTTAATGCAAAGACAACAAAAACCAAGCTACTGACTGTCTCGGATAACCCTGCTACGATAGATCTTCACCAGTGGGCAAAACCACGGTTACCATTGCTTACGGAACGACTTTCGCACCCTTTCATCTTCTCGACTTGTGCTGCCAACCAAGACCAAAACTCCGACAACAAAATTGACAACATAGAGGACATTCCAGGCAAGTGCGTTTAGGAACTGACTTTTCTCCTAACATAAACGTTTTATTTCCCATTTCACCCTACTTTCCAGGTCAACGAAAGCAGTGTATACATGCGGTCAACAGTCTTGGGAATTCCATAAATTCTGCCTGCAAAAGGTTACATGAAAACTTATTCTTCAAATAGTCCGGCATAGTCTCACTATTATTCTTCATTTTTAATCCTCGGCAATTTAAATGCCCATTTTTGGTGTTAATTATTACTTTTCTATCCGCCCCACGTGACACTCCGTTTGGTCTCTACTAACCTCCATTATATAATCATATTCTTATTGCTGTAGATATTTCCTGCTTAATTTTTCTGCTTATTGCGTAACACTACGCCTCGCGCTTCCAGTCGAATTCCATTTCACCCCATTGCACTCCGACCATCTTTTGAGGAAAAGACTCCCGGCCATCTGCTAAAGAATAGTTCCAGAAAATCTTGTGTAATTTTCTGAAACGATATTAGTGTGATTTCCGACTGACATATATGTGCATAGAATATTACGCTGCAGAAGTCTGTGCTGCTTCTAAGCGTGCTTCCAGAGTAATCCAAGATGGCACATATATCTTCATGGTCATTCTGATTTCTGATATTCACCTTTAATGTTCACCGTCCTTGCACAAATTTGATCTTGTCATACGCATGCTTCTAGAAAATTGAGCAACATGCACTGTCTTAATCATTATTATTACAACAAAACAACAGGCTTGATCTGATTGCCCTCGTCCCATCATCTGATTTTTTCCCACCACTGCAATAAGCTGGAATCCATATCAAACTATATTTTTCCAATCCCACTTTAGATGTCACAAATGCTGAGTGACAGGTATCATTTACACTGACATGGGTCTCGTGCGCTATTACCAGTCCGTTTCCTGCTTAGACTGTTCTATTTCTACCACCGACCCACCTAAGTATCCCTGACGTGACACATCACCATTATTGGCCTGGAAAAACAACGGAAGAACCTGCAAAGCTCTCCAACCCTGTGGCTCCTAAGTGCAAAATGATTGCTGTAAAAAATGATGTCACTGCGGCTACTCATGACTCGCTTCAACGTGACAACGCCCAAGACTGTCAAGTCGTCGTTGACCACAACACTTCACGTACCTCATCAGCATGCTGCAACCGACTTTGCCATCCAGAGAGTTCTACACTCGTCCAGATTTACTAAACGTGTTATGGATTACTTGGCTCTGCGTCAGCACGATTTACCGTTTAAGTGCAACACCGTGGACGTTAGTGGGACTCAATCCATTCTAAGAGCACTCACTAGTATGGTCCATTTTTATATCCTTGCAATTTCCGCACCCTATAATGATATGCTGTTGTGTCCCATTAGAGCTGATCAACAAAGAACACTGAAGCACCAGACTTCGGCACTAGACTGCACATTATCAAAATAAAGCTGCCCTCGGCCCAGCAAGACACTGAAACATGCCGATGTTGGAAACAATGATTCGGGTTTGAGCCTTCAAGTCCCGTATTTGCGCAACGAAACCGAACAAACTACAGGCTTCCCACTCTTACCGACCGAGCAGTCGCAGAGAAACAGAGCGCAGACTTCAAAAGACTAGTCCAAATCGCAAGTGGCAGGGAGAAGACAAACGCAGAATACGCCCGCGCGTCTACCGGTGGCCCATGGATACAATCGGAAGTCAAGAAAGCTTTATCTTTTATACGATAATGCGGTCTGGCCTTGGTTGTTGGGTGAAGTAACTGATTAAAGAACGAGGTTTGATGAATCGTTTTGAGCCCATACAATACATTTTGGAGCTCAAAATTTAGTGACATCAACTTTAAAACAGTTTGGAAAGCCTGCACCTCTGTAGGAAAACAGCAACAGTTAAATCCTTGACACCAAACACTGCCCGTAGCAGGCATCGAAATTTCGCCGTGTTATATTCCACTGCTAACGAGCCACATTCTACAAGCATGAATAAAGGTCACGCTGATCTTTTGCCAACAATGCGTCCGAGCCCACTTTTCAACATCAACATAAAGGTTGACCTTTCACCATTGCGCCTTCGTAACGTCCTCCAAAAAACATGAATTGCACACTTCCTGCACCCTCGGCTTCTACTGAAACTACTTTTTACCAAAACTTGTTGCTCGCATGAACATTGTCTTCGCTTTTTATTCTGTGTTATCTTGAGGTTCTTCACAGCTGTAGTCCAACCTTTGCGGCAGACCGTAAGCTCACCTTCCCCTCTCATTCTGCCATTATGGGCCTTGAAAAACATGTTCAGCAATCCGTGGTAATTTATTTCACACTGACCGTTTTTACAAAGTGTATTTTAATATTCGAGGCTCATTTCGGTCTTTCGTTCCCTCCAATAAACTTCAAATTTCTTCAATGTTTGGCTGGCAGATTTTCAAATGCGTAAACTAAGAGTGCTCGCGAAATTTGTAAATGGTCATTTTGAGTGCGTCTGTCTACATAATCATCTTGTCTCGTAGTCGTCTACAAGTGTACTCTATGTACATCGCCTTTGCCTCAGGTGGTCCAACCCAGGCACAACAAGAAAGCCGTATTACGCCCATCCTTTTTCCTTTGCTCCGCGAGCGAGTACATTTTACCGTGCCGCCCAACATACTTCTCGAAAGCAGAGCGATATTTCAATTAATATTGTTTGCATATTTTTTTGTGATTCCCGCTTGCATAATCGATTCATTTTCATCGTGTCTTAGGAATGTTTATTTTAGTTGGAGAAAACTATATTTTTTATGAAAATCATCATTGAACTGGCACGCGCAATGGACCGGCTGCGGGGAAAATTCTAGCATTTTTTCACGCCCAATTTTATCTTACTCCCACCAGCCAGAGGTATGGCCACACGAAGAGATCTGCTTGTGGCTTTGCATGAATGTCACAGCCTACGGGATAAGCACCAAAAATTAAAGGACAGTACTGTCGAGAGGTCCCCTTAGACTCAAATTTCCAGCGCAAATATTCGTTACAATCTGTATTTCCTTCTATCAGACGCAACCCAACAAGTGTAATGGTTTTTTCATGTCACTCCTCTACCATTTGCACGTGAGCGTTCACTTCACTCTTTTGCCACTGTTGTTGTGCCACGTCATGATCACACATATTGTAACAACAATGGTAATAGCAGTATCTTGTTTCTCAGACAGTGCGATGTCATGCAGTGTGCATGGTCACAATGTGTAACAGTATTGAGTAAAAACGATCACCTGCAAGGAGTGAAGGGCTTATAGGATAAATAATACACGTGTTCGGTCATAGTTGGCTTATAATATCACAGATGGTAACGAATGGTCTCGCTGGAGATCTAAGTCCCCGGAGGATTCTCGCCAGTGGCGTTTTGCTAGCACTGACACGCGCCTTGCAGGCCACCATATGCAAGCACCGGAACGGATGGCTCGTCAAAGCCATGAGCAGGTGTCTTAATGTAGCGAGATTCCTGAATAATAGGGTTGGTGCGAATTGGATATGACGGACCGAACAAATTCTGGCAAAAAGGCAAAAAACATGGAAAAAGCGATTCATAGGCAATCACTGCAAGATGCATAGACTGATGAATGGTATTTTAGATGATCACTAACACCACAAGAAGCCGAATACTGATTGTGACAAGTGGATCGGCGGCGATGTATAGAAATTTTGTTATTACATAATGTCTTTGGATTCACATGCGGTTTTTCGGGAGTAATTCTGATTTCGGAAACTTCAGTTGGATCTTGTGGTTGAGGTGGAGTTGGAAAAAGAAAAGGAATCTGTCGACTAGCTGATGGAAAACCGAACACAACTGATATAATTTCAGACGATATCCTGCAAGGAGCAGTTGCCAGATGCAGTAGTACGTTGCCCAGTTGGCAGATTAATATAATGGTTCATAGGAGCTCATGAGCCTTAGCCTCAATGCGGAGAGGAGTGGTGAGGTGTGGGCAAAACGTCAGTTCATATTCGATGCCAATATATTTTACCACGTGAATTTGCTTCGTGGAGTTTTGAAACAGAACGATGGGAAGGAACAAGAGGGGGCCAGTACAGTGAGCTTAGAGGGCCATTTATCACAACTGTGCCAGTGAGTCGGACGGGCTACCTGCTGGCCACCCAACCTACGAACACCTGTGAGAGTTGAACGGGGGAATTGCAATCCACCAACATAACTGCATGTGCACGCTTCTGTAGCCGAGCTGCCCGACCGACAAGCGCCGGCGGAAGCGGTAGATCTGATGGCGTTTGTGATAAAGTAGGGCTACATGTAAGGTGAAGGGGAGAATGTGAACAAAGCCGTGTGAGGACAAGCCGGAAATCTGGTTTCTAGAAGCATAGGACCCCGGGGTAGTCGAAGGGGGGTGGCAACAGCATGAGATAACTGTAAACGCCCAAACAGAATTGGAAAGTTTGGAAAAATGTAACGAGCGTTGGTCTCTCTATTCTGGCAGCTGAAGATTAGGAAGCGATTAATCGTGAAGGCAGCTCAGAGAAAAAAGCATCACAAATATGCGTATTACAACGCAAAAGCGTCGAGGTGGCGAAGGGTGCTCCTGGCGAATCTGGCTACTTCGGTGTGTATAGATACATCGACAGTTCAATCTAGTAGGCCAGTCGTCTTAGAAGTTGAATCAAAGGAAAGTTAGTAAATATTTGTGAGGTAAGACCCGTAAACAACAGCAGTATTCAGCAAAATGTTGTGTGAAAGTGAGAGACTCACTAGTAAGTGACAGCACTCTTATTGCGAGAAATTATAGCCGATAGAGTCAAACCTAGATAACAAAGAACTTGGAAACCTAGAAATAGTGAAGAACAGGGGGCATGGCAGGTGAACTGTGTCAGGAAGGGAAGAAAGATGCCTGCGACCAAATGTTTACTGGAAGTAAAAAATGGATCAGAATTATCAAAGACTTCCGTGAGGAGCGGAGAAGAATGAATTTGACGTGCAGACCACGTCTAATTGGAAAAGAATCATTTAGTTTCGTCAGAATAAAGGTGACGTCATCAATCAAAAGTGTTCTGTTTAGTCAGTTATAACGGCAAAGGCGAAGAGGTGACGATCACGATGTAAGTAAATTTTCAAGGATGGCTGTCTGGGTATGCCGCACAGGTCTGTGGAGAGTGTTGGAGTTGGGTGAAGTGTAGGAGAAACACAGGTGTGGGTAGGCACCCGTGCTTTTGCAAGGAGAGCGGTAAAGTTTCGAGTCCAAAGCTAGGTCATAAAACAGGGAATAACTGTGAAAGACAGAAGAGCGGTGAGGGGTGTGTGATGTCTAACTGCATTCATATGGGTTATATGTGCTCATGTCGGGCCTTAGTTTGAAATCGGTAGTTGAAGAATCTAAGGAATTTTTACAGGCCTTTATGAAAAATAGGCTGCGGGGATAACTGTAAAAAAGCATTTAGAGCTCTACGGCGGCGGACGAGATAGGAGGTTCGAAGTGTCCGAGATAAAAAGGGAGATTTTGATAAGAAGAAAGGGAAAAGGAATCAAGATGTGAACATGTTCTAGTCCGAAGAAGATCGTTTAGACACCTTCCAATGAGGGTAAAACTACTGAACAAAAGTCATTTTGTAGGGCGAAAAGATAAAGAAGAGCAAACAATGATGATAATGTAAATGGAACCTTGAAGACGATTACACGTGTCCTGGGACTTTCCAAAAAATGAGTTGCTACAATTATCTCATACAAATCCTGGCGCAGCACGTTAAAGAGAAGACAACTATACGAGTCGCTGGGCAAAATAGATCACAGTTTAATGAGTGACAAGTGCTGGAAAAGTAGGAAGTATCGGATTGTCAAGTGTTTTGCCTGAATCATGCAATATCTGAAAGTCGTGTCATTGAGAATGTGCCAGGAAACACGGGATCCGAATCCGTCAGACGAGAATAGGAGGAGAATGTTGTTTTAGCTAGCCGAGAGGTTTGCTTTTTGATTCATACAGGAATGAACCTCGTCCATTCTGATGGAAGCCAAATATAGAAAGGGCAACAAGTTTCCAAATACGCTTATGGGTTCATTACAAGGGTTATTAGCCCAATTGTAATTGGGTTATGCAGGGCAAGATCAGGACGAGGATCTGAACGATGCAACAAACGCGAGATTCTAACAAAAAAGAAATCAACCAATGACGTACAGAAAAATCCCAGAAGGTTCTTTGCATATACGAATTCCAAAAAGGCCATGAAAAACTGGCAGGAGCCTTGGGAAAGGCTGATTTTGCGAATAAATATAGAACAATAAATCTTTCTCACCCGCTCAGTGTGTTTGCTGCCAGGCAGAGCCTGGCCTTCCTAATGGACTGGGACTGTACAACTAATAGAAGTGTTGGGTGCATCTAGGGACGATGTACTGCGAGAAGAAAAAGCAAACAATTAAAGATAGCCAAAAGACAGCCAGCCACAAATTGCCCACTTAAAGAGGAATTCCTAAGTAACCTTGTAACGGAGCCGTACTGAGCCACGAGGACTTCCTACGGGCTGGAGAATGGTTACGTTGGTAGCAAAAGCCCGGCAACTATAGGCCAGTTGGTCTGATATCAGCATTGTGCAAGTGTTTATGGCTTATAATTAGGGAGCAATTTGGCTACCACCTTGTGATCGGCAGGATTCTGACTTTGTCCCAGCAAGGAACCGCGATGACCATTTCCTGCCTGATGAACATCTTGATAATCCGTCATGCAACAAAGCGCGGCATGGATGGAGGCAAAGTAGTCGAGTTATGACACTCGAACCATAATAAAAGCTCGATTCCGTGAGCCACTCTCCAATAGGTCGTAAGCTGTCAGCCTTTGAGGCAAATGGGTCAGGCAGGAAGTGGATAACGCAGTTTTTCAATAACCGTCGCCCTACAGTTCGAATGGGCGACTGAGAATCCGGATCAAAAGATCCCGCGATCAGCCAACCGCAAGGCTTTGTGATTGAACCTTTCTCTTCATTCTTCTGGTGAATGATTTTCCGCCGCAACTGGTCGACCTATGCTTCACCTTTTTAGATGATTTGAGGGTGGAAGGACAGAATATATTCCATCATTTAGAGTCAATAAGACGGTGGCCTGAAACATTTCAAATGGCGGCCACAGGCATGGACCATTTCAGCAGTAGCCCTCCGGCTTATGTGCCAACAATTAAATCTATAGATGTTATTCTCACGCGAGTCTTTCGGTTATCTAAGCAGTGTCAGATTGTTACCAATAAGGCCAGGGTGACAGTGACCAGACGTCGCGCTAAGACATCGTGCAAACAAAGGGTGTTTTCGCAATCTGCGAGTTTCTGGTGTGTACTATATTTTGCTACTGTGCACAATCTTTGGAACCAAACTGCTTATGATGGCGTCCGGAACGCTACTGCGGATATGTGTTTTATCGGATTCTGAGGTCTTGATTGAGAAAGGGCCTGGTCAATGAAAGAAAGAACACTCCAGTCAGCAACGAAAAGTAAGTAACCCATTATATCTATGGTTGTGTCGAGATAGCACCGATACAGCAGTACATATGAAGGCAGGGCATAGCAAAAGATTCCTAGTGTCTAGATCACCTCAAGAGTAAAATCTTTTGGAAGTATAGCACCAGCGGAAAAGAACAGATCTTTATACGCACCATAACAGCGGACCTAAAAGAACACATGTACAAAGACAATGGATTCTCTCCGAAAGATTAGTGCCAGTACATTAGTCTAAGAATAAGGGCTGTATAGATGAGCTTCAGTATCTAAGGGAGATAATGGTGCGCGATCAGGAGGGAAATATTTGTGGAACGATCTCAGGCCCCAGGCCCTTTCTAAGTGAAACGTAGATGAAGTGCAGATGACTGGATATGAAAGTTTAATACTGTGATAAACCCAGCAGGTGTAGAGGTTAGCGATCATTATTTTTCTGTCCCCATATTTCGCCCATGGAGAACATAGCCTGAAGCCACAAAGGAGTCCCTTTAGGCAAGAACTGAGGGCCAGATTTTTCGGAAAGAGGGTTGTGCCGCCCTGAAATGCGTTGCCTGAGAGTTCTTTCCGCTGCTTATTAGTGGAAGTTTCTTAAAGGGTTCTAGATCTATCGTCTGCGGGAAATCAAGGCCAGTTATGGAGTAATGAACACCTGCGTCCAAAAAATCCCAGCGGAAAGTATGACATGGACCAAAGCCTAATATCTTTGATACTTGTACGTGAGTGTATGTTGGCTCAAAGTTTGCGGGACTAAAGCTAGACAGTTTGCATCTACTCAAACAATGCCGCTCAGAGGAAAGCACACGGGCTTCAGAACTTGTGTCAACTAAGTAGCGCGTGCTGCAATTACGGTCTGCAACATAGAATAGCCATGTTCTGCAAAAAAATCACTTGCGTTCATTCCCATAAATGTGCGCATGATCTCGTTTTCATTTTTTTGAACCTTACTTCTCTCTTAAATCCTGAGTACTACAGTAACAGGCGACCACAAGACGAAACACGTCTTTCAACAGATCCGAGAAATAGTACTATTTTCAAGAAATAATTCACCACGTCATATCATCGATCAACTTCCCATAAAGAAACCATTAAAACACTACACAGCTGTTTCATCCTTGTTAGCAATCATCAACCGTGCATGTCCACCTCGCCCGAACTGGGATGCCGGCCCGGGACGAACTATTCTGCACCGCTGAATTTCTGCCACCGTCCTCACGCCGTCCTCAAAGATGAAGCAAAGTAACTGTGCTGGAAGTTCGTTTATACGGAAAAGAAATAGCAATGGTTCTTTATGCACCCCAATTTGTGCCCAGAGTTGCTGTAAAATTTCGTTTCCTACTCCAAAAGGAGGAACTATTCGTCACGGAACACGGGGATTAATCTAACACAGAAGGTTCAATTCCCGAAGATTGGAGATTTACATCTGCAATCTTTGCCTCACCGAATCCGACGCTTTAATAGAATCTCGGTACCGCACCTTTACAACTATCTCCACATTGAGTCTCACCGTAAATTCTTCTAAAAACCCTAGGAGGTTCGGAAAACATGATCTGTCCTAAACAAACCATGCCGTGCTCTGCATAAGTTATTCATCAGGTGCTTATTTGTGTCCCATCCACAGTCTCTCAAGACACTTGCAAAGGACATTCGTGGAGCCCACTGGTCGATAGTTGCATACCTATTTTTCGGACCTGCCTTGTAAATAGACACCGCAGCCGCTACCCTCCAGCCTGGTGGTAGTCAACCCTGATTCGCGAAGATTTGGAAAATAGTGCAAAAGTTCCGCTCAGTATGGTGACTGGCGGCTTGAGTCAGTCGGGTGAATCTCTTCCAGCCCTTCGCGGTTTGTTTGGGTTTATCTCTCCCAGTACCTGTTTCCTGTCACCAACCGCCACTTCTAGATGACTGGTCCTGATTATAAAAAGTGAGTTGTCAGTCGTTATTTGCCGGTCCCATGCAACTGGTGCATGCTTTCAAGTCTTTGCTAGGGTCTTTGGCTTTTTACTCCCTTCGTATACCTCCACTTCATCGCCGAGGGTGAGCGTCCGTATATTGTTCCTAAATGCCCCTCTGATTGCACATATCGGTAATAGACTTAGAGGTCATGCACCACTCCTTCTGCTGAAGTTAACTCGAAATTTCTCCTCCCCACTTCTTGTACTTTAACCGCCTGTTCCCTGTGCTTGGCCTACTTTCTCTAGAGCCCTGCTGGTTGCGAGCTTTCTCATATAACTTTTAGTAATGCCCTCGCGGCCAGGGCCCATTAGTCTGGTTCATTCTGATTTTTCCCGTCAAATTGTAGAAAATCTTCCTGGGGTTCATCAAAGTTTTTCCTGACGTTTTTGCCAGACCACACTCACTTCTTCAGTCGCATTAACATGAACCCAGCCCAGTAGGTCTGCGCTGGCATTTAGGATTTTAAGTTTAAATTTTTGAAATCTCCGAGCAGTATTTCAGGAGCATTTTTTCCTAAGCAGGAAGGTGAAAATGATAATTACGGAGCCACTCGTGCCTAGTGGTACTGGGCAGCTTAAGTCCTCAAAGCAACTTTTTTACTTAGTGCTAGTCAAATCGAGGAGTGATGATTGGTGACCTGAACTAAACATCGTGTTTTTCTTCAAGCGTTGAGTTTGGGCCCTATCATTCACCCATCATATGGACGCATTCCTCAGCTTACTGTGTCAGCGGCTTCCCGGATCCCATTCAGTCGCAGGATGAACGGAATCCTCAACTATCACCAGTGCTCTGGATTCCAGAAATGGTTGCTTCTGTGACCCTGTCAACTTCCGACCTCATGTTTCTATTAAACTAGATCCCCAATAGACACATTCAACGGCTGTTTGCTTATTTTGGGGCCTAAAATAGACTGAACATATCCGTACATTTGAGGTGCTTTGATCGACTTCTGATTACCCGCATAGCAAGCCACCCTTTATTATTAGTGGTCTTGTGGCTCAGCTCCCGATAACAGTTCACTTTTTCTGGTAATCGGCCATTCCAGTGCGACCAATGGCTGCGGCTTTAATTCATTTGTACATTCAATTCGTTAGAACCTGACACATCCTGCAAGTGTTCTAAAACATTAGGGGTAGAACAGTATGCACATGCAAAAATTGAGCATTTTTTGAGGTCACCTTCTGTACGGCGAATGTTGATTCTGACTGCAAACCAGCCCATTGGGTTACTCCTTTGTAATGGTGTGATAAGCACGTAAGTGCATTAACCTTAGAGCCAAAATTTCCAGATTGCATACAGTTAAACAAAGACAAACGAAAATTCTAACTGGAAGGCAAACTCCAGTGGAAAATAAGGCACTTCTTAAGTAAAATTAGAAGCGACCAGTCAATACGTCTATGGTCAGAAAAATCAATTGGGATCTAGCAAAGTACTCCTTGAAATGAAAGGAATCGCCAGTTTATCAACTAAGCAGAAAGACTGACAACTACCGTGTGCGAACTAAAAAGGAACAAGCAACAGACAAAATATTCCAGTGCTTCATCGAATTTCGGAAAACAATATTCGTGCAAACGACACGTTCACAGCTAGGTGCTAAACCTAAAGCAACATGGACACCAGGTGGTGGTAGTGAAGCTAGTAGTTTAAGCATGCGTATGGAAGCTGGCAAACAGCACTTTTAAGCTGGCGGGACAAATAACATTCGACATTTTATGGCATTAAACGGCATACAGACCACGTAAAGCTGACTTTGATTATTTATCGATTGTTCAAGTACTTCATTGCGACGTCTGCACAGTAGGACTTAGCTAAATCAAAATCCCTACAAAGGAAACTGAAGTTAAATGGGCTTATAGATTGCTGAAACAAAAGAATTGTAGACACTCTGCGGGACCTGAGTTAGGTGGGTGTCTAACCGAGGTGGATACCACCAAATAGTTCAATGTCTTTGAAGGTCGTGAATTCAAGTTCGCGCTGTGAAAATTCCTTGGGGTATCTGATTGAACAAGATATTCAAAAAGTTGATTGTATTTCGCCCTGGCCGCCCTCTTCCACGAAAGTGTCGACTCCGGAACCAGTGTAGATCATAACAAACTTATAAAGCAGCCACGCCGGCTGATAGCTGCGGCGTGCTTCTGTGGCACTAGAAGAGCAAATGGGCGGAAAAAGTTATCTGAAGGCCTATGTTACGAGACTCTTTCGGTAGAATTAAATTACACTCAACTAGCTTAGAGCTGAATTTTGCTTGGCTCTCGCTTGTCTGTTCCACTGCTTTTGCTTTTGTGCTTCGGCCCAACATCAAGCCTTATATGCAGGAAACGTGAGCTAATGAACATTGATTCCCATTGGCTATGTGGTGTTAAGCTGGCCCTCACACCCCCTTTTGAATCACTCAGCTGGCAACCAGACACAAACGGAATCCCCAACCCGTTCAACAGCGATATTTTACCACAGATGTTACCGTTAGCCTTTATAATAACCATAGTGTCTTCCAGGTCAAACGTTTTGACAATTGTTTATTTTACATTATGAAATAGGCTGCTGTCCTGTCAGTCCCTGCCAGAATCTAGCACAAGTCGAGCGTGCCTTACAGGTGCTCGTCAACGCATCCCTCTTACCAAATTAAGCAGGGCCGATATGAGCACAGTTCAAGGTTTAAAACGATGCCTTGACTTTTAGCTCCACCTGAAAATAGTAACGGAGAATCGCGTCACCCCACCCGAAGTTTATGCCCACTTAACTCATACCTCCTGTCCAGACCAATTTTATTTTGCCGTCGTCCTTCTCTTGCACCGCGAACCATTGTCAAATGCCATAAAGTTTCGTGCCACCTATCAAATAACCCCAAACAGTTAAGCTCACCGGCCTGTGTGCAACACCGATTAAACTGAAAAGACAAGGAAATATAAAGCATGAATCGCTTGCTTCTTTGAAGTTTTGTTCGTTGTCACTTCCAGGATGGTTAATCCAAAAAGCCATCGGCAAACTCTGCCCGAATACCTAGGCATAATTGGGATTGCATGCGTATTCATGTATGCATATTTGTACATTTTGGTTGGATCCCTCATTAACCCCCTGGCTGATGTCCCAGGGAATCTAGGCCACTCTACCAGGCTTCCGCCTTCTTACCGTTATTCTGCTACCTTCAACTTTCCCCCTGATCAGTAACCGCGATAGACTAGGCTCTAATAATGTAAAGACCTACAGGCAAGATCTTTTCACATTGTTGGTGTCCCCAGAGAACAGCTTCAAGGTCTGCAGCACAAACCTGCTTTATATCGCAGTTTTGTCTGAGATACACTGGCCAGGTTCAAGAATCCCGGCAGATCCAAATTTTACTCAGAAATTTCCCAACCAGCCGGTACTCTAACCGTCAATCCCCACTTCGTATTTTCTAAAGTATCCTGTATTTTTAAACTTCCATTATATGGTACAAAATTTTCAATTGTCACAGTCCACGCCCAAACAATTTCTAGCTAGTTCTTAAATCTACCTGGCTTTTTAGCTGAGACACGACATATGAAGGGCAACTTATCATGCCAGCGCCTCCGTTTCGATATTTTCTCCGAATAAAAATTTTTAGTTAGTATTATGATAAGAATAATAAAATTATTTGTCGATTTGCGAGAACCATGCGCAAGGCAAGATCAAAGATTTTGCGACAATGATGCATAGGAAATTGGAATATCATAAAACCAAAGGGAATAGGAAGAGAGAGTCATTAAAGAAGTTTCTTGGCTTTTGTATATTTTCAAACATACATGCAAAAGACAAGGTCAAAATTGTGCAACGAAGGCACAGTGCAGACAGGGAAAACAGAAAGCAAACATACATTGCAATGTGGTTTCGCTCACAAGATCACAAAAGGCAATGTGATTTGCTGGGTACGAGGTTTCGTGTTTTAAATCAAAGCCAGATAATGATTGGCAAAGGTTTTTCTGTGACTGATTACCAGTCCT
>LUCM01010973.1:0-84227 GCA_008360955.1 Fasciolopsis buskii
TTCGATGGAAAATAACAATATCATCGTCACTGTTTACGGTTCATTGCCATATCCTTTAGTGTCTGCAGTCAGCTAATTGATGGGTCTTTCGGACTCCAGCCACGAAGACGTGAGACACCTACTTTACCTAAGTTCACTTTACATTTTCTCATTCCATGTTGCCGCATCATCTGCTGATCTCCACAGGGCTTGTTCAACTCCGTGGGGAGAATGCAAAATGGGGCACAGTGTAGCAGACGAGTGTTCATCATACACAACACATGACCCATCCAAAGTAATGTACTAAGCTTCATACGCCGATATAATGGATTCCCAGAATTGGAACCTAATACACTATTCCTGACCTGCAAATTGCTCACCCGGCTCATCCATCCAATCCTACCGTTACTATGTAGACATCGGTGAAGGAAAACCTCCGAACGACGAACATCCCCCTCACCAATAGGGTGACCGACCGTCGCAACACTTTATTAGTAATAATGCTGATAAATTTAAAAATCTGGATGCTTGCTGAGCGGTGCTGTACCCAGAGACGAAACGCATTTCAAGTGTGAAAACAACCTAACTATTGAATCTGATATTGCACCTGATGCTCTGCCTTTCAGAAGCAGAATATGCGCAGTATTGGCGGCTACGAACGCCTGCTGACAGTACACCAATCTGGACGCTAGAGTGGGCGAAAGCCAAATTTTAATCCTGCGCTTGCTGAGCTAAACTGAAATGAACTTTACCTAGACATAATCTAAACCCATGGCGGTTACCATTCGCTTTTTTGATAAGGTTGTTTCTCTCCTTGTTAGGTCAGTCGTAGACTTTAGTATATGAACAGCTCACTCTGTAATGCAGCTTTCTTTCATTTCTGCTTTTATGAGAATGTGCCTCCGTTGCATGCGAGACCGGCGTCCGTCGGACGCAAAGACAAAAATGAAGCTAATATGGTGTCACCAGCGTGTACATTGGAACCGTCCAAAACTCAGAAACCGACCCTTAATTTGCGCCGAAAATGTGTCGGGAGTTCCGCCTGCGCGGAACGTATGCTTTAAGGGGGTAACATGGGGTTCAGAGTCACTCCACTCCTGATAGCTTGCACAGTTTCAGGTGTGCTTCGGCCTGTTAGCGGATGACAAAACAAGAAAGTGACCTTTGGATGATTGACTCAAAACCCCAACATTCACTTTGATTAGGTAAAATGTTGTCCTCCTGCCCACAGCCGGGTAGGTAGTAAATAAGAAAATTTCGTTTAGGTCGCAATGATGAATGTCTCGCAACGTCTAACATGCCAAAACGGACTGATGGTTTCTACTTAGAAATTTTCGAACTGGTTGCCCTATTCGTATTTACATATATGAGAGGTTTTCCATAATCCTTGAAAGGACTGACAGGTATCTGTAGTCAGCAGTCAGTATGTCAATAATTGTCTTTTCCCGCGTGGACTCGTAGTTCGCCATGACTAGTTGGAATCGAAGAGGATTAGGACTCAATCCGAAAGATAAAATGTGATGTGTTCACTCAAAGTTAAGTTAATCGGTAATAACTATGCTGAAACACTGACGCGCCCGTTGACAACGCCGTCAAATGAGTGGCCAAACGTGGGCACGCTGCCACAAGGATGGCCAACTTTTAACTTGGTGATTTCAGCAGGAACTACGAATAACGGGAAGGACTAATACTTGGGTAAGCAGCTTTCTCTGGGGAAAGGCGTTCGGCATTAGGGTTGGACGGTACACGACGACCCCCGCTGATATATCGAATAGTTTTCGAGAGATCGGTACTAGGATCCACAATCTTCTTCATATTCAACAACAACCTAGCAAAGAGCATTCGTAAACCATGCTATCTTTTCGCTGATGTCGAGATGGCAGTTGTAGACCTAGGGGAGGACATTGAGGCAGTCAAAGTCTGGTGGCGTAAGTCGGTCCTTCCACTGAACCTGGTCGTGTCAAACCCTAACCTCTAGGGGAGAGCACAGTGGGAATAAAATGAAATGTCATAGATGTTTGACAAAAAAAGGACTTGGGTGTAACCATTAGGAGCGATTTCAGAACCTCCAAAGAATGAGCAAGCGTGGTAAATAAGGTTAGAGGGTACCCCAATAGGCTCAGACCAACGATAATTTGCAGAGAAGGCGAAGCGTTTTGGCCCGTGTATGCGACTACCGTAAGACTACAACTGCAGTACTGCGTCCAAGCCAGGGAGCCGCAGCCACAAAAGAATACAGAAGCTGTTCACCGAGATGATGGCTGGCCAGTCAAAAAGGTCATGACGAAGAACTCCAGGACCTTGTCATTTTCTATCTCAGACGCCGACGCATGCGCGATGGTTTAACTGAGACGTCCAAAACAGTGAAGGGTCTTTCAAAATAAAACGTGAGGAACTATTTACTTATACCAGACAGGGGGCGCCAGCGAGCATAGATTAAGTCTGCAGCGCAACCACACAAGTCCAGTGAGGTCCGGTCAATTAGGACAATGCATAAGCAAAAAGTCCGGAAATGCTACCGCTACCGTACGGTAGCAATTGAGATACACGGTCATCTGCGAGGCAGAACTCTAACAAGGACTGTATGCGAACACCCCAGGGGAATTAACAACGCAGCAGTTATCCTTGATACAGTTAAGTACAACTGTAGATAAAAAAACAACCCAGAAGTCTGATGGAGAATAATGGGACGTGACACAAGCTCGCCACCTGACTCAGGAGTAACGGAACAACAAGAAAACTGGATTCTGTTCAGCTCACTTCCAGTTCCAGTTCCAGTTTGATTGCTCGCCTTTAGGGCAAGATGCCTGGTGGACCAGATCCTTGCACCGAAACCTCCTTGCATCAGATTTTGCTTCGACAACAGGAGAGTGGAAGCCATCTCCTGTTCCTATGGTGGAGTTACGGATCCTGTGTGTGCCTCCAACCTATCAATCACACCGTTTTAAAGGGAGAAAATGAATGAGATGCGTAGTTCTCAACCATCCAACTCAGCGCAAGAACTCGCACACTGTCTTCTGCAAACATCAAATCATGTTTTGTCCATACGCCTTTGAATTTACGTCTCGATTCCACCTCGACCACTTTCTGTGTTAGCCCTTACCAGCCATTCGCCACTAGTGTGGGAAACGGTTTGCATTTCGACCTCGTATTTGCACTTTTGCACAATTTTTCGCGTTGCTTCTCAGTGTTTCAATCCCGATTATAAGAAGCAATGCTTCGCATTGACGCTGTGGTTCGGCCAGTCCCTCAGAGGTCTTGAAGGCCTTAATCAAGTCACATTTCTCCGTGGGTCTTTCCATAAAGTACAAGTCGAAGTTCCTTAGCCTCTGCCCTTGTCCTTTGTGCTCCAGCTGTCAAAACCAGCCTATAAAGACACGCTGAACCTGTTCCATCATTTTCATATCTCTTGACGGATACAATCTCCATGTCTGGACACAATACTTTAAGTGTAGTCTGGCAAGTGCCTTGAACAGCGGAGGAAGAACCTTGGGCCTCAGAGATCCCAGTCATTCTTAATTGATGTAAAGCACACCATGCCTTTGGACATAGCAGACTTGGTCTAAGGTGTGCGTTCGTTAATAACTCGGGGACCTATGCTGTGTTTCATCCGTCTAGGTCTTATGCCCGAGTGGACCCACTTGACAGGAGGGATAAGGTTCTTCTTCCAAGAGCCGCTGGCAATTGTTCAAGTTCAACGGAAAATTCCATCATAGCAACCACTGGTATATTTTATCCTGTCGCCTCTGGATGACTTTGCTTGCATCCCCCAATAATTTGATGTCATCTGCAAGCATAAAATAAGAATCTTCCAACCCGTCGGTTATATCGATGGCACGCATCAAGAAACAGCATTGGTCCCCTGAGACACCCTGGTCTGCCGACTTCCTATGTATCATAAATACCACTCGACACTTACCTTGAAATATGTGCCCTCTGAACTCTTTGCTACCCGTTTTTCGCCCTTGCGTCAACTCCTAAGCTCAATACTTTAGTTCAAGAAGCCTGTGGTTCACGGAATCCAAGGACCTCTGAAATTTCAGGTGGACAATTTCTACCCTTTTTCTCCTATCCTTCCTACCCATTGCTTCGCCCAGGAGGTCAGTCTATTCAATCAAGCACGAACCTTTCTGCCGAAACCCTTGTTGATTCGTTAGGATTAGATTGTTTGCAGTCTTGTTAACGACCGTACAGTCGCGCTTGTTCCTTCAGATAGCTTTTGGCGCGATCGATATCGGACCCACCGGTCTGTAGCTGCTACAGCTATCTCTATCCCCGCCTTTGTGCATTGAAACGGACGTCAACCAGTTCCTCGGAAGTCAGCGCGTCAGGGAGCTGCGAGGCACTCCTCACAAGCGGTTCGATGTCGTGGCTGGGTGCGTGAAACGCCGCCTGTGATTCCGTCTTTGCCAGTTCCGTTCACTTCAGCTGAGGCCTTGAAGTCTTAAATTATTACGGTGTTTCCAGGCTAATATACCCTTTTATCCTTGGTCTGTTTTCATCCTTTTAGTCTGGTCGGGGGAGCATCGGCTGAAACACGGTAACCTGAGAGAAGAGGACAGCATTCGTCCAGAAGAATCATTAATGAACGTCCCAGACCGATTGCCCGGCATGGCGCCAATTAAATGGTATATAATCAGTCAATGATGGTTTGGTTGGGAAATTTATCCATTAGTTCTATAAGGATGTCTGGTTTTACCCCAAAAATCGGTTCACCAGCTGATGCAACGATATATTCAGACAGCGTGTTCCATAAAGATATCACCCTGTCGGTAGGGCATCTGCCTTGAGTTGAAAATCTATCCGGAATTCACAGTATTTCGACATAGTGCAGTATGAAAATTACGGAAATGAGGCAAAGGGTCAAACGAGTGCCCAGAATTACTTCTATGCTGCACAAAGGATTTGACATCCCGCTCTGCGAGTGCTGCTTTATTCCTGTTACCCCTGTTGTTCCAGCCACTCAGTTTCCGGTGCTTAAGAGTTGTACAGAAAACCAAAATCTACTCCTCCACAATGAGAGAAAGATTGATCCGCAGGCATTGCAAACAAGTACTTAATATCGAAAGTAACGCAGAAATCTCCAGCACACAGACATACTATCTCATCCCACTTACGATCTAATTCTATCTGGAATGTTTTTACATTACGCGTCGCAGCGGCTCCTCTAGCCGACGTATTCCGCAAATTCAACAGTACGTTACTGAAGAAACATGTTCTAGTTGCCAGCCGAGTGCGATCCGCCGTCAGTTTCCTTCCACTTCGTGGAAAAGGGCCTCGGGATGAGCACCAGTTAGACCATTAACTTTCTTAAACTTCCCAATCAGATCGTCCAAAACCTTTTGGCATTCACATGGGAATAATCCCGATACTTTCCATCTTCGTCCATAGGTTTTTCGTTCCTGACCTGCAGTCACGCGTGTGGCTAGTCGTTGCACCGTGTTTTAAGGTCATTGTGTTTTTGTAATGGTGGAGCACAAGCCCAGTTGCAGCCACGGGTCACCTGTCTCAGGGCTGTTTGGTTTAATGCTGTCTTCTCTCCGTTTATCTCGCACTTCAGTCAACTCTAGACGTTCAGCGTTTTGCGTAGATCTTTGGCTTGCACGCTCAAGCAACTGCTTGTTAGGCCTCACCAGGCCCTTGTTTTGGTTTGAACCAATAGAAGGGTTAAGTTCTGCCTATCCAGTATCTATTTTTGCGCAGTTCTTTGTCCTTTTTGACTTTTTTCATCACATAATGACTGAGAAATAATTCAAGTGCATCATAACTTCTTGCATAATTTTTGACTCATTAACAATACTGTAGAATTTACGGAGCACCCTTGTCTTTTGTTGGATTTCTCAGTGCCTCGTACTACAGGTTGCATCGAGATTTCGAGCACTGTCCAGATAGTGGTAAGTCTCTTTTGGATGACTGGTGGCGCGATTCTCTGATCGAATTTATCCGGACCAAGTCTCATTAGTTTGATCATTACCCCTCCTTCAAAGTGAAATTCTATTTATTAATAATATGGTGTATATTTCTCGACATCCGAGAGACATGCGCAAGGCAAGATCACGTTTACAATTATTCTTTTGTCCAACTGATCACCCAAGGAAACCCATAAATTTAGCAAGCTTTTTCAGCTTTTTCTGCATATTCAAAGCACCAGTATAACAGTAGACTTCTCATTTTATTGAATTCCAACAGCTTTTAACAAGCATCACTTATCGCAATTAAACTATGTGTGGGGAGGCAAGAGATGCCAGCACTTCGTTCGCACATGAAATTTTAGATTTCTCATTTTTTAATTTCTTTTTAGTTGCAACTTCTTCGCAACTCCGAGTTTCTCCGCTTATGACGCGTTACAAATTGATTTCTCTGTGACGTCACGAAGATACTCACCACATAAATCTCTTTTGCTTCAATCACGAACAGCTAGTCACAGTCCAAAATCTACCCCATGGTGCCCTAGGATAGGTTATCTCCCGTCTCATTTGATACTGCTGGCACCGTGGGAGTGACAAAGCATCTCATGCGGTCCTGAGCCTGATGGGCTCCCATCAATTTGCCTGCGATTCTAGGACCTAGGTCTTCATCTGTTCCTTTTAAATCTGTCCTTACTCTCCAAGCCCAAGCTTTTTACCGCCACAACTGAAGATTTCAGTTGATGTCCAGCATCACAAAATGGTTATTTGCATGATCCCGGGAATTATCGCCCCATTAGCCACGCTGCAGCTTAATATAGGTTTATGGAGGAAGTTGTCCAAAAAGAACTAGTAAAGTGCTAGACCTACAGCGACAATAACGAAGTTATAATTCTCCAACATTGGTTGATCAAGGCACACGGTGGCAAGCGTGACAAGAGATAAAAGTAGCCTGCACATGCCGGGTGAGTAAATCAGTAAGCTAAATGTTGATAAAACTAACGAAGCGCATGCGACCGAAAATTAACAATACTGATAAATTTTGCGCATGGAAAGCGAGTCAAGATCAGTCTATGAGGATAGGTATGTCTCGAGATCGAATGTATGGGGTATCGTAATATCGTCGGCGAAGTGGAGTGGGTTGTCACGGTGTACGGAGGCAAACATGCCCTCGTCGTTCTTGAGAAAGAACAGGTGTCCTGGATCGCTACCAGAAATGACTCCACTATTTATCCTTTAGGGAGTTGACGGATGGCCACCACAATTGACAACCGGAGGGCGAACCGTTAGATTCGAAGATCTTTGATACTAGGAGAGCAAAATTTGGAGGTAAGATGTGTGTCTGGTGCTTGGACGAAAGCCTTAGTCACACAAAAGTAGTCTGCAGTGGCTATTCTGCCTTTATTACGGGAAGAAATGAAGTAATTAGAAAAGTGGAATTGGCCATTGTCGCGGGACTCCAGTTTAATAAGCCTTCTTTCCATTCCTGGATTAGATCATTTGTGAGAAGATAATCTTGTATTTTGAACTTAACTATTCTCTTTAATTTTACAGACTCCACAGGTGTGGTTGATCGGTCGGCAGCTTTCGGGGCAGAGATAAAGGCTCTTCTTTTGTATAATCAAATGATGGAAGAAATCCTCTACTGAGGGAGTACTGCATAGTTTTCTTCGATAAGAGTACGAGGTTTCAAAAGAGAACTGATATATTTGGGCCTCTAGGCTAACGAGGGCTGCGAGAATGCCTCCGTACCCACCAAGAAAGATGGGCTCTATTATGGCGGTGCGGTGGCTAATCGAAGCCTTAGAAAACCTGATGATGGAAAGCGAGCGGGTTTTAAAATTAGGTTGGATTGCAAGAGGGCACGTTGTGCTGCGCTAAGAAAGAAAAAAAGTAGTTGCTGAGAAACCCTGCGATGTCGTTTTGAAAGAGCTCTCTTGGTGGCCCGGAGGCCATAGATTTTGGTATTTCCAAACTTTGTACGCAGACCTCGTCGGGAGCAGCCTGGCAATGCCTTTCTTTTTATTTGGTTGGTGGAGTGAATGCAGTTACTGGTGCATTGAGCGATTTTCATTGGTCAGATTGAGTGCTCTACTTAGCCAGCAGGCGCATAGGGTAAGACTAATGTCTCCGCTTAAAGGAAACGTGTTTGAGGCGCAACGATGTCGCGCTCCATGGCGATAGTCCGGTCATATCTGGACTTGGGTTATTGACCGCCATATGCGGTGAAGCTTTGGAGGCAGGTAAACAAGCTGTTATTTATGGAATCAGCGGATACCTGAGGGTTGCATTGAGAAAGAATTTTTCCTAGTGTCGAGCTAGAACTAAAATTGGGGTTGAGGCCCAGGTGGGTCGAGAGGACTATTTGAGTGTGGGTTTTGGCACATGGATGTTTGTACGGGGCAGCGCAGAGCTGGGCAGTACGACACTGTTTGATACGTTGTACTGATTTTAGAGAGATTGAGAATGAGAGAGAGTAACAGGTGTCCTTCCTAACATGCGGTGACCCTTTTTCAGGGCTTATACATGGGATGAGGTGCTGAAGGGGATTTGGGGCAAATTGCGATGATAAGCATGTGTTGGGAAGATGACGATTGCCGGGAACGATTTCGGCGGACGACGGGTGATTTCAAGTGAAATTGAAAAGGAATTTAGGAGTCCATATAATGTATGTCTTTACTGGTGGGGCCGTCGATGCGCGCAATAAGTATACCGCGATTTTCGATCGAAAATGACAACCATAAGTATTCATAGTTATCGCAGCGTGGGTTAGAATATATCAACTTCACCCAACACTGCCTCCTGAGGAGCTGATTCGCTTGACCTTCCAGTCTGGCATCTGGCGCGCAGTTACACAGGATGATTATGTCCACCGGCTAATGTTCATAATAATTTTAGACACGACAAGATACTTCTATTATATTTTTCATTCCTGACTTCAGGGTAAAATCAAAAGTTACTGGAAAGGAAGTGCACTCCTGCCGTGGTTTTCATCTGATCTTTCTAGTCACTTTAAAATCGGCGGTGTCAACTTAAGTTTGTTTAAGCCCGCAGTGTCACCATAGGGCTTATTTACGGTGGCATCTTTGGACCACTGTCGTTTCGACAGTACAAAAATGATATCTTTGAGGCTATTCATCATGAAAAATTATTTGTTCGCTGATGATATAAAATAGTGTCGCATTTTGAAACCGGCACGTCTAACTCTACTATTCCACCTTCGAATGGAGACCCAGCGCCTCCTGGTAACCAGCGGTTCAAGTGGTATTTGAACTTCTCCGTCGGTAAGAGTACTGCAGTAGCACAAATGCCACGCTCCTTCGCAGTCCCTCCCCATAGATGGCGTACCAATTTCCGTAACACACGCCCCAGACTTTCTGATGTGTCAGTCTTCATCAGCAAGCCCACTGCTAAACCACCGTGGCTAAAAGAACCGCTAAAATGATATCAAATACATCTCTCACCCAAGATTTCAGCCCACGTAACTTCACATCCCATACAAGGCAGCATCCCGAATATCGATCGATTATCTTTATGCATGTGTGTGATGCTGGTCGAATCGCAATCGGGAGTGCGCGTCGGTCGTTCACTGAAAACCTCCTTGGTCAACCGTTCAGTCTACGCTACAGATGCGAGCTTCTTGGTCTTGGAATACTATGACTTCATCGGGCCAACTAAACCCCGCCTTCTTTGACCTTTGCTACAGTCGGTTTCATTCTGCTACAAAAATCATACACGAAACCATTAGACCCCCTGCTTACTTCTAAGGAGATACCACTTTTTGAAAATAACTCGGCTCGGCTATCATACGGGGCGAAATTCTTCACCGCTGAGCACTGGATCTCTAAAACATGCTTATATATTTTCGTATATTTCTCGGATACTTCGATAGGCATGCTTAGTTGCATGATCAAATTTTACAGGGGCATTGCAAGTCACATCGAACAGGCAAGTAAATATTTAGGCTCAAAATGAGGGGAAACAGCGAAACCGGCATGCTAAGAGAAACACGGTGTTAATGCGCACCAATGATGCGCACCGCGGGTGCAGATTTCAACTGGACTATAATGGCGGGTGTGATGTATTTGATTTAAGAGGTCTACAAAATGGACATGAATGTTAAACTGTCATGAAAAATTTCTTCGAAGGCCTTGAGTCCAAGGTAAAACTTATCACCGTACCAAATAGCTGACGGGAAGAGTACTGATGGCCGATAGTTACCCTGTATTATAACGGATATGAAAAAGAACGTCGGTTATTTTACCATGGATCCTGAAGCCAAGAAAATAGTCAAAGCCTTTTGAAAAAGCGGAGAGACGAAGAAAATTGGTGAAGAGTTGTGGTCAACCATTGCTGGAAGAAATAAAGAATGGAATAGAATTGTCGGCATTGAGGAGTGAGGATTGACATGATCTACTTTGAATATATCTGACGCTGTTAAACCAGTGTTTAACAGAACCGGATTTATTTGCTTTTTGTTTGCGTTTGGAGGCGTAGCTGATAGCAATTGCTGGTGTGCTGTTGGCCGCGGATGTGGAGGGGAGAATTGGGGTGATGTTCGAGGTGGACGATGGCAGCGGCAGCTGGAACAGTTATCTAAGTTTGGGTGCCTTAGCGGCAATCGGATGTCAACGCGGTGGGCATGTTAGCCACGGGCGGACAGCTCCAGCGGTAAACCTGTATAATTGGAAGGACTTGTCTACTCAAAGAGTCACAGGATTTGTGGATCACATTATATGGCCTCAATATTTAGACAAACTTGAATATGGTCCTCGGTCCACGCTTGTGATTCATGCGGATTAGAAGCAATGTCCACTTCATCGCGGCCAAGGAGCAGGTTGTTCTTGTCCGTCTTGCTGTACTTGATATAATCTTTGGGTCAACTCGCTTTCACGGTGTGTTGAGACGTGCGAGTATAGGGCCGGAAACTGGACGGTAGACCCTTGGCGAGACACCGGTGTAGATGCACACACCTGGAACGGAATAGAGGAGAAAGATGGTAGTCTAAAGGCATTCTAGGTGAGGGTTATTGCGTGTCAAATCTAAGAACGCTAAGCTACGAATGTATGTAGAATGAGGCATCAGATGACGCCGAATTTCTCGCTTGGAATGGTCTACTTGTCATATTCATGCACAAGAAAGGGTTTAGATTGGGACATTAAATATTAGTTTGGGAGTAAGTGAGAACGTGATATGAGTACATATGTCGTTTTATATGCCTTTCTGCATGCGCACTAAACCAGATAGAAGGTTAATTAAAAATTGCGCGGACTTGTTTCATTGACGGAGTTTTTCTGCCTACACCTACACTGATTTGTACTTGTGAAAGCCACTGGGAATAAAAAGTGGCCAAACCTTGTTGAGTGGATTGAGAAAAGACTTCGGATTTTGCAGTCTTGCTTGAATTCATCTCATTTTAAACCCCATCTGGCAAAGCTGCCAGATGCCTGGTTATTAATTAACCCGACAAGCCAAAATTAGTCTATATGAGACCTACGAGCATCGGCTGGAGTTTTAGTTTGTGATGGATTAATTGTTGTGCCCAACAACAAGGATTCTGGGAATTTAACTTCGTCTTTTGTTATCCCAATTTGTCGAAACTCCACGCTAACAGCTTCCATGACTTTCTCTCTTCATCTTGGTGGATGTTTTTGTGTGACCACAGGCAAGAGCATCCAACCATTACATCAATCTAAATGTGATCTCATTAAAATTCATCACAAAATTGGACAATCAATGCTGTCATTTTCTTTTCTAACTTTAACGATCTTCAGCTTCTATGCCTCACGCATTCGAACGACTTAAAGGACTTTGTAAGAGTCACGAAACGTTATTAATCTTTGCGGTGGCCATGCTCATAAACTAGGCACGCGCTTCACAACGCGTTTTACTGCTCCGTGTGAGTGCGTATCCCTGCTCGCCTCTTCCATCGCAGAAGGCAGTGAAAACTACATCAGCAACTGCAACAAGGCCTCGACTTCCGAGGTTGTGGAAACGGAACACCTTCAGCAGCTGCGAAATAATTGCCTATACGCTGGAAGATATTTTCGGGCTAAAGAGCTATCGGAATTTTCAACATTGACCCAGCCGCTTCTCAGTTAGGAAAAAGTGCGAGAAATTGAACCCGTCTGTAAAAGACATTGACAACCTTTGGCACTGGGGTCATCTTCCATCATTCTAGACCCGGTGCTGCAAAAAGGGAAGCCACACACTGCCCGTGTTTTTCTGAAGCACTGCTGGTTTTTACCAAGAAAACTGGGTTGGGAAGCTAGCGTACAGGGCTCCTCGTGTGCATCTATGGCCCCATTCATGCCGGCTTCCACCAACCTTCCCTGTCTTCTATGTGCGCGCCCAGGCACGTATACTCGCATCCTCTATAGCGGCAGTCAGATAAGCACGTTCAAGCACGGTTGCACTTTGCAATATTTCCATTCACCGGTGCGTATCTACTGTAATAAAGCCGAAAGGGAAAGATGCCACTGTTCAATCAACACAGATTTTTCTAAACCACCCGATAGCAAATCTTATTTACCTTTCTGTTGAACATTAGCTCTACCGTGGACGGTGCTATCCAACTTCCCTGGCACTACTGTAAGTCACTGGCGCTAAACCACTCTTTGATTTCCCTCGTATTGATGCTTTCCTATCGGCTGGTTAACTTTTATTTTTCTTTATTTTGATTCCGCCAAATTTAACCGCAACGCTTCGGCCTTCTCTCTTTTTTTTAACCCGTGTTTTTCATCACAGTATCCGAGGACTCCTGAGACCGCTGTATTTAGCAGGCTTTCTAGGGCCTAAGCTTTAAACACTCCCTCTCTTTCTGATTGGGCTTTGTTATTATTCACACCCCAGGAAAGCGCAAAGTGACTAGGTGTGCCAATTTGACCTGCAGAATACCTGAGAATAGCCCTCGCTACTCACTAAGTAAATGAAGCAGTTCGAAAAAATTTAAGGGTTTTTATACTGGTGGCACCATACATGTGCTGTCCAAAGTGCAAACGTGTTAACGCCAAGGATATGACCCCCCGTTTCCCATTCGCCCTTGCACATTTGAACCACTTTATTTATTTTGCGTTCCCCATAGCCCCTCAGCTGGAACGTTTTCCAGAACTCCACTTGCTTTCTTTATTATTTCATGATGTCTACCCGCACCGTAGTTAGCCATACTTTAGTTCGTTGGACTTTCCCTGCTGATGCTGGTTCGAGATCGCTCAATGTTGTACTTTACTCGGGTTACAAATGCAATGTATGCGTCGACTCTACCCCGTTGCCGTTCAACAAATTACTTATCACGATCCCCTACTTGACATCCATGGACACTGGGCGCTGGATTCATGTCCC
Source organism: Fasciolopsis buskii (assembly GCA_008360955.1). Classification (NCBI taxonomy): domain Eukaryota; kingdom Metazoa; phylum Platyhelminthes; class Trematoda; order Plagiorchiida; family Fasciolidae; genus Fasciolopsis; species Fasciolopsis buskii. The sequence goes on from LUCM01010973.1 coordinate 13,227, forward strand.
CATTCTTATTCCCCTACTGATTGTAGGGCTGGGTTAACCAGCCCCTACCAAGGCACGAGCATGCATTCGAAGAGTTGCTGGGACAATGAGAACATCGCGGGGGCAAACCTTAGGGTAAATAATTCCTATACACATACAATCCCGCCCATTTAAACCCAGTCACCAACTACTCAGTAAAAACAAAACCTCTCGATGTCGTCTCATCTATGAAAGGGCTAACAGCACAGACTGCATCCATACTCTATTACTCATAATATCAACATTTAACTGAGCCATGCCTCATCTGCCCACTTTTATTTTCTCACCAGCGTCTCAAACCTTTTCCGATATTAACTCGTTTTATTTGCTGCAATTTGCCCATGAATTGTGTCCGCCACCAGTTTTTTTAAATCGTCCATGTCCATCCAAAGCCACATCGATTAATTTTGGTATTTTTTCTTGCATTTTTTTTATCATTCACTAATTTCTCCGGAAAACTCCTCTTATTCTTTCTTGGATTGATTTCATAATATTGTTCGTTTCCAGGCCGATTTATCGGTCACGTTTTCTATGTGACAGCATATTTTGGCTGATTCCTGAGTCCTGCAGCTGAGGGTAATTTTTGTGATCGCTTACTAATGTATGCAGACAAACTTCACATTAACGAGCTCCATTCTCCAGGGTAAAATCTTAAGCCTCAGAATTGTCCATTTATGCTTTTAGTAATTCATCTCATCCGCCTGCACTCTTTACTCTTCCCTCTGGATTAGTAATCGTGAATAGATTCTCCCGTGAATTTTCTGTTTCACCCGTGTATCAACGGATAATGTGCTGCGCAGGTCCCTTGTAATTCGAAAAATGTTCGCACCACTAACATTATTAATGAAAGTAATCCATTTTTCCACCACCGCACAAGTTGGTATTACCGCTCTACCCTCACGCGCTAGGTGACTATCATTGCCTACTGTGACGTGGTCTTCGTAGCCAATGCCCGCAGGGTAACTACGGTTTCGCCGTAACAGTCAGCACAGGAAGAAGTGGTGATCTATTCTCCGGTTGCTTCCACCTAAGATGTCAGGCTTTAGCTGTCGCAAAACCTTCAATGGTGTGTATTTTCTTATTCCCTGGCAGGCAGTTTCAATAAACCCTATTTCTATTGATGTGCAAAAGCGGAAGGCGGAATTATTGGCCTGAGGAAACGGCAGTGATGCAAATGTGCAATGGAAAAGACATTATGAGCTGGCCCGAAAAATCAGGATTAACAGCTTGATTTCCTCGGAAAATACCACGAACTAAATCCTGAGAAATGGAGCGCAGAATATTGACCAATCAAAGCGTGGCCAGAAAAAACGATGAAATGGCTGTCAATCTGACAGGCGCAGTAATGCAACGTAGACAACCAATAAATATTTGATAATCTTAATGAACGAAATTTTGTTATCGCTGGGTAACTTTGCCTGTCCTCTTTCAAAGTATTTGGGACAGACGATTGCAACTGAGGGATAGGATCGGATCACAGAAGAGCAGTAGTACGGTCAAAGAAACGGTATAATTTAACTCCGAAACTCCTCGCTGCTACTGCTGTCAACTGCGGGATCGGAGCGGCCATCTCTCACAAGTTTCCCATCCAAGCTCAGAAGGCATTTGTCCGTGCGTCAAGGAAGGGGAAAAAATGGTCAGACCGAAGAAGAAGCGCTCGCTCTGTTATTGACTGTTCAAGTGTTCCAGTAGTTCTCCAAAGCTCCAAATTCATCCTGTTGACCAACTGCAAGCCGCTGTCGTTGACTGTTATATATTAGTGTTCTGTATTGATTGCTGCAAACAAGGGTCTGGGTGAACACGGACCGGATCTTCTAGGGTGGTGGTTAGGTCGGTGGATACAATTTTCTAAGGGCGGCAGAGGGCATAGTCGTTTGCGTTTGCCTAACCTGATAAGCGCCGATTTTTGACAGGCTACTCTATAGTAAAATCCGGTTGGCAAATTTCCCGTGAAGAGTAGCTGTTTAACGCATTATAAAACGCGTCTAGCAATGGCCTGAATCCGTAAAGATCACGAACACAAATTCTTATGGGGCTCGCCGTAAGTAATGGATTACGGGGGAATTGGCGAGGGAATGGGGTGCAACCGTTTTCCCCAGGTTATCAGTCGCTGGTTGAGGGATATATCTAATAGCAGGGCGTGTATGCACCAGTAGAGGTGCTCACTGGGTCCAGGCGATATAGTAGGGTCGCACAAGCCTACACCTTTTGAGGTTGTCAAGCGCGTTCTTCCGTGGTCCATCCAACTGAGGCCGCACTGTTTCCCATGTAAAAAATCGTTAAGTGACTGCATCCGCACAACAAAGAGTAGAATGGTGACTGAAATTGGCACAAGCGCTGAACAATTTGAGTTGCTTTGAAGTCGGTTGGTGGCGCAAACTCGCCGTGATAAAAGCGAAACACCCGCTGGTGTCCGGTGCTGAGTCCGCAGGCCATCCAGTGGTGGCAGTGCGCAGGGATTCGGCAACGGAAGTTTGCGTTGGGGTCGGTTCAATTCTGGGGCCCCAGCTGGGTTAACCAACTTAAATGGTGCAACAACAGAAGTTTCAACAAGCAGAAATAATGCACAAAAATCCATGGGACCGCGGGTTTAACGTAGAACATTTAAATTCATATATTCGGACATGGTTTATATTTTTCATCGGTGATGGAAGTAGGCACATGTATATGCTAGTTTTTCAAAGATCAAGAGGTAACTGCACGATCTTTGCAGCGAATCTACTAAGTTGTCCTTGCACTAAAATCAAACGGGCGGCGTTCAAATTTATACCAGCCAATGGTTTTGAGGTTGCAACAGCTTGGACAAAGAGAATCCGGCAATACAAATAAAAGCTGAGAATGGTGTACAGAAGGCAGCGGGGGTTAGGCCGTCGGGATAATGCTAACACATTAGAGCAATTTCGTCAACTCGCTGAAAAACCCGGATTGAAATTGTCCGCCGTGATCGGTGGAGGTTGTTTTTGGAACAAGTATTCTACCATAGTATCCGAAATCGACAAGGACGCGGGTCAACAGGTAGACGGACCAGCCATGGCCTAGATAGGAGTGTATCAAATGGATGGTGGTAACGTTCTACTGAGGTCAATAAATTTTGTGAGGCCTATATCAGGAAGAACAAACATGCTGAGCGGGATAACAATCTGACGTTGAACATTGGTTCTTTGGTGAACTAAACACTGCTTCGTTCACAATGCAATATCACGATTCGTATCGGGCCAAACAAAAGCAGTCATAATATTGTATATTTATCGATCTACGAAAGGTAAGAACAAGAAAAGATCAAATTTGTACATGAGGGATGCAGAGGGAACGCGAGTAACAAATCGGAAGGGAAATGGAGATATATAGTACTTTGGATCACTCAGAAAGCACGATCAGAATCTGCAAAGCAGCACGCATTGCACAATTATGCCAGCCAAGCATCAAACTTAGACAAACCGTTTTGCAAATTTATGTTTTTTAGGATTGTTCATGAGCACCGGACTGTTAGTCATTTTCTGCCTGGATGCACTAAGTATGCACGTCGCTGGCACAAACTTGATGAGAGTTTGATAAAGGGTGTAGAAATAATTTCGGAGACCACAACAGACAAAAGCATTATTTGATGGTCAGAAAAGTTAAGCTGAGGATATGATAACCATTTGGGATAGGATAATCGCATGAAAATTAGTGAAAACCCAGCGGAACGTCATGGAAGGTGGACAAAATACTCGCATTTAAAAACAAGGCCCGATAAAATGCTGAAGAGTGCAGTTGAATACTGTCGAGACCGCCGAATTATTTGGATATTGAAGTTTTATGAAACGTTGTGCACAGGGAGAACATGGAACTGTCAAGACTGCTGATTGCATCCCTATGCGGTCAGCGGCAAACTGGACTAAGAGATGTAAAAAAGAAAACGTTTAAAAATTAAAACTATTCCCCAAATACACCAATTATAGTTAGCCTATGCGCTGTCATTTTTGTTATTTCAGCTTTTGATCTCTGGCGACAGTAAGTGTGGATCATTTAGAAAGGGGCGCAAGCCATTCCGCGGCAGTAGTAATTGAGTCTTTGTCCAACCACGAAGGTTCATGTGAATGGGGGTTTCCAAGGCAATCAGCGGCCCGGCTCGAACGCAGGATGTGGCTAGTGGCGTTCCAGCAGGAATGAGAAGATAGTAAATTTGAAATTGCAGTTACGAGGGCAGGCATCGTCCAACATATGTTTGGTCGTATAAATGAAAAATTGGAGGATAAAGTCAAGATGTGTTCCACACTAGGTTGCTAAATAAAATGGCATCATACGGTATTGTTGATCCAATTGTGTCGTGGCTTTCATCTTTTCTCCTCTTCATGCAAATGACTCTCACATGAAAATCACCTTGTTTCTGAAGAACCCAAAGGATACACTTCATACGAAATAAACCAAACGCCCTGGATTCATTTTTCTCACTCCTCATCGATATCTTTGTCCGTTCTAGACAATTCATACTTCATAATATCTCCATCAACATGGAGTCCCACGTGGTATCTCTTTCCATAGTGACTGTTTCCATCTACCATGCCTGCTGGAACCAACCACCCCTTGTTTTCGAAAGCATGACCTCCTAGAGTGGAATATAATCAATGGTTACTACGCTGAATTTGGTTAATCCCTGATACATCTCTCTTTGTATTTCGATCATGAATTAAATCTGTTCGTCCTAACAAATGAAAGTTCATTCACCTTACCCATAGCGTAGACGATCCACACACTAGATTAGCCAGCCCATCTATTCAAAAAATATATATAAAAGAAAGCCCGCATTGCTGAGCTACCATCCATATGTTTTGAATTGCACTATGCGTTCCAGTATCTTCCTTCTCTGAGCCTTTCGTAAGATTGATCGCTACTTACTCCGCAGCCGGCATCTAGGCCAGACCGTCCGTCTTTCTTCTCTCTTCCAGGTCGTATAGTTCTACTTCGATGAAATCACTTACCCCATGCTCTGGCTGCCGCAGTTGCAGCTCGCCTGCGACTATCCAATCCTGTAAAAACAATGTTTCCATTATCCTAAACATACCATAGTTGAATTGCTTCCTCCACATCACGAGTACACCGGCGTTACCACAATAGTGCGGGGCGCGGTCAGATTCATCGCTTTGGCCGGCGCCCATCGAGCGGCCAGCTCGGCTGCAGCAGTGTGCGGGTGCAACTAAGCCGGTGAATTACACCCTCTGCGTTCACCCTCAAACGGAGTTTTCTGGCTGGGTGGCCAGAACTCGGTCAGTCCCACCCACCACTAGCACTGTTTTGGTAAACAGCACTCTAGCTGCTACGTTCATGTGCACCAATTTGTACCAGCTTTCTCTTGCTCCTTCCCAAAATTCTTCTGCCAGAACCATACAAAGCGGACTCACGAATGGACAGCATTTTTATTGCCACCTGATATAAAATGACGTTCACAATGCATATTGACATCCGAAAACAGCTGAGGACCGTCATTTTTCATTAACCTTTATTCTGGTCTGCGGAATTTGGCATTAGGCCGATGCTCCTGGTAACAGTTCCTTACACGGGTCCACCAGATACCGCCTCATTTGCTTCCGGAACTCCTTCCGCTTTTCTAACCCCACCGTCATCTCTGGACCACGCTGAAATTCATAAATTCGAAATTGCTCTAAACAAACCCCATGTATTAGTATTAAGATCGCACAATTCCCATTCATTTTCGCCGCTTTCCTTGCTTAACGGGCTGTGCTTTCAGAATTTCCGAGTTTTATGCTGCCTTTTTCGATATCCAAACTGGCTTGCGCTTATCTCCATTCCGTTATCACATCCATACTGATACTCATCTTCACCATATAACTCTCTTGATTATCGAGCATCCCGGCCAACAGGCGGCGACAGCCACTGCACTCCAGCCATATTTTGCACCCGCGATACGCACCTTTGCTGAATCCAAACATAGTATCACCCGCAGAACAGGACTGCTAATCAGGCACAGAAAAATCTTTGCAAAACATTATCTAGCTTAAATTTGAACTTCGAAGCCCCGTGCCCAGCAAATCACATTGCCTGTTATGATCTTGTGAGCGAAACCACATTGCATTTTATGTTTGGTTTGTTTCCCCTGTCTGCACCGTGCCTTCTTGGCCCAATTTTGATCTTGCCTTGCGCATGACTCTCGTATGTCGAGAAATGTGCACAAACTAACATACCTTTCAAATTTATCACGTTTGCTCTCGCCCCCTTTCCCCTTTCCACTTACGTTGTTCGTATTTCCTGTGCATCATCATCTTTTTGAAACTCTGAACGTGCCCTACGCACGCCTCTCTAAAATCGAGAAATATAAATTATTATTATTAGAAAGTTATTACTTTCACTTTTGATCTCATGGTGATCATCGACCTCAAATTTAAACGCGGCGGCAAAGTCAATAAAATCAAGATAAAACGTCAAGATTAATGACAGAGGACATAGAGTTAAGGTAAATGGGCCTTAAGTCAACTGGCGCAGAGTTTATCTGAGATAATTGGAAATAGTACCCTGGTTAATGTTGAATGTGGTCAGATGACCGGGGTCATATTGGGATCAGTTTGCCATTATGATGCAGAGTCATTCGGCTGCAAACAAGTTGATAACTACTCGGAGTTCTGTGTTGGTATTCCGCCAGTTCTCATGGACAGCCTGTTTTGCAAAATGAGTTTGCATGAAGAGTGAACACCTGGATAAACAGTTTAATAAAAGTGGTTAAAACCGTTACACTGTAACCTTCGGGAACAAAATGGTGGTTTCCAGTCCAAAAATAGCTTACAATGGAGCCACAGCAACAAAGCAAAGACTGGTCCCAAGGATCGGGTGGTGGATACAAATCACAGAAGGTGACCAGCGTTTAAAAAACGCCGCCAACTGCATAAGGTAAAATGGAGGGCGCAAAGCGTTAAAGTCCTGACGTGATAACGCATTTGCAATCTCGTGTTCAACCCTGAGTTGCAAATGATGACCTCGCAAACTGGGGATTGCAGTCCAAGTAGCGTAATTGCCGTATAACTCACCGGACTGGCGCTGAAGGCCCAAACCAGATGTCTGTGACGCGTATTAGCAAGGAGTTCTTGATCCCCCATCGAGTGCCTGAAACGTCAAGTGGGAAGCTCATTAGCAGTTCACTGGTAAAACTGCTGCAACGCTTCTGAGCTGGCTTGGGCCTTTGGAAGCGAGAGATTAGGTGCTGAAATTAGTACCGCATACGCTGTTGAAGAACTGCTGCGTTTGAGGAACCCATGGTGAGCGTCAGTTTTGACTTCGATTCAGGAAATGGGCGATTCAACATCTTAGCATCGGAGACAGCTGCACTGTCGCCACCAAATGCCTCCCCAACCTTTAGTGCAATGTCCTGATGATACCGGTCATAGGTAGAACCAAGAGTTTAAAATGCGGAATTAAAGGGCGGCAATAATTAGAGGCACCGGGAAGAGGCAGTAACTGTGACGATCTGTGGGGATGTAAACGGACATCAAACTAAACTTTTGCCCAGTGAATGTGGTGATCGAAAAAGCCCACAGAGGGAGCTTGAAAACAAATATTGCCGAGTGCATCTGGAAAAAAATCGTTAGAAACGTTCAGGCAATCGCCGCAAGTGCACGGCGTGCTCATTCGAGGAACCTTTAACAACTAAAATTTCATCGATATGGCTGAATGCGAAGGCACCCGACACAAACTTTCATCAGCGGAACGTTGGAATCTCTGAGCTGCATGTACGCAGTCTGAACGACATTTCGTTAGTGTCGAGCAGGCCGAACGCTGCCGCAATAATAATCTAAGGAGGTATTCCTCAGACAAATTGGATCCGACGGTAGGCACCACAGGATGGATTCTTGAAAAAGCCCTTCACTCGGGAGGTTGTCGGCGAAACTAATTATGCGTAGGATGGGGCACAGTTTGTAGGGTATATGGTGTTCTCGGATGGCGCTATATTGAGAGGTAGTAACACCGGCGCTAACAAACGCCAACCCACATCTTCCAAAGGCACAAACCAGGACGCCAGTGACCAACACAAAAAAAGGGCACCAGCCACAATCCCATTTGCAGTCGGTTGTAGGTTTCATAAAATGTTACGTTATGTGGTCATTCACAATCAGCACACCGAGTTGCCTAGTTCAGAGTGCGGTACTCGCCGTAAGGTCCCCACTTGTTGGGTGATACCGGGACCTTATTCAAAGGAGAGGCCCAAGGGAGAGAAATGGAAAACTTATGCACACATTCATTGTGCACTTGAATTTTTGCTTCACGGTCTCAGGTTTCTTGGGATGCAGACGATGTGGATGGGAGAACGCAAGGTGCCAGATGGTGCTTCAATGGTAGGGAAATGGATGACAAACTAGACTGGTAAACTGACAGGGTTTGGTGAGAAACGTGAAGTCCTTTGAAATTTCAGCGGAGGACAATAATATGAATGCCGGCGTGATGCGAAGAATGGAAAAGTTCCCTAGAACCAGGGTTGAGCGACCGGCTGTTCTGTTTGTCGCTTAGCATTCGTCGAGATCGACGACCAAAACGAAAAGGTAAATCGTCACTGGTGACAGTAGCTGTATATTCAATGAAAGCATCAAAGAAGTCCCAAGTCAGTGAACAGCGAATGTAACGTCTGGTTCGAATAAAATTGCATACACTTTTAGTTCTCGTTCCCTTAGGTAATATTAGATTACTGTTGGAGAACATGCCCCTAATTGCAATGATTCCGGTTGTCTTCTATTTAATACTATGTGCATCTACCCTCGCCTCACCTTCTCTGATTATTGTTCTTTAAGGAAATTTGGTGTATTCGCGAGAAATTCTAAAACTTTCAGGATGTCTTTTTACTTTGCCGCTCCATCTCGTCAGCCAAGCCTGTTGGTCTGCAGAAATTTACATCGGCTGTGATGAATTTTTACCGTAACATTGCGGTAGGTGTTTCCTGGCCATGGTCGAGCATAAAGCAGCTTGTTTGTTTGCATGAAGAGCACGACAGTTACTTTGTATGCATTATTCCTGACGGCCTGAACGTTTTGCAAGTAAAATTTGCTGCATTTAACTGATTCTGCGTGCATACCGACTAGACTCACTGAGGGGTCTGTTCTTTAGGTGCACAACACAAACTCCCGAGTAGTGCCGTAGAATATTGCAAAACCGATTGTCATACAGCATATCTCATATTACGTTTGCCTTCCCTTAACCGTTGTGACCACTTGTGCGTCACTATTACCCATGTCCTTACGACTGCATTACTGACAACCCAGACAATCGACCAGTACAACGAGAAGACAGTCGGAAGTGGTGAAAGGTTGAGTAGATTTTAACAGGAAACTATGAGTGGAGCGTGCGTGATGAACGCTCAAATGGCAACCGCGCTGGGTGGTCAACGTTCGGCTAAACAAGAGATACGAAGGAAAAAGTCGATGTTCCGTTACAGGGGCCTCATCCAGATAGACCGTCGAAGAAGGGCTTCGGATGGTCCCATGAGGAACAAGTCGGAAACCTAATGCCTTGGCATCGCCTACCAATGGAAGCATTTGCCTACCTTTGGTGTCCTCGTGGATGCTGATTATTTGGGAGCCGACAATACGGCGGACACCGAACCTCAAGATCACCACTGGTAGTTGAACGCAGGTGTGATCCTCCGGCCTAGCTGCGCCCGCAGACCATGCGGCCGAGCTGCCCGCCCGATAGGCTCAGGATAAAACGCTGGACCTGACCGCGTGTCACAACCACGGGTCCCATCCGCATCGAGGATATTCGCCGGACGGGGTTGAAGATGGGTGTCTGACCCTTGGTCAACTAAATCGCGTGTCGCTAGTCAAATTAGCAGGAATTCGTTACAAGTGTTGTGGCGGAACACGGATTTGTTCAATCAGATCGCTTGTTTAGTCGATCGCTGACTACCCAGTCTGGCCGCCATTTGCGCGGTAATCACGCACGCTGCTGTTGAAATATACTCAATGTTCCACCGCTTACGACTGTTTTCTCGTTGTAACGGTCGAGTGTCTGGGTTGTCAGTATTGCAATAGTACCGAGCCGGGTTAGAGTGACGGAAAGTTGGCCACAACGGTCTAGGGCAAGCAAAGGTAATACTAGATCTGCGTTAAGACAAAAGGTCCTACACCGCTAATAATACGTAATAAAATTTTTAATAGCAATTATAGCGGTGACGCCACCTGTTGAGTCATTCGGAAAACCAAGTCTTTCGCTACTGAAAATTACCAACGGTTGTTGTCCCATCAATTCGACATAATTCAATTTTTAACAAATATTTGTACTAATAAATTTCCAAATTGTTCCTGAAATTTCGATGAGGCTTGCAAATCTTTATAAAAAACCTTCTTGGAGAAAGCGTTCTAAGTGCTGAATAGTAGTAGCTGCAAAAAATATTAGGATATAAGTATATTTAAACTTTCACTGAATATTCTTTTACCGGGTTAGAAGAGCAATTGCAAACCGGGGGTCGAATATCTAACGCGGCCTTTCTCAGGGGCGTACAAAGGATTCTAATGCAGTTTGATAAGTGTCCTTGAAAATTGCTTAATCCAAAAAGCACAAGAGCTTCCGATAACTTATTGCTGTTCTCTTGGCTTGCTTCTTTTAGAACAAGTAAGAAATAGCCGAGGGTTGGCAGAAATTTAAAATTTGCTAACGATTGTCTCACACAGAAATGTTCTATGCCTGATGATATTTGTTCTAAGTAGTGTTATCCCATTAGAATCCACTGATCCTTGATTTTTTCAGAAAATTTCGAAATCCAACCCAACATAAGGGTGTTTTGGGAAACTGAATCAAGGAGACGCCTGAAATCTACCAAAACAAAGTAGCACTCGGAGAGGAAGTAAGTAGACTGAGAATCCAGTCTACGATCACTAGTGTAGAAATTTCCCGAGTGTTCATCTCTGAAACACTGGAGTTATTGTCAGTCCTCCGCTTATTTTCTTTTGCTGATAAAATATTATTACCCTGGTCATGTAAAATTCTGACATTAGCGTACCCAAGAGAGTTCAGTGAAGAGGCTCTAGAATATCCTCTGTACTGTTCGGGAGAAAACTACAGAGACCTTACACGTGCTGTCCGGAGAGTAGCTGACTTTTTTAGCTTTTACGTTATACTTCACTTACAAGACTATATTCATTCATTCTTCCATATTAGAAAGGTTTTTGTAACTGCTGTCATGTAAGAACCCACTGGAAACCAGAGATCTTCTACTGGCTCCGAATTAAAGCCTTGGTATTCGTTGAAATAAGCAAGATTTTGTCGCCGTGTATCCAGCAAGTTACATCCGGTTGTGAAATTTTTGGTGATTGTTTGAATGTGTGGTTAGGAATGGTGCTACCGATCATAGTTTTAAGAAGCAAAACGTGTTAAAAAATTTGTTGTTTCAACATTCCCCATACGGCCTGCTAGTTTTTCTTCGACTTTCGACTACAAGTCAATATCGAAACGTACCATGAAAGTTGGGACAATGATCATGACAACAATGGGAAATAGTTCATCTGTGCATCGTGAATGCAAAACCAACAGTCACACACATTCGATTCCATTTGTATGGCAGAGAAAGCGGAAACTTGTGATAAGCACGTGAGTGAAAGAAATGGAAGAAGTTAGCACAGCCGAAACGGAAAATGATTAGAGGATAGCACTTTTGGAAAAATGGCTTCGAAGATGGTGCTTGCGAAATCCAATCAGTGGCGGCGTCAACTTCGACTGCAACCTGTGAAAAATGCTCTGAGTTCAATAGTTGTATAGTCATGGAAAGTGCTTTCTAAAGTCCTCTGATATTGTTACATTGAGTCTTTCTCTCGCGACTTTAGAAACTAATTATTTTTACACATCTGAATGGGAATCTTATGGAGACCTCGTTTACATAATTCAATAATATGGGATTTAAGCTGTTCTGCACACTTCTCACAAACAGCTGTCTGTTCCGCTTCCACTTGAAGTGGCTGGGAGTTCGCCGTTGCGGCCACGGACAAATGAGCCGGATCTTCGATAGGACGCATATCAACGTTGGCAAGTGCGACAGCAGCAGGACGAATACTGGTCACGGCATCCATGCGTTGGCCAGACAGGTTTGGATCAACTGCACCGGAGACCGAAACTCCGGGAACCGGTTGGGGAGTGGATGGAGTCAAAGTGATTTCTGCCATTGGCCTACTGTGCTCGGAACAGTGATTGGATGGTACACGTTCCATCCGACTTTCGACTCGAACACATGAATGAGAAAAACTCTTCTGTATGTCACTCAAGCACTGCTCAAGCATCTCAACGCGCCTCCTATCAAACAGAAAATAGAAACGTGTGATAAATTTCAGATGTGTCTGTACCAACCATTAGATACACAGGTTATGTCCCTTCAAAGCAAGGGACAAAATACCGTGAGACCTTATGGTATTCCTTAATAAGTACGCCACATTGTTATTCTCAGTTTCTAAGCTCCGATTCAAGTGGTTTCCTCTTCTTTACCTTGCTGATGTGAACATCACCCCTCTCAGAACAGCCATGAGTCAATCTATACCGTGATAATAACGTCTAATTTTTCTCTTTTTTCATCAAACACTTTTATCCAGGACGATACCTCGTTTGGGTTATCCAGGACTATGTCTGTAGGGACCGATGCGACAGCATTTGATGAAATAGTTCAGTATTTCTGACAGCACACTGTTCGCAATGAAGCTATAAGCAATGAAAATATAAAAAAATCAATTCAGTTAAAATGAAACGCTGGGAAAAAACAAATGCTGGTTAAGCTGCGGCAAACGCTCCTGGAAAGGGACTTCAATGGCAAAATTTTAACCAGGATCGGGGCAGTATGCCCGTTTAAAGATAATGGGGATTCGGGAGTCGACTACGAGAGGATAAGGCATAACACAAACTTGGGTAGTATTAATAAATGATGCACCAGGTGGGTGCAATAATTGACTTGCCAGCGGAACGCATTGATCTAATGCAATATCTGGTTAAAACTTGCTAGAGCATGCACATTTCTACCCCTTAGTTGCCGTAAGGACATATCAACTGTTAAATAAATGCCATTAAAGATTTGTCGGCTTTCATTCATGCAGTCCTATGAGCGAACGATTCTGCATGTGGAAACAATATTTTCCGAATATTTGTCGCTTGAAAGCAATTAAACAATAACCCATCGACGATTCAGTGTACATGAGTCTAATTAGATTTCCCCAACTAACTGCGCTCACCGGACTTCGTACTTATCCGGTTAACCATGAGCATAGAATGAATCCACTTTATATTACATGAACGAAAAAAATTACTAACCGAACTCAAAGACTGAACCTTTTTAGGAAACAAAACGTGCTGTGTGAAAGTTACAATCGAACCTACTTGAGAATCTCTTGTCGAAGCTCCATACTGAGTGACATTTCCGAGAAAACTTGTGACAATCGTGCCGCATCCAACCTGGCGCACGATTCCAACGCGGCCTGGCGAAGTCGTGTTAGGCCGTAAAGATCGGCTATTTGCAAACAGCCTGGGGCGCTGGAGTCGTTCAGTCTGAAAGACATGGTTCGCTCGGCCATTGTGACCATTGAATCAATTTGGTAACGATGCAAAATTGGTAGCAACTTCTGAGCCGACTCATCTGTTGGAAAGTAAATAGGCAGAAGGAATGAGAAGAACCTCAGCCGTAAAAGCAACATTTTCTCATATGTGAATGAGTTTTAAAACAAATAACAGTTATTGAAGTCACACAAAGTGCCGCGCTTTAGAGACGAGCCGAAGATGTTTTGTCTACTATCAGAATTTATGATTGTTATGAAGAGTGTGTGGCCTGGTCTACGAAAGCACATCCAGATTTTCTGTGCATATTTCATCCGAGTGTGTGCAGACAGTGGAGTGCAAATCGTAGCTAAAACCTCATCACTTTGTCATACGAATGGCAATAATTAAATTCATGCGATATCGAACAACAGACTAACTGAATAAACCTTTGCAAAAGCTAATCATATAGGCCTAAACTGCTCATGTCTTTATTGGTGTAGGTAGCTGGGCCAAATATCACCTAGACGCGAGCAGTGATAGCTTTTCTTTCTGCATTTATGGTTGTGTGAAGTCCACGGCGGAAGTGAATGCGATCATGAACCACGGTCGTGAAATGTCTAGTGGTAGTGAATACCAGTTACCACCGGAGGTTTCGGGATCCTAAACCATGATTTTTATGATAATAAATGCTTAATCCACTGGATCATCGCCGGTCATATGATTACAGTGAAAGATCTCACTGACACTGGAAGATCTTGCATAGAAAGCAAATACACAAATTAGACCTAAAAGAAAACAGTCGGTACTAGCATTCTATCATAAATCAGGTATTTTGCAGTTTATTTAAGTTGTTTTTTGTGGTTGAGAGTGCAGTTGCAGTATTCAGTTCATTAGCCTGTGTTTTACTCTACTTCGTTTAAGGAATATCAAAGCCTTTATGTTTTGTTCAAGCCACGAAAAGTTCAATCGATAGTGTCCCAGTGTTCAATGCAGTAAAGTTTTGTTTCTGAACTACGGGATTCAAACCCTCTCGCCGACCACCGCTTTCCTATTTGGCAGTCTATAATATCCAGAAGCTTTCTTCATGAGTCAGCTTACAATTGTTTTTTTGTTGGGTAAACGAGTATAGTTTGTATACTGAAAATTCATCTTCATCACATGACCACTAAGTAAGCAATACACTTGATCATAATGCGATGGACTTTTTGACCTGGAGAATCGAGATCTTTAGGCTGGAATCTTAAAAGTTATTTATTTGCATTCAAAGTTCTGCAAGGTGAGTTGTCTGTTTCACTCCGTATGTGAACCACCGGATTGTACTAGACACAAAGTTCCTGTACTGCTGATCCACATTACGGTCCCTTCTGCAACGTTCTTCTTTCTTTCTAGAATCAGGTAAAAAACGCTATTCGAGGCTGCTCATATTGCCCGGCTGGACAACGTACAGCACTTTCTAGTGTCAGGTTTGTCCTGTATTAAAAACTTTTAAGAATGTTTTGATCCCCTGCACTGAACACATTCCATTATGGATGGATTCCACAACTGTCTTTGTCGGATGCTTTTCAGGAGAAACTGAGGAGCGAATTAGTTCAGTGTTGCTAGCTGGCACATAAACAACGTATCGTTGAAAAGAATGGAATGCTCTGAACCTCCGTTCAGATTTTGTCCAACTGAGACGGGTGTTGCTAATTAGCGAAACCTGTGTAGGATCGGGAAGCGGTAATAAAACCAAATGTGATCGATAACTGCAGTTTTAGACGCTCGGAGTAGTCAAGAATCATCATAATGAAAATTCCCGCTCTTAATCGAACTGGAAAACCCAAGTAAAAACAAATAGGTCTTAGACCAGGAAACGAGTTCTTTCATTTCCACTGTTAGTTACCTCATCCACGTAGTTCTTTAGATACAAACTGCTCGTTATTTTTGTATGCATTGAATATCATGATACATGCATCATAACAAGAGCCCTTTCAGTGTGTCTCATATAAAAAATGGTCACGAACGACAGGTGTGCGTAGGAGGTATTCAATAAGACAATAGCTGTTCTATTCACATTCGTAGACTGCTTCGATTCGTTGAACTAAAAAAGAAACAAGAATAAAAAAGGACCCAAATTCATGGGAATTACCGAGAAAACTGTTTTGATGAATTGTTCAAGACAATTCATTCATCAATAAAATGGTCGTGAACGGGAAAAATGCATCGACCCAGTTTGTGCAAGGTCTGTTTACCCAAAAATGTCTTGGGCCACAAACTGACGAGAGTTCACAAAATCGGCCGAGTTTGTCAGTTGTGTTACACATCTCATCCCTCTAAATCTGGCAACAGCATTCGGAGACCCTGCACCAAGCGATCTCGTTTATTACTCAAAAACTGGTCGTGTACAGGTCGGCGGTGAATAACAATTACCGCTGGTGAATTTTCCTATAGGACATTCCGTTCGATCTTTTGACCGGCACGATTAGTCCCCTTTCGTCCCAATTCTTGAACACTAGAGAAGTCGGTACAATACCCAATAAAATTAAACTACACAGTTTGGGCAATAATCCGGTGTAAAGACGGTTTATTTGTCCTACTGCTTTTTGTAATCGAGGATCTCAGAAACAATAGAATCACTTCTAATTCTTCAGTATGAACTACTGACAAACTGGATGTACTTTGAGAAATAAATATATGGTTGGATATGCAATTCATACTTCTTAATAACGTCAACTCTATTCAGTTCAGATGCATCCTGTCGACTCTTACAGAATTTTAGTACACGGTTAACAATCAAGCAAGCAAGATCAATGAATGCAGCTGATTGTTGACTAGTCACTTGACATTAAGGCGAGAACCTTATAAACCCATAAATCAGGATCTCGTAAAAAGCGAGTGTGAAATACCCTCTCCCGGGATGTCTATTTATCAATTCACTGGACCGAGACCAACACAGATATTTTGTCGCACGCTTTCTTGTAATTTACACCGAAGCACACCAAATGCCTCATGTTAAAGTCACGGGACAATCGATAATATTTTGTGTGAATTTCGTCGTGATTATTTAGGTTACACCCATAGAGAGAACAGATTTATTAAACCGCGACCATGCTAAGAGTGCACATACAACAGTGTGCATCTTCCAAATAAAGCGTGGAACCAGCATGTCTAATTGGAAGTCTTATGCACGCGGGTATGAAAGGCCCACACAATTTGGCTTAACGCACAGTGCGTGCAAAATAAGCTACTTAGAGCTGTAGGAAGAGGTCTAGATGTTCGGATTCATGGTGGCCGTTCTCAACGTTTACCTGGGTGGCATATACTGTTCTGATCACCCAACCTCCCACTATTTCCACAGATACACACCGGGCATTCAGATGCACACCAGCTAATCTGTTACGGTAAGGAACAGGACATTTTAATGGTTAAGCTATTTGCTTAGGTCCTGGTACCTGGACAACCTGGGAAGTTTGGTGAAAAACGTTTCCACCTAACTGGTAAGGTTTGGGAGTACAGCATACAGACAAACTATCGTGAAATTGTTGAAGAGAAAACATGGAAATCCAACCAAAAATTAGCCGGTCCACTCTTCTCATTTTTGTTT
The DNA here is from genome assembly GCA_008360955.1 of Fasciolopsis buskii. Lineage (NCBI taxonomy): Eukaryota > Metazoa > Platyhelminthes > Trematoda > Plagiorchiida > Fasciolidae > Fasciolopsis > Fasciolopsis buskii. The sequence goes on from LUCM01010973.1 coordinate 30,310, forward strand.
CCGTTGCTTTATTTCCCATCCGCACATGACTGTTTTCATTCTTGTCCTTAGGAGACAGTAAACCAATTGGTTCTCATCCTGGTTTCAAACTTCAGCAACCGTGTAGCACCATTCTGCACTATGTGGTACCTGAGATCCGATGCCCGTTATTAAGCTACTAACTTTTTCGACATGATTTAGCCTCAGTGTTTGACAAAAGCCGTCCTAGATTAGGAGATATCCAACACAATGAGCCATAGGCACCGAATAATCATAGTATCAAAACAGTGTACACATGCCTCCCAAAAGGCCCTCCTCTACGTTGGAATGCTTGATCGTTGTGCTGCCTTTAGTCTAACTCATTTTTATGATATTCATAGGAATCCCAGTGAAAAGAAAGTCAGTGGACTGTATTTCCACCAATGGTAGCAGTAACAGCAGTACCAGTAGGCTAGCAGTTGGCCCACGAGTGTTGGTGGTACTTCGTCTCAGACTCTCGTCAGGGCATTTCTGAACTCCGATGATCTGATGTTTATCCACTAGCAAAATCTTTATTGTTACATAGTTGTACGTTTTAATACGGATTCGAATAAGGGAACCTAAGGGGCCATGGGAAATATCTTACTCGACCACCGATCAGTTAAAAGTTCCCTACCCAATGGGGACATGACCACTCTTCTTTTAAGATTAGTAGTTCGGTTTAGTGAATTCACATAAATAACTAACCTTCAGTTTCTGGATCAAGATTCCTTGGTCACCCACCTATCCCAGAAGAAGGTACTTAGTCTTCATCGTGCTCGTATAGATAGGATCTGATTGTCAAACTTCGTTTGTGGATCCGGAATGCTTCGGCAACGGTTCTCACGAATGTTCCTATTTTCGGTGCGTCAATAATCTGTCAGATGCTTCTTTTTCTTTGGACTGATTGTTTGCGAAGTGCGATGGTGTTTTGTTACACATCTGAATTGACCTACATCTAAAAATGCACAGGCGAACGTGTGACAATCCGGGTGTCAGTCGTCCCACCTAAGCAACACATGAATTCCCGAATTCTACACGAAATCAAGGCCGGTGGCGATTGTCCGGTCCTTGGACAGCGTCGAACAGCTCAGCTATGTTGAAAGTAATTATACCCAATAATGTTTTAAAAACTAAGAAAACTGCGTTCCAGCATGCTTGCCAAGGTCGATAGAGCTAAGGCACTTAGTTGAGTGATGGCATATTTTGGCGCTTTTTAAAAGGAATGACACCAAAACTCATCAATGTTTTGTTGGCCAGCCATTATACCTGATAACAGCGTCAAATCCTGCTCAAGACTGTTGCCTGATGCTGGTAGCCTGGTGTTACATGTCACGAACCCTCTACCGTGAGGCACAGAACAGCCATTCACTGAGTAGGTCGTTTATGGAATGACTGGGTGCACCTTTGCATACGCGAGAGCGACCGTGATCGATAAACGCAAATCGATAAAACAGGCGGTCGTTTGTCACGTGGCAAGAAGCTGGACAATTTGTACGCGTGAGCAATGAGTGTAGGGAGTGTAGGGTGAGGCTGGGTACGGATACCAAAAGGGCAAGTCCACTTTGCTTCGATGTAATGATTTATAAAGAACTGTAGCATGACTATATCCAGAACAAGATTGACTGTCAAACAACTTTGACGTCGACTGAACCGACGCAAGCCCAAGGACAAGAACGGAGTTAGCCAGGCACCATAGTCCGCGGATTGACAGAAAGGGGTCTGATTTGTGACAAACTCAGAGATGAGACCGGCGACGCCTTTCGCTATGAACACCAAAGAATAACCGATGAGCAAGTCAGACGGGGTAAACTGGCAAACGAGCTCCATCCTGTGTGGACCCATATAAACCATTTGATTATAACAAACGACACTGTCGTGTTGAGTGCCGGAGTTCACTTTCGCTTGATCAGGTAGTCCGGGATTGAGCAAGACTCGTGACGACCGACTGAAGGCGCTAGAGCCAGCGACCGCGATAAATAAGATTTTAAAACAGAGAGTGTGTGTGTGTGTGTGTGCATGTGTGGTTAACTGTGTTGGCACATGCACGGAATGTAACTGAGCTTTCTTTCATTACAGGCAGTCCATTAGTTCTTCTAGTTAAACCATTACGAAGATGTGTAGACCGCTTTCAGGTGATACAAGGATACAGGGAGGAACTCCTCTCTCCAATTCGGCGACGGGAGAGGTCCGTGGACTAGGGTAATATTATCCTGATGCAATGAATGATGCCTCATCATCGGCAAAGTAAGTTGCTCAAGTGGATGTAACGTGTAAAGCATTTCAAAATCGCCAGGCTGAACTGGAGGAGACTAAGAAAGGGCCCAAAAAACACTCTTCTAAATCACTAGTTTCTTGTATGAACTGCGATCAGAATGTATGTAGGATTATCATGAGAATCGTAGCAAAAAGCAACAACGATAAAGCATCGTGGGAAAATTCAGTACGTCACATATCCATCACTAGCAGAAGCAACAAATCTGACTATTCGTAGCGCGCTGTCGAACAGTCCGTTGACGAAAATAGTACAGACATTTCGTCATAAGTTTTGTCAAGACATTCTAAAAACGCTAAACATTTTGAACATTTTCATCCATGTCATCTCTTCTTTTGATTAGTTCTAAATATCTTAAGCGCGTTGAAATCCGGGGGAATAATAGGGCCAAGTAGATCTTTTCCCACCATCGTCTGCGTAATGATTTTCCCCGGATGGAGCAAGCGCCGCCGTCCTGGAAGATTAGCGAATTGAATTAGTTGTTCTCATAACCAAACAGTTTTCATTTGTGAAAGTCTGTTTGTCAGCCGATCCCGGAGCTCCTACGTGACCTCCTTCGTGCTCCACCCGTTAATGCATCTTTAAATTCGCCCATCGGCCTCTGTTATTTTCATGCAGTGTGATGGCACTTCATTTCCTGCGATGCTGTTCCTTCGTAAGAAAGTCAGATTGTTTTTCATCCAAAAGTGGACAGTCAAACGCGTAAAATATTGAATACCTCTGATCCTACCTATACACATATGCTAACGGCAGCACAGTAGCGGTAGGTACCCACGTCCTGGAAACAGGATCAGATCGAATCAGTTAGGTAATTTGCTGACATTGTGGAGGCCTGATTCATCTGATTGTGGATCTGAGAGCAGTTCGCATGGCAAGTAGTGCGTTCGTTGCGCCCGAGAGTATGTAGGAAGATTCGTATCAAGACAACGCTTTGATAAGTGGGAGGGTGATTTTTGGCACTAAATGTAACTCTGGGATTACCAAACTATATACTAATCTGTTTATGTAAAGCAATTAAAGGTCTTGATTTTTGGCAATCAGTAAAAATTCTGTGACAAAATTTCACACTCTTCTAAATAATCACAGTATTTTTACTTCGGGTTAGAATGCACTAACACTTTTTTCATATTGTTGGCGTGGTTGAAAGGAATGCTGAAATATGCTAAATAACTGAATTTATAACGGGAACTAGACAATACTAAAGCAACAAACTATCATGCTACTTCGTTTTTATGCCAATAAAATAGATTATTAATCAGTCAAATTGCAACAAAATCAGCGCACAAAAGACAAGGAAAAACATAAGTGGAAAGCTTACGTGACATGTCTACACCTCCTGGTGTGTACATGTGTACGAGAATTTCCCGTACATCGTCGTACGCATCCCCCGGAATATAAACTTCGTTGGTCTGATTTTCCTGAAAGAATAGCAAAAGACCGGTGGAACATGAAGTCATTTTTTGCGTAAAAACATTGGGTTAATCTTTGCATAAAAAAGGATGAGCAAAAGTCAAAACTCCGGTGAGTAGTTTGTGTGTGTGTGTGTGTGTATGCATGTGTGTGTGTGTGTGTGTGTGTGCGCAGTTCTGTTGGCAGATGCACCTATGTACTCTTAAACAGTACGCAGATTTGAGGAGTCGGGAAGGTCACATATTAAAAAAAAAGCTTCATCAAATCCACCAGTGTGCAAATCAGGATAAATCAAATACAAGTGCAGTCTGACTACCCAAAAGATACGTAGTAAATTGTGACTGGGACTCAACCATAGCAACTAGGAATAGCCTTGGAAAACTATAAATGACTACGGCAACTTGCACCAGATATATATCTATATAAATGCAGCTGCATTATGAAATTCTGGTAGAAAATGGATTCAATCCAACCCCGACAAAGAAGAATAAAACAGAAATATGTGGTCGACCTTGGTGAACTAATGTGCTGAGCATTCCGAGGACAAGTTTGGAAGCAGTGAAAAACCTCCCCTGAATAGGCTGAACTGATGTGGTCAGATATCCGTTCGGATCTATATGATCACACGTATATGGTCGAAAGGATATTTTCAACACTAGTTGTATGCATTGTCCAAGAGTTGCAGATCCTTTGTTGACCAAGTGAGAAATAAATTCCTGTTTCAGAAAGGCCCCTGATTTCAGACGCACGATGCCCGGGAGTTTTTGTCTACTTGAGATTTAAAATTTCAACTATTTCAAGGCCGCTATTCCTTCATGCGTACGATAGAGTAGTTCTAGAAACAAAAGACTGGAAACAGGAAAAGTTGGTGTTGATCAGGATGACTGAACAACGAGCAATCTGGGACAGTAAGGTGACGACTACAATTAATTTTTCTGCCACTGACAACAGCTCTTCTTCACTGGCGAAGACCTCATGCTCTCGGGCTTTGTGTACTTTTTCTGAAGGTTGGCTTGATTTAGTAGAGGAAAAACTTCCTATATGAATTCACGGTCCACGCAAGCTTCTAATGATTCGAACCAAAATCCAGTGTCAACTTAAGAAAGGAGTGTACAAGTATGGCCACGGCGGTACAGGAGATTACGGGGTACTCATACCTGAGAACCGGCGATAACCGATGGTATACTTCCGGGAAAATTCCTCTCCGTCCATCTTTAGGCGACAAATAATACTGAGAACAAAGGCCCGTACAGTCTGTTAAGGATAAACAAGGGACAATAATCTCGAAAACCTATGCTGACCTCGGTTCACTTTGTTGATTTCCGTAATATTCTGATAGCTGAACTTGGCATTCAAGACGGAAACGTTTTTCAAACATTCGACACGACGTCTTCAGTACGCGGACTATGCTGCTCGGACTAGTGACGAAACATCCGACATCGGAAGGTCATACTCAGCCATGAGAACAAAGTGACAGATAATCCAGTAGTACCGCGTTGGCTAGAATAAATCTAAATACGAGTGCAAACTCTCCCACAGATTTTCCGTTTGAGTGTGGCAAAAATTCATCTTGGTTCTAGCTAGCTAGTGGTTTACTCGTTCAAAAATTGCAGATCCTGTTGTTTGATATTTCCACTTTCTGGGATTCGCCGTTCCTCCCGTGTGCATCGTCGTTAAAAAGATCTGCAGCTTAAACGTCAGTATTGACTTGCCCTACCGTTACAAACGTTGCAACCTGTAGTAAAAAGCTTAGGTACTGATATGAGATTAATTCATTAGATCTAGCATTCAAATCCTAATAGCTGGCTTTTATACGGCAATTTCATTGGCTGGTCGATTTCCTTACATGAATCTCTTATATCAATAAGCGTTAATAATTATACTGTTTTTTAATCATACAATAGGTGGTGGATATTTCAGAAGGAGGGTCACGATCAACCAGTTATAAGACTGTAATTGCGAGAATGGTGCACAGTGATCGGATACGAAGCCAAGACGTGTACAGTTTTAAGCTTCAAGGTAATGATATTTCGAGCGTTGTCAGTAAAAATGATGCTATTACTGTTTGAATAGTGCAAAAGATGATGTGAAGTCATTGGTTCACAAGGGACTCTGGATTCAGAGATGACACATGAACGGTCAAGCTGGCAAAGAATGATCACTGACTGTGACAGAAGTTGGAATTCCCTTCAAATGTTGGCATATTTGAATGAAAGTTAACCATCTCATGAATGATCACCGAAGCGTCTACTTCAAGCGTACACATGTTACCTTACGAGTGGATATATGTCCAGTCTTACACTTTTCCTTGTATTAAATGGATCTACCAACCGGGTTAATTTTATTCCTTGTTCAGAATTAGCCAATAATGGATAAGCGAATGTAAAGAAAATGCCACGGCCACTAAGTTACACCTTGAAATTTGTGGGTTAGCATCGGGGTGGGGAAAATGTAACGCATCTCATATTAGCTGTCAAGGTGATGCAAATAGGTGTATTTGCTGCGCTAGCCTTGTGACAATTGCATAAATTGCTAGGCGGGCTCAAAGGGCTGGATGGGAAGAGCGGATGAAAACTCGTGTTACGCTTCACACAGCACACGAAATTCTTACTGGGACTGATTTCATGAGATCTTGGAGCTGTCAAACACATGAAGGCACATAAATCTGGGCGTAAAGATAATGTTTCGAGGTAAGAAATACGGGCTCGTTTAAAGCGATTGTCCAAAAACCTACACGTTATCGAGTGTTCGTTTCGAAGGAAAGTCTCATCCGTGGTGGTCTATTTGTTTTGCCAACTTCGAATTTTATTCCTATATTATTCTTATTTCTGACGAAATAAAATTAGTACAAAATTATCGTCTAGATAATTCCAGTTTTAGTTTCATCTGTATTAGTTCACGGAAGAAATACGTGAGTTTACAGTGTGCTAGAACTGGTCTTCGACGTGGATTCATTAAATTAGTAAATGAGTTGAAAACAGGCATGGAGACTACCACAGGTTGGTTGGTACAATATTTGGGATAGGAGAGAAAGAGGAAAGGGTATTGGTGAAACCGTTTGCCCGAACACAAGGAAAATTTATGTTTATTGCTTTCAAGTAAATATTATAAACAAATTCTAAAGTATGCTTCAATAATGGAAACATTTATTTGTGTCATAATAAAATATACTTCGTCTGTTTGAGAAGTTTACATACCGCAGATCAATGCCATATTCTGTTTCACTCATTAGCTTCGTAATTCGGATTGTTAAAATCCGTTCCTAGTGGATTTACTAACAGAAATTTTACTAGGACTTAGAAATAGAACAGACTACTGACATTGACAGGTGCCAAATTCAAGATAACGAATTCATTGAAGTAGCTACCGGGCAATTAGATTGTTTCGGTGAACAAAAGAAAAAAAAGACGAAGGCGCCAATACGATTTCGCCTGCATACTTGAGTTCAGAGTATAGGATGGTGGTGGTATTATCATAATGACCACTTGTATTTCTGTTTCAGTGGTGTATCCAGGATACTCGAGACTATTGTTTTGTATTCGAATGGCATTTCCACTTCAGAATCAACGTGCATCTTTTGCCTATATTGATTTGCTAGCCTTTTCTAGTCCCGGTTGGTGATTGGTGGTAATGACAGCAGTATGATTGCCTTTAGCTTGTCTACCTGAATGCTGTTCTTCACGAGCGTGCATAGATGAAAAATCGATTTCGGGAATTCAAAAGGTAATTCGCTGGAAGCACTTGTGCTGCTTGTTACGCTCAACCTACAGAATGAGAAAATAAATAGGAAATTTATCGAAAGAAGCACTTTTTTGTGCAAATTGTCTGGGAGAAAAATAATTTAAGAAAAAGTTCCATTGATTTTATAATTACCAACTGTGGGGAACGACAGACAATAGACGGACTCAAACCCTGGGGCATTCTCGTGAAACCCCATGACGGAATTGTGAATAGAAATATTTCGTTACTCTAGGTGAAATTTCGTCCTTTCAGTAAGGATACACTATTGATATCTTTGTGCGTGATGTCCGAAGTTTGTTCCACTGTTTCACAGTTCCCCAAAGGTCCAGATCAAAGTGGCGTAACAGACAAAAATGCATTTAGTACAATGGTGTCCACTCAAGGTCACCATCACAATCACAGTGACACCGGAGGCATCGGTAATGGCGTGCACTGAAAATAAAACTGAAAGACGCGTGGTTAGTAGCAACCACACAACTTAGTTATTCTGTTCAGACATTCATGAAGACCACTAAATCGAAAACATTTGGATCCCTTATTCTAATGACTAGAAATCACTTTAGAAGCTGGAGTGTTAGTTTGTGTCCCGACCTAATTTTCCATCAGCCAGCTTGTGTTTCATGCAGCATCGTAGAATGCGCAAACTAAGGTGATGGCGGGAAATGTCAACTCGTTCGACAACCGACCGACCTTCGTCTGACCTTGTGCCTTTCCAATGGCGAACTGATCATGCGCCCATGCACGCAGGGACCTTGTTCACACCGCAATCCACATCAATTTTGCTATCTTAACATCCAATCACCACAGTTTTACTTATCCCCACATTGACCCGGATTGTCACATACACACGCCTATTTGAACTTGTATCTTTGATTGCTTCTTACGCCAAATACCCATTCACAATGCGCACACACGCAAGCGCACGTTTTGTCTATACACTTATTTATGTGAGGAAGCTCCGAATAGTAGTCTGGTCTACTTCGCTAAATGTCCAACCTTCTATCCCACCGTTTGACGTAATATTGACACTGGCTGTTTGGGAGGGGGGCTGGCGGGGTTGAATGCGGACTGCATGAACCTGCGACCACGAATCAATGGTATGAAAATGTGGAAGGAGCAATGTAGGCTGGAGGTTTGTATCACCTTCGCCAGCTAGCAGGTTACCAGGTGGAATAGCTTGGACGAAGTTTAATGCCGTTACACCACAATTTGTAGACAAAACGAACTTGTTAGCCAATCTGTGTTCTCTTAATTTGCTCAGTGGGAATTTTCAAACCTATGAACGCAAGGTTGCTGAGAGTGCTGACAGTAAAACCACACAAAACTACTAAGAGGTATTCTCCGAAGTAGCGTATTGGTGATCAGGCAAAGTATCGATAGGTAATTCAGTAGTTCCCTGATTATACTTGATTTATTGAACGGGTCATTTAGCATTTTACGAAACTCCCACGCAGTAATCGCCTCTCGCTATGAGGATGAGATGAGCATTTGACCACTTTTCGTTGTAGCGGAAATCAGGCAGCCGAAACATCAAGGATTTCGAGAAAATAACGCTCGTAGAGGTGAATGCTTATCATCGGAGGATGTGTAGACACTCGTTTGATCTCTTGGATCACTTCTATCATGAGCTAACTGAATTGAACTGTTTTTTTATCGTACGGCTACTGATTCTCAGTCGCAAGTCCAGCTACTTCCATTTTTGGTAATGTTCATGAATCATAGAACCGTGTTCCTACGATAAAAATCTGTTGGCTGTCTTTAGGCGGCTGGAACTGATCCGACCGAACGGTCCGTAGAAACTTAGCACGGTTGGAAATAACGCTACGAAAAAACGGGAAGTAACTACATAAGCTTTAAGGAAGACGGCCAAAGTGATTCGGTTGAATGCTAAAAAATCTAACGGAACGCATATTGTGTGACATATGAAGACCAACTGTAGTGTTATGTGGATTGATAACCGATTGAGCGACCCTAGAGCAAAAAGGCAATTGTGGTTCCGCAGGTACAAACCAACATACACAACGGACTGAATTGATGGGATATTGCTTGACTCAGTTGAAATCGTTTGTCAGTATAAGCAAAACATTAGATCGGCGCCACAAATGAATCCATCTAGCGTAAGCCGCTCAAGCTTTGGATTTCCCATGCATATCTCTAATGACACGTTACCATTCTTCGTCGTATCGTTACCGAGGTAAGTGAAATAGCCAACAATTGTTGGATTCCCGTTCCATCAAGGATTATTATTGGAAACGATGATGTCCATTCTCATAATACCACTAGCAGAAGCCGGAAACGAATAATCTCACCTGAGCTCATGGTTGTCGTCTCACCAAACTTTTTTTAACTGTGGAATAAAAAAATCGCTATTCAGTGTTCTTTTTATGACAACACAAACACTTTTATGACTGTCCAATCATTTTTCGACACTCGGGCATTATTCAGCAATTATGTATTTCCGTACTCCCCCCGTGTGCATGTAACTGCGTTGGTTCTGAAAATGATGTTAACGAAATGAACTTGTTGGTCTTTATTTTCAAAATCTCTGTCCACTATGCAATGGGACCACGAAATGAAAACCGCTTGAATAGAGCGATCGACGAGAAAATTTTTCAACAGAATATTGATAACAGACACCATATATTAGGTTTCGGAAAAAGACCATTCTTTGTAGGCTTGATTCTTTCTTGGCCTGTTAAACCTAACAACCGGCTTCCGGTCAGACTTAACATTAGAAATAAACGTGTCAACTGCATTCAGAATACGTTAGTTGTCAACAGTTAAGTGGGGAGAATCTATAAAATAATTCGGTTTGTCGGGCAATGACTCTTGATGGCGTACAGTAAAGGGAGAACCACGGGAACAGCCAAAACACGAAGTCGGAGGAAAGTTGGTAATCCGTTCTACAGAGTTGTCCCATTCCTAAGAAGTAGGTTTGAGGGATCTTGATTCGTTTAAGGCCGTGAATATCAAATTGACCTATGGGAGAAATGGCTTCAACCGTGGTGAGATTCGAAGTGGTACATGAGTGAAGTCTTAGCTTTGGTCCCTGTATGTTTACAGTTACGACACACTTAATCTCAAATAGTAAACAGTTCATATTAAAATCCTACTCAATTTGTATTTCACACTGCACTAAAACTTTTCACATTCTCGTAGCAAATGCAATAGCTCAGTTTGGACAACATTCATAATTGTGTACCTTAATCTTGCGTCTGACAGTTTCCGTGACTGATGTCTGTCGTCTTCAGCCTTACGTCGAAGAAAGTTAGCCGATCCCTTGTAGTAGTCTGAAATCGGTTTTCGTTTTCCTAGAGCTCGAGACATCGCCCTCAACATCATATATATAACATCAAAAAATCCCAGCGAATATTAAGATGGAAAGATGAGTGCTTTCCAGAGAACTTATATCACGTATTTGACGTCTGCAGCTGAAGCTCAACAGGCATTTAGGAACGGTGGGAAATCTTGACTTCAGTTGGAACGAAAGATTCGAAGATATCGAGAACAGGGGCAACAACATTAGCACCTTCACAGTTCCTAAAGAATAACCCGATCACATAATTCTCTGTAATTTGTTAGTTTTGATGTGAAAATATTCCCATAGGCAACTGAAGAAGTCGATGAATGTTCTTATTTTGGAAAAATTTTATTTGTACTCCACATGCGAAATGAGACTCTGATTATTTCGTCACTTCATAGCGCGGGGACTACTCTGACATCGAGATCGGAGTAGATCTTAATCATTTGAGGAGGTTATATATAATTAGCCAATCCGGTGAACCAAATGCAAGCAAGATTGTGCATGCAATCTCGCGATCAAATAAAACTCAGTTTTCAAAAGGTACCAGACGATTTCCTGATTCCGTATATGAGATTCTCAACTGGCTTAGCCAAGCAAAAGCGTCAGATAAATCTCTATCGGACACAATTTTTGTCCATGTTTGATCGAGGAAACGTTTGTTGTGGGGTGCTATTGCATTAGTGAAACCGAAAAAGCTTTCAAACCGCAGCCCCAAACCTAGCGTACTATGGGTTAAAAATGTCATTTTGAGTTGCAGACAAACGCAAAAGCGTTCTATCCGTTTGGTATGATGGCAAGCCAATTAGTAACGAATATTTGATCTTATTAAAAAATCGCTTTCTGATGCACCTTGTCACGCCCAAACATGCGCACACAATCATTTAACGATAGGTCACTCTTGCCAGCAAGGCTTTCTTAGTACAATTAATTATCGAAGATTGAGTAGGACTGAGCCCAGTGTGAACAGACAGCATTGTCATGCAGAAAATGATTGAAGAATGTCTCATGACATCGTGCATGAATCTGAAGCAAACAGGATTCGGAATGTAGCGTAAAAACGGTGTGCAATGTGGTGAATTTCTGCATATGATTTTGCAAAAATCAATAGCACAATCTATTGCTTGGGGATCTTCAATCAGATGAAGCTTGTTTTATCTTCTCAGTAGTATATTTCGCATACGGTCCTAACGATTCCAATGAGATTCTAGCCAGATGTAATTTGCTTTGAGAAGTAATAGCCATGACAACCGAAACGTCGTCCCAAAGCACTCTCTACCAATTGCGGTGAATTTTGAAAAGCTTTGTATACAGAAAGATTACATGGGGAAAAATCTAACTGAAGTACATGACACCCTTTTTGGCAGGCCAAATGGGAACGAACAAATTCACGAAAAAATGCCTGTCTCGATTTATGTGGTTATGAAGTCGATTTAAGGAGAAAGAATAGTAAGTCACCTTACGGAATACGAGATATCAGAGCAGAAATTTATGGATTCGCTTTATTCTACAGATCGTGAATTCCACATTTCTATTGGGTTTACCCATTCAATCTTGACAACGCAAAACCATCGAAACTTATATTCCAATGAAGACTAACCTTATTTGAGCATTTATTACGAAAAGTTATAAACCCGTTTGCCGCGCGTGTGCATGTGTGTGTGTGTGTTAGAGTATGTGCGCTGCAAGTACAAAACAGATGTGCTATGACACGACGCTGAAAAAAGTAAGGTACAATCCGGGGTGATTCATCAGTGCAGTTTGAAATCAGAAGAAAAAACGTGTTCACCCATCTGAGTAGTTGGTATCGATACCGGCCTAAAGTGAAAAATCGATTCGTCAATTAGACACTCGTAATGAGCCACATTTTGTTATGCATATCGTGCAAATCTGTACGTCATTTAGTAAGCGGATTTGGTTTCGCTATCGATTATGGGATCGAACATTGTCTCGAAACAACGTATGAATAGATCTACAGGGAGATTGTGTAGAGAGAAGAAACACAATTAAAGACGTTAGCCATTGAAGTGCAGGCCGACGTGGACTAGCAAAAGCATACTAGTTCACATTTCTCGCCAGTGTTAGTGATACAAAACTCTAATGACAAGCAAAAAGTTCGCGTAAGTTTTCAGCAAAAGAAGTATGTGGACACGGTGAATCCATTCGGGGTGCCATTACCCCGAAGAGATATGCAGACTAGCCGATGGAGTTGAGATGTTATATGCAGGACTAGGTCCAGAGATGACAGTAATGACGTTCCATAATGACGTAAAAGTTTCAGACATTCGCCCTTGCAACTGCAGATAGACATGGACATTTCTCGTGCTGATGCTTTTCAAGACAATGATTGAGCATGTCTCGAGATTGGTTACACAAGAGATAATCGTAAGAATCCAAAATAAGGCATCACAATAAACTGATGCAGCAGATTAGCAGTTTGGAAAGTTAATGAATACGATTTTGCCCCGTTTGTTTCTTTGAACCAAGCGCTGCGGGACAAGCAGGGTAATGGTGTAGACATAGCGCTACGGTTCACTTAGAGTGAACAGCTAAAGGTGACAGGAATTAGAACGGAGACTGTTTTCATTAAAGACTAGCCATCGAATTGGGCTAATCAGGGAAAAACCAGAGACTAGGAAAGAATCGATAGGCATTTTGAAAAAAAAACCCTTGGCAGAGAAAAGCAAATGCGAGAGAGGACCGAAAACAGCACAGGAGATCACCAAGCAAAAATCAAGGTGGTTCGAATCTGGAGTTAAAGAACCTTTCTGAAAAGAGTGAGAATGATACTTAGAAAAACAAACCTGACGGACTTAGCGACATGCCCAAAAATGCAAAACAAATTGAGGAATAAAAACCACCGCTTTGCCCGTTTAACAAGCACGATATCAAACAACTACATGCGCCTTATCGTATGGATTTATCAAGGTAACTACGAACTAGGGTGATTTGAGACTTTGGTCGGCTAATCTGGCATGGATCACCATCCATGGTGATGGGTGCATTAAGTACATGCATAACGAAGGTCTACAAAAGGTAGAGAAGTAAGTTGAATGGTTACAAGCAGTGTAGCGAATTCGTAGCGAAACAAAGTCCAGTTTCACAAAGCTAACACATTAATTCACACCAAATGGAGGAGGGTTTTGGACTTCAGATTAAACTCAAAATAATTGCACCCTCCGTCAGTTTTCAACAGATGACTCGGCAAATACTAGCTATCTCTGTGGAATTCAGTGTTAAAAATCAAGGTTACTTAGCAACAAAGCTCGGGGTGCACTGGGAAAAGCAATGAAGTAAAAAAAACTACTTGAAAAGTGAAGTTAATTTTATTTACTTGATTAACACAGCAAGAAGACCAATTTGGTAAGTTATGTACATGTCGTGTTACTCTTTTCAATATTGTGAAAACAATCGGAATTTTGGTTGGAAATTAAATGAAAAGGAATGTGCTATGCTAGAACTGTGTACCATTGCTGAAGTTAAATTTGGACTTGTCACCACAACTTAGCTTAACATCAGCAGAAAGGGAATACGATTTCGTAACGTTTGGTGGAACGCACAAAGTGGGTAAAATAAACGGTTTTAACGATCACTAGTCCTGGATATCCACGGGAAAAGTGGTCTCTCTTCCTTGGTTCAATGGGACACCTAGGACTTCGTTGAGACACTGGTTGTGACAGTTTTTAGTTGGCCCTACCAGTCTGTATTGTATTGCATTGTATTGCATGGACTTTTGCATACAAGAAATAATCTAGCATTTCAGTCGAAAAACGTGAGGGTAAAAAATAAAAAAGAAAAACAATTCACACTCATAACCTCTTAAAAATGTGAAAATACTCAGCGAGGAATAGTCAGAGCACATTATGATAGGTTGTTCAGGAATTCGGCTCAAACACGGTCACTGTTGGTCAAAATGCGTGCCAAATCTGGCGCAGTGGAGTTCCTACAGGTATTGATTTTAAAGGGTATGGAATAAAAAGCGGATCGCGTTCAAATATGGGAGCGGCATTTCGAAAGACCGCTGTGCAGAAGATGCATGGGATCTGAAATTTCTCTCATGATCATAGGTGCTGAACACATAAATCTAGGGACTATTCGATTAGTGCTACGAAGGACACACGGCGAAGAATTTTAAAGTCTTTTTTAAGTAAACCTGGAAAAATAACAGGAGAAAAGTAAAGAAGGATTGGAAAAACATATTGGTATACAAATCTGGAGGTAGTGCTTTGTTTCACCTTGTAGTGCCGAAGTTTCCTGATTTGAAATGACAACCGACGGAGAGCTTTTACACAGGTAAAAATGTGAGTAGTTCACTTGAGATTTTTATGAGTACTAACTCCTAGATATTTCACAGAATCAATCCTGGTAAGTGCTTTTGAGTTGATAGAAGATATTTTGGATGAGTGAGAATAGACATTCGAAACATTGAGATGTGTTGAGAGTTTAACCAGCTCGCGCTGAGAAATCCGAAGCAGAAAATAGGTTGTTGGAAAAACTTTGAAAATCATCATTGTTCGAAACGGTTTGAGGGAGGGCAACATCATCAGGATACTTAAACAGATGACAAGGGAGCTAGTAAATAAGTCGCTGATGTAAGTGGAGAAAAGAAACAGTAAAAGAACAACACCCTATTGCACTCCCGAGTTGTAAATCAAGGGTTTCGAAACTTTGCCATCCATTCGTGTGCACTAGGTTCGGGTAGTAATCTAATCAGACGGCCATGTCAATAAAAGCATGGGACAAGCAAGTGTTTGCAGTTTGTGAAGTAGAAGAGACCGTGGGACAGAATCAAATCTCAACGAATAGTCTAGAAAGGCGCGACGCACAGATTTCATTGATGCGTTTAAGGACTTACAAATGTGGTGAATGAGAGGGGCGACAACGTCCTTAGTGGACGTGTTAGATTTGTAGACAAACTAAAAAGGGTCGTCAGGAGGATACATAGCAGACCGCAGGCGCTTAAGTGTAACACGCTCCGTCAGTTTAAGACCAGATGTCAAGGCATTAGGGTGAAAGCGTTTTGTCAAAGCAGTAGAACTGATAGATTTTTGGATGGGAATAATAAGGATGGGTTTAAAAATTCATGAAAGCAGCAGGTGAGGAGCCAGTTTGTGGTTGTCCATATTAATCCCTATGCTTG
Source organism: Fasciolopsis buskii (assembly GCA_008360955.1). Taxonomy (NCBI): domain Eukaryota; kingdom Metazoa; phylum Platyhelminthes; class Trematoda; order Plagiorchiida; family Fasciolidae; genus Fasciolopsis; species Fasciolopsis buskii. The sequence continues at coordinate 46,174 of LUCM01010973.1, forward strand.
ATAAAACGGACCGTGTTTGTAGCCAAGCATTTCTGATCTAAAGCGAACATGAGTTTTCGCCGTAAGCCGTTTAACAGATTTTGTTTTACGACTACAAGTGAGGACAGGTGAACTTTTCGCCATAGGTAATGACATGAAGGATTAGCTCCCGATAAACGATTGTGAGCCAATCTGGATAACCGAATATATTTGATATTTGACACAAATCCGCCTGTCTCGCGGTTTGGCCTCTTAATTCGGGCGCGCCGCATGTGCACTGCGGACGATTTCGAACAAGGACGAAACAGTTGCACAATGGCGATCCCATGGTTTCCGACGTTTGTTTGAATATTGATGGTGTTTAAACATACTGCTTACTTCTCGTGAACAAATAGTCATCCACCAGAAACAGAAATCGCATTCTAATTATAACGCAATTTGAAATAGTTCTGCGGTTAACTAAGAAAACAGATCAGAACTAATAATTGAATGGCAATTTCTTTTTAGATGTCTTTCTCTCAGATTAAAAATATACTTGTTTTTTTACAAAAATCAATTTTAAAGTGAAACTCTGGATTGTCTCCAAAGCCGTCAGACACAGAATTGTCGACAAGAGGTCACGGAACTGGCTAAGTATAAATAGCCCGGATTGTTCTGAAAAGAACGAACACCTAATTCAAATGACCTTACTGGCCTGAAGATAAGATTCGTAGACACGATCAAAAACCAAAACTGGCTAACGTTGATCGTCTTAAAAATAGAACGGTAGCACTAAACTTATATCATCAATCAGTACACGGGAAACAATATTCGTAATAGTGCTGATATATCCAGTCAGCTGTAAGCCACTCATTTAAGGTCACTGCGGATCAGTCCGGTCCGATTAGGTGCAGCTCGGTCAGTTCAGCCAAAGCAGACTGAAGATTCATCCAATTAGACTCCATTCATTTCAACCCAATTCAGTTTAGCTAACTTGTGCTTATATCATGCGTAACCGATGTATCTTTATGGTCTGCTTTGCTGCTTTTCGGTTACAAATTTATCGGCAAATCGGCAATTTAACTGTATTATATATATATATATATATATATATATATATATATAGCTGTGCAGCTCATCCACAATTTTCAATGACTAGTTGGATGTGGGTATTGAATGATTAAGAATTCGGGAAAATCACATCAAATCTTATGCTATTGAGAACCATAAAGAATAAAATGGTTGTGATACTTCTTGTAAAATGTCATCTGAAAGCGTACGGATAAGCTTCGGCTCTCCAAACTTATGCATGGGTCGACTGAAAAGTGATGGGTTTTTGAGTATGTCGGCATTATACAGATCTACTTACCAGACATCGGTTTACAAACATGGCTTTGAAAACTGGACTGTAGAGAGACAATATTGCTCGATGGCAATGGAGTTTTTGGCCCTGTACAATTAATGCGGCATCACTAAAGAGGAAGGGTTGACTGAAGTCCAGTTCCTCGTGTTGTGTCTTCTCCTCTTCATCACTCTCATCTTCCCGACTGAAAAACGAGGACAAAACACAAGGATATTTCCAAACAGCTCACACACAACAGTGCACTCTAGTACAGATATCAATTTGAACATGATTGTATGTTTAAAACAAATGTCTGATGTCAAGGCAATGGGATCATATATTCCAAGTAGATTTTGCGAGATTCTCAAAACTGGACACAAACGGCTCTCTAATATATGTCTACCATGCTCAAGAAACATTGATTTTGTATGATTTTGTCGTTTCGTTATCAATTCATCGTTGACATATCAACTGCCATCCTCCGAATCAACCACCATTCCTGCGGCAGCATCAAACTTCCAGTCGTGCACCGAGAAATTCTGGCATTCGGAGTATGAAATGGATCACCATGTAAGCCGAAAAAACGAAATGACGAATAAGAACCATAGAAACATTAAACCAATTAGTTGGATACATGTGATGCAGATAAAATGTCACAAGTCGAGAATCTAGAATATGAATTTTATTTCTAACACTAACAGTGTTGTCGAGAGCTAAAATTTAATGATTCGCGAAAATATCTCATATGCCGAACTCAACTTCACCGCATGGTCGCAGGCTGCCAATGATGAGATGGTCCAAGAAATTTAGGCTAAAACAGCTGTTTAATCACAGGATGAAATGAGCAGCGCTCAAACCAAACGTCACCAAAATGCACACGCATATATATATATATACATATATGTATATATATATATATATAGTGTGTACGTTTGTTTATGGGGATTGACTGGATTGTTGCACACTTCATTCTGTGATGTGGGGGCCGATCTAACCTTGCTTTTCCTAAAACATCTCACCGCTGATGCCTTACTTGATTGCAATAATGTGTCACTATTGAAAGAGAGATCTCAACTCTTTTAATCGGGAGAATGATCACGCGACGGATTCTATGGTTGAATACAGCTGAACATTGCAAAACGGAAACTGATTGTCAAGCGTTCTTTGTAAAACAACCTTTTCACCTAAGCTTCTGACGCAGAATACGTCTTGAGAGTCGATCACTACGCGGATAGGTCAATGGTCTGATAAACTCATCGACCGATATGGGAACAACGTTCAATTTCAGCGACCTGTTGAGACCAAACTCTGATAAGCACTCAACTCTAATGTTCTGTTTCAGATCGTGTGCCTCCTCCTCGAGCCTATTTACGGGCAAAATAGATGTATTGCTATTAAATTCCAACCAGGATGAATAAACTGCACGCTGTTCATCTATTGTCTTTCTACGTTTACTTCATTGAAGGCAGATCGGAACTAGTTTACGTTAGAAAAGTACAGAAGTTGGTCAACGGAAGAAGCTTTCAAACTTTAATCTTCCAGTTGAAATTTCCTGATGCTGACCACTTGATCACCTCCATTAAGCTGTTTCCAGTGCTGACATTTGTATTGGTGTGAAATAATGAACGACTTTGTAGTTGACACTTATTTTCTGCGTTCTTTGTTTGTTAATTTCAACAATGCGTATAAGAAGGCATGAAAACCAAAGAGGAATTGGGCCAAAAGTTTAATTATGCTCTATTAAATGTTACAACAAATCACTCGGAACTTAGGAAACCAATCCAACTACCCACGAAACTCGATACGATTTGATAACGCATATTTTCTTCTAATGTACAACTTGAGTGCTTGATGTATAACTTTATAACCACACTGTTTCCTTCCCATTTTAATTACTTTTAATTACTGGTTATGTAAGTGTATGACCCCGTAGGGAAGCTGCAGCTGAAATACTTGGATATGGGAAATTGGCCGAAAGCAAGTGGATTTAAGGCGGAACACGAAAGCACAAATGTCATCGGTCGGTCACCAATGCTCAGTAGAATCCTTAGCATGGGAAGATCACTAGCAAAAACATGTGCGTAAGGTTTCCACAAAGTCACACAAGGACGAAAACGATCAAGTAGAGTAGAGAATAGAAATAGAAAAGAAACTTGAAATTTTGCAATTCTAATCGTGATGTTATCAACTCGTCATCAGATCTGAGTGACTAAGGCATTGAAAGAAGAAAAATAAGCGGCAATGATAATTCTGCCCCGTGTCATCTTGATCCATATTGCATCATTTTGTATTGAGAAAGTTAGTGGACCATGATCGTTAATATAAATCCAAGAAGGATGGAAATGAATTGATCTGCTCAAACAGAGTAGGATAAATAGCAGAAACGGGTCTAACTTCAATCAGCTGTATGAAGTCGTCCAGTAAATTCTTTCCCACCGTGTTGAGTAACGAAAAAGTTGTCTGCTCTGTTTCCGTTCTAAATTCTCAATGGATCCTTACCTGCGGTCGGTATTGTCAGTTCCCATCAAATGTGGTGAGAAAAATCAGGTCGAACAGACAAAAAAGTTCGTTTATTAATGAAAATCGAATCGCTTATATTGGTCAGCAATGGTTAGACCTCAGTGATCGATCAGTTCGCTGGCTAATTAGGCCCATCACCAGACGGTTCTTTAGCCAAGTTGATCGACTGAAATATCCAGCGCGATGTTTCTGCAGTTGTGCTGACCTTTGATTAGGAAAACCGACGTGACAGTTCATCACCGACCAACCTTACACCACCTCCCATCCTTTGCATCAGAACACGGACTAACCAAAGTGATACCAATTTCCCGTAGATCGATAAAAGAAAAAAGTGTCCAAATTTAGAAGGAAAAGATAGTTGTACAGGAGTCCAAAGAAATGTCCGTAGGTAACTATTCATGAGCTAATTTGGTTGCACGAGATCCCAGAGGAATGAAAGAAAAATTAGCCCAATTGCGGTGGATGGATTGGCAACCATACATTAACATGCCAAAATGTATCACTGGAGAGAGATGAATTAAGATGAAGAGAGAGACCATACTGATAAACGACACATTAGTAAAAGCTGGTGTTTCGACCCATTGGTTAAACCCTAAATCCAACAGGATATGTCTTTCTTCGCTTATTAGGTACACACCAAAATTAGTTCTTGTCTAACCGAAAGTGTAATGTCGATCTGGATGTCTGCTTACTTAATACATCAGTTATGTGAAAATGTGAACAGACTTGCATAGACAATGAATAATTGAATCACAAACGCATAGGTCACCGGACCGTGAAGGCGCCAACGTTTAATAAAATCATGCCACACGGATATTTTTAGAGTAGTGCTGTGTGAACAGTACGGTGCGAAGCAATTTCTCTCGCGTGGGCTGTCACCATCATACGGAGTTAATCGAATAGTTTAGCTAATAATTCGAAAACGAATTAGAGGAAATAATTCACTGATTATGTATTTTTAAAATATTGAGCTACCAGCGTTAGCTCCAACTTGAATGGCTCAAGCCAAGTGTCGGTGCAACATGCTTTGTTGTTTTGTTAGGTCCGAAAACAATACCTATACCATTTTCATCCTTTCTTATTGAAAGTTACAGTCTCTCCCGTTTAAGATTGTCAACACCGTTCTCAATTAAAAAAAACCAATTTTATCGGAATACTTAGTCAATGACACGAGATTGTTTTATTCGTCAAAAGACACTTTTAGTAACTAAACAAGAGATAGCAATTTATGGGAACCTTCTATATTTACCCTTTTATTCTTTACATCCCCTACTGATAAAATAACAATTGTACATCACTTTCAGGAAGGAATCAGCGATCAACAAAGGACAGGCAGGTGAGGAGGCTGGCCAGCGATGGGAGCTTGTGACTTTCACGTCCAAGCGTTACAACCATATCGGTATGACCACCGCCGGTCATAGGAACCTATCGAGTTGCAAATTCGATTCCCATCCGATTTCTGTGCTTCCTTTGGGATTTTTGATAGAGTTTAACAAAATGACTTTCCAAGGTTAGAAGCCTGGCAAATTGTACTGAATTAAATCCGATCACGTGAATCATTTCGCTGTAACTGGGTCGTGACGGCGTTGTAATCGCTTGCACTTGGTGGTATTTATATGCGTTGTAGATAAATTTGTGACATCATGGTTTTAGATTGATACACCGCCCACCTGGCACAGTTTCTGGATTTCACAATATGGTGCCAGTTCAACTCGGTTGGTGTGTGTAAAACAACTCCATCGATTTTTAAGAGCGTAACTATTCGGAGAAGTTCGGTTGGGTGTTTCTGGTTATTTCATAAGATGGACAACCTTCACTTTTCACGAGCAAGCTAGTACGTATTTGCCTATCAACAGCGAATGTGCCCGCATCAGTGTTTATGCCTTAGATCCCAATCTGGAATCTTCTACGACCCATCCGAATACACTGGTTCAAATTTTCCGTTCTCCCTCGAAAATGGTCATTGAGATCAGGTTGGCGGATTCTTCTTTTAGTTCCCTGTCTACGTTTGCTTCATTTCAACCAAAAGATCAATGAAATAAGATGAAACATTTGGCTCGAACTGTATAGTAAATGGTTCCCACTCATAGTTAATACTGACGGGTTAGATTCACAGTAAAACGCAGTGAGCATACAGCGCTCATATCCTTGAAATTACCACAGAATCTTCGTCGGTATTTCTGTGAGAGAGAAACGGTGAAAATTTTTACGCATTTTGTGACGGTAGTTTAGTAATCGGTCCCCATACAAATTTCGGCTGTTATCAAGAAAACGTTGTTACGACTGGTGTAAAGCCTTAATTTGATCACAGTACCACATTCTCAAGGTTCAATGCAAATTGCGTGATCAACACTAGAATGAAGGAATTTTCGTACAGGACTGTAATCTGTAACAGACGATCAGTTATCCCTTTCTCTCTTACGGTGAGTCATTGGGACTTTTCCCTGATGACGGATTGGACTGTAGTCTTCCTAATACCGCTGAAATTTGATAACCCGTTGCCCGCTTCCCCCAGGAGTACACAAACCACTTTCAAGAACAGAACGACGAAGTGTTCTTGTGACGACCGCACCCTTCACACCATTTCTAGGAAACCGTTCCGATATCACTTGAATGCTTTGAGTCAATATAGGGGCCAGCTATCATTTCGAATCCGTTGAAAAGAGATGTTTGATGTGTGAACCGTGAACCACACATATTTTCAGCTCATTCTGCAAGGAAATAAAAAAAGTTAACATTATTCTAAATAATGTAGAATATAATCTTTGATTTGTCATTTGCCTGCGCGTAAATCCCAGTCATTTTGAGGTGGCAAGTAAAGGCAGATGTAGTACAGCATGAAAAACGTATACCCGTAGGAACAAAATCGATTTTAACCAACGAACTGGCCTCATTGGTCATTTTCTCGCGTTTGTAAACAGTACAGTTGACCTTGATTAAAAGGTTGCTGTGATTGATCCTCGGTTGTTCCAAAATGACACAAGGAATGAGATGCTATAAGGAATGAAAATTCCATTCAAGTACCACAGCGACCCATGTTATTCACGTTTGTGAGCTAAATCTAAGATATTTCAGTGGTAGAGCATTTGCCCAGTGAACGAAAGGTCGCCGATTTGATTTCTGGTTTATGGCGTCGAATTTAGGATCCACAATGTGTAAGTACAGACACCGTCCAGGTCAGCCTGGTTTGTAAGGAGTTGATTAGGGGTACGGGAGCTAAACGGGTTGTGTGGATTAGTGTCAATACTTTGGTCTGTTGGAGGCAACAGTTACTCTTACATCTCATTGTCGGGATACTAGTGGGTGGCAAATTTATACAAAAAATGTCAAAATTTTCATCCTAGCAGCTGTATAATAAGTGTAGCCTAACACTATGTAACTGAATATGCCTCAATTCAAAGCAGAGCAGTTGATGTCGTTTAAAAGATCATACGAGCAAATTTCGACTCCCATCTCGGTGATTTCTACCAGGCATTTTAACTCGAAGTTGTGAAAAGAGAATTCGTGAAGACACCTCGCCATTCTGTCCACATCATTACTGAACCGATGTGATTTTGGTCCATCTTCAACAATATTTTGCAATATCTTGCCAATAGAACTAGCCTCGTTTCACTAAAACCTACCAGGAATATAATGAATCATATATCCTTGCATAGCAACACACCCTTCCGGCAGAAAGGATCATACAACCTGATTGAAGTCTGAGATGCATAGGAGAACCGCTAATTTCCTTCAAAGTTTGGATTACAACATCATCATCGTTCAACTTTAAACAACAAGGCAAGCACCACAATTCGCTGCCTTTTCCCCAAAGTTACATGTTTCCATAAAAATTGGGAATATTCAAGGGGAACAGGGAGTGGACCTACACAGATGGGAAAAGAAAAGATGCTGATGCAGCCAACACGGAACACAGTCTAACCGTACAAACGCACATGTTTTCAATCATTCTGATTCGAAGGAAAATGACAACACGATCGCCACTGTTCACAGTTCACTGCCATATTCTACAATGTCTCCAGCCTACTAGATAACGGGTCTTTCGGACCCAAACCCACAAGACAAGAGACAACTATTCGCTGTACATTTTCTCATTTCATGTTGCTACGTCATCTGTTGACCTCCACATCGCTGCTTCCATTTCATGGGAGGAACCCAAAACGGGGCACGGTATGGTATGGTAAACGAGTGTTCGCCATATACAACACGTGACCCAACCACCGTAGTCTACTAAATTTTATACGCTGAACTAAGATATTCAGAGAGCTGACACTTAGTATTAGATTCAAGTTCGAGAAGACTGCGGCCGTAGGGCGGCGGTGTGTATAGCGCATTTCAGGTAACTACCGAAGAGTGAATATCTGGCCCATGCAACCTCGACCTGGACGAAATACGGCCTACTGTTCACGGATATTACTCTCGCAAATCGGTATCAAACGATGCAGCATTATCGAAGCTAACACCTTAGTAACTATCGGAAGTAAACCAATCCCACAATGATTACTACAGTCACTCAGTGACTCATCTCATGATAACGGACAACCCTCCTCGTTCCAAGTATCGCGAATTAAGGTGATAAGTGATCTCTTCAGAGCTGCTCTGTCCAGTTCGAAAAGTACTGAAGGAACTTCGTCGGGACCGGCCACCTTTCCCCTCCGAAGAAGTCGAATATTTGGCTTTATTTCAAATTCCGTTGGCGGGTCGACAGACATCTCCCAAGGATTCGCAGCTGCAGACATCGGCTTAAATACGGTAGCGTTCGGCCAGCTAAACTGATCCTTGATGTGCTCTGCCCAACGATCCAATCTTTCCTGTCTACCATGGATGAGCTCTCCATTCTTATCGCACACGACTTCACTAACCGAAGTTCGCCGACAACCGCTGTCACGTGCAAGCTTACACAGTCTTTGACTGTTACCTGAAGCGGACGCCACTTCCATCTCTTCGGCTACATTAACCCACCAGCTTTCGAGGTCATTCTTAAGGCTTATGGTCAACTGACGTTGCAACTGTCGACGCATCTTATTCACTTCCTTGCAGTTAGGCAACTCGCATTTTTTGATCCATTAGACCCAGCAACCCTTGCGAGATCCAGTGTATTTATGAACGCTAGATCTAGGACCACAGGCGAAATCTGCTGCCAAATGCATAGCCTGCTTAATTTGATCCCACTACTCGTCTACATTGCTGTTCGTCAAAGTTCTTAGTTCTTCGAACAGTTTCTGCTCACAGCTGATGCGAACAGCCGAATCAGACAAACGTTCGACAGCCAATCGCATTTGTGGCCTGCGTCGATGGCCGCTAAGCTGCAGCACAAGCCGCATTAAAACTAACACATGGTCCGACTCGACCTACGTGGTCCAGTACGATCTGCAGTTCTGGACAGATCGCGCCAGCGATAGCTTACTGCAATACGGTCGATCTGACTCAGACTACCTGTGGAGTTTGAGCACCATGTCGCTGTGCGACGCGAACTGTGTCGGAAATTCCTACTAGATAGGAATAGTTTATTGTCTGAATAAAACTGAAGACGTGTTTCCTCGATATCTATTCGATGAACAGGCAAACCGCATCGTCCACCTAAACAGGATTCCGATGCACGCAGTTTCCCAACTTATGCATTAGAATCACCTGCCACCACAACAATGTCAGAGCCCTTACACTTTTGAACAAGAGTGACGAGTTCGCCGTAAAACTCGCCTTTTTGCATATCAGGTGACAAATAAACTGCGCTAATTCACACTGCTATCCTTCCGTACGCCCACTGACTCCTGCATTCTCACGGCGTACAGACGACTGTTAAGCGGGATGAAGTCTAGAAGGGCCGCTTCAACCTTCTCACTCAAGACTATTCCCACATCTTGTTGACCGACACCTCGAGGTGCTTCGTCTCCAGAGGTTCGCAGGTAATACCTTGACGGGACATTTGCGGCACTTAGTTGAATTACTCTACTCTACTCGAATCCGGAATTCGTGTTCAAATGACATCCATCGAAACTGAGTCTACTGTCAGAGCCAAACACGCCTGTTGACCAGGCTGCATTAAAGTGCGCACATTGAAGGAAGTGAGATTCAGAGGCTGACGAAGCCCGAGAAAATGTGAGCTAGCAGACGGAAAACCATCTACTACACTACTTGACAATAAACCGTTGCGAGTATCAGATGTGGTGTCAGTGAGGATATAAAGGATAAGCAGAAGGGCCAAAGAGATTTGGTTGGAGACAGAAGAGACAGATTGAATAAAAGAGAGGGAACTCTGAGCAGTAGCATGCTTATCAATACCCACTCATCCACAGTTCGATGCAATGGGCAGTGCGGTCCTGATTATCCTGTGCGACGACCGATGCAGTATGGAATTATTTGTAAGCGTGTAACTCATGGGGAATAATGGACAAGTACTGCTAGAGAGTCCAGCCGCTAAACAGAAGAACGATTAGGGTTCTCAACCACAGCCTTTGGTTCTGACAAGAACCTGACCGCAAAACAGCGAGGTACAGCTGAATGGAATCCCATCTACTTGGATCAATTAGTCTTCCACTCGTTTTTCCGACTGAGCTGCTAACTCAGATCAATCCCCGACTTAGAGGACCAGGAGACTACTTCGTCAGGCCTCTACCCATTGACCTTCCAGGCATGATTGGATCTTCGGCTTGAGATAAGCCATCCTGTATAGCTCGTTGGATCATGGAGGCACACAAGCCGTCACACCATGTCAAGGTGCAGTCTCGTTGTGACAGGTTGGATTACGGCATCATCCTGCTGGAATACAAGTACTTATTGACAACCGAGCATTACTGTGGAACTTGGATGACGTTTAGTTTCGTCCATACTCCGTTCTTGCTCGCAGAAGAGACAGTTTGACCGAAGTTTGGCTGTCCTGTTTACCTGAAAACAGCGACCGGGATTGTTAAGCTGTTTAAATATTCGGTTAGCTGGTCATTTTTCATTTGACTGACTGCTCGTCGATAGGCTGTTTGCGGGAACTCCGGTGATCTTTACAAACAAAAATACACCACAAAAGGTGGGATAGTTCTGTCCCAGCCATGAAGGAAATAGGGCTATAAAATACGGCGTATAATGGCGCAAATGACTGACCACTTGAAAACTCTGTTCAATGACAAGCACAGAATCTAAATTCCGAACTCGACGAGACTTCGAATGGCACGAAGAAATCTATCGACCAGTGTTCCAAATCCTATGACCAGCATCTCAAGGCTACTGGACCAAATGAATGCTAGTGACTGGTAAATCCATCTATTCTATTCGTTTCCCCGAAGTGCGTCAGTGTGTCCACGCGCGGTCGCATGCTTGCAACCGTGACTGTGTGCTTTTTGCACATAATACGCATGTCATTGGAGCCCTGGTATCCCGAATTGCCCGCAACTGCGTGCTTGAAGGCGTGTGATTTATCAAATCGATCATCTAACACTGGTCAGATATAACTGGTCCGTGGATCGGTGTTGTTCTTGTTGTTCTTGTTGTCGTGGTTGTGGTCGTGGTCATCGTCACCGCCGTCGTTGTTTCATGTGCATTGGGATAAATAGAACCTAAGCGGGGGATTGTGTGGTCTTTTTTGCTGGTATGCAACGATCTTGCATAGAACATCACTGACGGCCTATTGACCTAATAATTTTCTGGCGCGATATCGACAAACGGGGAGGGCCAGACAGATAAAAAAAGAAAAGATCAATGAAATGGGACCATGGTTACACATGCAATTAGGCTTTACTGTATTCTGATTTGATTTGTACAAATGCTGATCGACGAGTGGTACGTTGAAAGTAAATATAGGAATTGGCAGTGGCCACAAACAGTGCGCTACACTAGCTAAGAGTTAGGGAAAACGTGCTTACCAGTCCGTTTGTATGATTCCAAAAATAATGCTAATCGTTTTGGCTGCATGCTCGTAAATCGTTTGGCGTGGGAGAAGAACCAACTGTGAGTGTATAGAATCGATGGTACCACTAAGATGTCACGAATGATCTATTTTAGGCGCTGTATCGTTTCCAGTTTGTAATGACATTTGTGAAGCATGGGATTTGTGCACGCTCGATGCAGATCGTCGGAAACGTGTGATTTCAAAGGTCATCATGCATGTGCACTAGACAACATATTCTAAGAAACCTTATAAAACCACTCACACACGCTCGCATCAACAATGGTAATAGAAAATGCCCCCTTGGCACTGTGATGAAAGTTGAATCGCTCGGTTGTATTGCGAACTACAATTTGACAAGTAGCGTTGGTGTCGATAGACAAGCATGAGTGGGATGCATCCTGTGGTGTGGAAATAAGCTACCAAAAAGTTGACTCTATCGATTTGTGTTTGGGCTGGATACATATGCACATCCTATGTTGTTTGATACGAGTTTGTATGAGCCGGTTTATTTTACAGTCCTGATGAATACATAGGTACCAATCTCCGTGTGGATAGAAACATATGTCGATGGTCTTGACACCGATATTTGTCAATAAATGCTCCTGACCGCTGATGATGAGATATCCACCTATGGTTACTAAAATTCTCACAACGTGCAAACGCATGCTTATGGTCAAATAACAAGTCGGTTCAGAACTCGTAGCTTTCAAAATCCACAGCAATGCACCTGATGCCTATGTAATAATTAAGTATACCAGCGAAAGAATAATCTGGCATTCAAGTTGGCAGATTCTTACTCAGGGGTGGAAGCCGATTATCTACAGCAGTTGAAGATAGTAATATTAGATGTTTGGTACACTATATTACTCCTCAAAATGCTTCGCATCAAAAACTGACATATTATATATTAAATGATCAATCGGAATTTTCCATGGGTTATACGGTTTGACGCATGAGAGGATCGGGTTCTGAAAGCGATTAAAGCCGCCATTTTTGGTCAAACGATGGGCTTGGACCAGATGATACATATTGAATAGAAACTGAAAAGATAGCGAACTTTATTTCCGTACCGAATAGGCTTCATTCGAGCGGGGCTGAAGAGACAGGATAACCGTTTTAGTTCACTCTAATTTTGACAACCAGTGATCGTGCACGATCACATTATGTACGTAAAATAAGAGTAAAAATAATATTAGGCGGTAAACAATCAAACTATGCAATTCATCCGCAGGTTCGAACACAAGCACACCATTGAGTAAGACACAACTAAATCACCTAATGTCTCTAACTGCCAGGAGAAAAATGATGTAGATCAAATCGGCCCTATAGGAACAATCCATTGGTTAGGATTTTCTTATCATTTCAACTGCGTGATCTGTGCTGCTAGATAGGGAGCCATAGTCTACTTGTTTTTATTGTTGAACCAATATGTACTCGAAATTGGTGGTTGGTTCAAATGTTACAAATTTCTTCTCTGACAGTGTTTGAGAACATGAATTTGATATTGAAACCAGAGCTGCCCACATCAGTTCCCGTAAATTATCTTAGAGAACGGGCGAACTGCCTGACTCGTTTTTAAGTACATAGATTGTAAACTTGTGTAGTTGCAAACTTATCCCATGACGAGATCTGCATTTTGAAGTCCCAGAAGTGTGTGTGCATAATTTCCCCCGTCATAGTACTGTCGAGGACTGGCATCGTTTGTCCGTGGCCGATTGCCATCGGCACCTCTGGGTCCGTCTTCACCATGGCTAACCACCAGCTCGGTGGCCGTTTTCAGGCAAACAGCTAGAGTGCACTGCCGCAGATGATTGTGAACATAAATAATAGTGCACTGCGTAAGATCTACTGTTGCAGTTGTTCAAATAGCACTCTAGAAAATAAAGGGAAGTGGGACGCACTAAGCACTAGAATTCATAATTAATAAGCAATTTTTCAGTGTTCCGTACCCGTGGGGACATCAAACAAATCATTGTTGCACGAACAACTATGATTATACTGATCGGCCAAAGTTGGCTGGCGTCATTTTTGACTGCACACCAATTAGCAACAGATGAGAATGACAGTGCCCAATCCATATGGGGTATAATTGGATCACGGGGTAAAATTGACGTTGTTGAGTTATAAACAAGGATGGATGTATCACCTTAGTCCATGCGGAAATGTTGTCCCTTTATTATCACTATTATTAAATCATAAGTTAGAGTGCATTTACATGTTTGATTGTAGCCTGAACGTTTTATCGGGATTTTGTTCGCTGTTATCTATGGGCTGCCCAACGAGGAACTGAAAGACGACAGATGCACTCGACGGTGCGAAAATCGTAACCTGTGGATCGACTAGTTTATGTTCAGTTACCTTTCAAGGTCAGATGCTCGAGATCCCCCAAGTGATGGCTGAAGGTGATAAGTGATATGGGTGAATGCCGCAGTCAGTGGCATCCGTGCGTTCCATATTCCTCTCTTCCGTTATTATGCTACAGTCGGCCTTTCGCTAATAATAGTCTCTCAGTTTACAACTGAGCACCCAATGGACTAAAAACCAAAATAAGTAAGCGTAATTTTATTGCATGAAAAGTGGAACTGAACAGCCTGAACTCGAACTCAGGACGTTCACATTTAAGAGCAAGGATGTTGGCCACCTGGCTATCGCCTTTCAACAGATAACGGGATGGCAAAGTAGCTTAGGTCAGGCATTGGAAACATGACGGGACGAGATAAGGCCAGTTTCATTGTATCAAGAAGAGTCAATTTTGAAGAGGCTGCCGCGATACCTGATTTATTTAAACAATTTCTTTGTTTTTAAAATATCTGGACTGTGTATGGTTAATCCCTGGGGTCGAACACTGAAAATGAGTTTAAACAATGAGACACAGTCTGCTTCACTGTCCACCTGAAACGTTGGAAAAGGTTATAGAAGCCGGATACTTGGTGCCGATTTTGTACACCAGCAGGGAAGAATGTTGTATGAGAATTCGTACTTCATCGATCGGACTATTCGATTTAAGGAAAAGTGCCCAGATTTTTTCGAACTGAGTGTACGCATACTGATTCGATCAGCTTTTAACAATACCGTGTTAAATGGTGGGTCATTATGATGACGGACTAGCGAGAGAAGAATTACATGGGTATTGTCGTAATCATATGAATAATCGTATCCACATGAGTAGCTGGTTCTCGGTGATGATTTTTGGCGATACATTTCAACAGACATTTCCTTTCAACTATACCTATTTCAAAAATAAAGTTCGCTTTCGTTTGTTCGATTTTAATCAACGACCTAGATGGCCAGTTCCATTGTGGACATAGTCATCTGAACTGGGCATGAAATTTAGTTATTACGTTATTAATGACAGGCAAATGCTTCTTTAGTGATTACGTCAGCTATACTTCCCCTCTTCTCTTCTGAAAAAATATGCAATCGCAATCTGGAGATTCTCAATCAGTCCTAATATAAAACAGTCCGAGTGAAATCGAACTTCCAGATACCATTGCCAATAAGGTTAAAGTTCCCATTTCAAACATTACAACGGGCGCAAGACATCAAAAAAGTCAAAATTCGAAGATAAATTAGGAAATAAGAATGCCTATGAATAGACTGGCCGTAAAAATTGAACTGCTTTAAATCATACAAAGACTGTTGAACCGTCAGTGCTAGGCACCGAATTTTCGCGGTTGATGATGATGATGATGTGTGTGTGCAAGTGTGTGTGTGTGTGCAAGTGTGTGTGTGTGTGCAAGTGTGTGTGTGTGTGTGCGTGAATAGCTTTGTTACAGCGACCTTGAGATGACTGCATTGGATTGTTCAAACTTCCTTAGCAAACTATAATAACTTGGCATGCAGAAATTTGTTCACTGGTTGATGCCACAAGAATGCGAATATCACTAGTCCCTTTGTCAAAATTCCATTTGGGTTTCGCTAATTGAAATTCACAATTTTGACCACTATGCCCGCTGGCAGATGATTGACTAGTTTCCTTAGTTCACCACGGAATTGAGGTTTGCCTGGGTTACAAAAGCACTGAACAGAATCCATCGTTTCAAAATGAACGTGTCGTTTAAATCAACAGTATCTGCTGTGAGTTATAATCCATTGGTTTTTCACCCTTTCCCATCCCTTTCCTCGCACACGGGAACAGTTGGCGGCCATTGCAGGGATTTCGGAGTTATCACCTGTTGTACGAGCACACCAATAGGAAATTGACTTCTTGCACAATAACTTGGAAATTTTAACGTCCTCTCGGTTGATTAGGCAACATCATGATTTTCTGGACTCTCTTGGCTGCCGATGACTTATTTGACACAACAATCGTAATTTTACCGTTCAAGATTATCCTGTCCTTGGTTGTGACCTTTGCGTGTGGAACAAGTGCATGCTCCCCCAGGTGATCATCACACGAGCAAACAGAAGAAAAGAAATATACCGAAGGCGAGTCTGGCTTGGCTAGGTTCTGAAAGTTTTCACAAAAATCAGCTCATCTGATGATGATTGTTATGAAAAATTCGCTAACCAGCTGTATGTAAATTCACCTCTTTCGAGCACTGTTAACTAGTAAAGAATAAAGCGGGAGATTTTGGCTAAGAATTACTGGTTACGCTTATGAACGTCGAATTTGTACTCACACCGACAGTTAGTGAGTAAGCGAAAACAATATGTTTGCATACCACCTACTGTCAGCATGAGCGCAGGAATGCCGGTCGATGAACTATTGTTTGTGGCGCTAAAATCACAATCGTCTCGGAAGTCTCACGCTACACGAGGCAGGACAGGTGTGCATCGGTCTAAGGCAAGCGGTCTTTGCCAATAAGACTTCTTTAGTTACTTTGTAACAAATGTGTCTTAATTCTCCAAGGAAGATTTGAACTCACTACAAGTTTATTCGCTTCTAATCGACATAAGTTCGGTTTATCTTGGCGAACCGCAGTGGTCGACTTACAAAAAGACCGGTAACACAAACGAATTTCAAAGGTTTACAGGCACCCGTAACAAACCTCGTGGCGTTTTAGATTTTTGCAGCATCCCAAATAGAGAATCATTATAATAGCCATTTAACAAGTCTTAATATGGAATTCGATACCAAGAATCGGGAATAATATAGCGATAAAACTGCTGTACCGTCTGGATTTATAGAAACAAGGTATCACTAAATTCCAGAGCCCCGGGATACCCGGAAAGCAACTTCCATGGGGTTTCAGGAACGCCCATTGGTGACGGAGGGTGATTCTCACTTCATGGTGTCCTCTTGATCTCCAACTTACACAAATAGTCCTCCATTTCGGACCAGAAGTGATCAAATGATCTCCAGTGGGTTGAAATCTGGGTTACAGGATAAAAACTGGCTTTCGGCTAGCTGCACGTTTTGAGGTGTGGCATAACCTTGCTAAAATTCGACTGCTCCTTGCTACTTCACGCCATGTACCACAATCGTTTCCGTTGAACTAGGGACCAAAAGTATCAGGCCGTTTTTTGCCTCAAATGGGGTTGCTAATTAGTTCATTATTTTGCACACTGTTTGTGAAATCCAACTGCATAGATATTGTTTATTTATTTTGTGACTTTTGTGCTCTTTACAGTGCCCGATCCGATCAAGTTGCAAAGTGAATCGGAATAGTAACACACTTATGAAAACCCGTGTTGGCACATTTATCAATGATAAGCTTCGGTAGCTTCAGATAATAATGAGCCGACGATTTGATCACCCCAGATAACCTTTCTCAAGACAGCATCTTAGTCGATGAGGTTATTTCGATCACCCTCTCTTAATACCTGACTGCCTTTTCCAGTGGGTCTTGATCATGCCAATTCAGGGTAATTTCATCAACCTCACAGTCTTTGGGAGCATTTTAGTTGAACAGTTGTGTTTACAATTCCAACAGCGACTCTCCCTGCGGCGGCTTTTGGACAAGTCTATTGGTGTGTCTTAAGTCAAATACAGAATGAGGGTAGCGAGAACGGCGTTCTATTTTTCGAGGCTTCGTAGTGGTTAGACCCAGGAAAGGTATTCAGATTCTGGAAATGAATGCCAGTGTCAAACACCGTTAATTTGGCTTGTTCACATACAAAGCCAAGGCAGTACAACACATTTGCTACGATATTTCTTTAAGTGTAAACTGGCATCAGCCAGTTTTGGCAATTGTTAAAAAAAATGAAATTTTGCATTTGGCTTTTTTTCTTGACCAATGTAAAAATCCAAGTAATGGTTGTTTTGTTTTGTGCGCAAAGGGGGACACTAAAAAAGCGGTTGCGAAAGTTTTGTCACTGAATACTTTCGAGCTAATCAATAATATGTTAATAGTACGGCCTAGCTATTCAGAAGAGCGTTTGTCATACCGGTCCCTGTGACAACAGGAGTAATTATAATTTGGGCCAAGCCCGGATCAATCTTTCATGGTCCCTGAGAAAACCAGCTGTACAAGAAACGGCAACACTGGGCAGTCATGCTTAGGGTAAGCTCCGACTGAGATGTGTTATTTACGAATAAAAAACGTTTTTGCACGGTGATCAAGATTGAACTTTTCGGTGCACGCGCACACGATCACAATGGATTTTCGTGATGCTGGTGTGCAAAAATGGGACTGGTTTTGCTCGAATTGATTTCGTAAACCTGCGTATTCACGCACAAATATACACGCACGTGCTCTAAGCACGCAGATTCACTTCTGTAAAGGTTGATACGTCAGCGGGACGTTGAGAATGAAGTTGACCATGACTCGAAAATCGATCGATTATGCAGCCGTTAGGCTGTCATGAGCCAGAAGAAAATAGGAGCGTGCAAGATGTTAAGACTGAATGTTGACAACGAAAAAGGTACTAGTAAAATAGAACTTAGGATCTCGTAGTTTATGAACCAAAATTGTTGATAAAACAAATCCGGCTGCTCATTGAGGCTCAATACCATGTTCAAGGAAAGAGTCATTGTGACTTGACCGAAACTGGGACTGATTTGAAAATTTGTTGACTCACGTTTATTTAAGCGTCGTAATTAGCCGTGAAAGTCTAAGTAGGCTTTAAATAAAATTTTAGATGCAGTTTGTATGGTGTTACGATATTAAAAATAAACCTCCTAGTTCCGATTTACAATTTGTCTCCTCAATTTAATTGTTTCCTAATTCTTTTTTTCTTTATCTTTTACTTCCTTTATTAACGAAACAACAATGTACACCAGTTTTCAGGAAGGAGGCCGAGGCCAGCATAGGGCTGCCAAGTGGGATAGTTGACCTGCGGTGGGAGGATTCGAACCCGCGACCTTCACGTCCAAACGCCACCATCTTATCCGTTTGGCCACCGCCGGCCTTAAATCGGCACATCAAATCAGTCGGTCTCCAATGGGCGCACTACATTAACCCCGCAAATGTATCACAACCACAGCTACCATTTTCGAAAATGGATAGTCACCAGAATCGTACGCCCACGTGACAGCTTATATCACCTGTTGGGCGCCTTCGATCCCGCATCTGATTTCAATTATGCAGCTCTTTTGTTCACACGGTTATTTTCGTCTATCATGTTTATAACTTGTCATCCGATTAATCCTTCGCGCGTTAGCGATGAGGATCACCACATCCGATCGATTTGCCGTATTGGAACGTCCGTACTGAGTAACAAGTAAGCATAAGCATCTGATGAGAGCGGTGAAGAGATTTCCATGATGCCACCACAGGGTCTTATTATTTTACTGATACTGTGATCGCTTTGGAGATTGGACTTCATCCTTTCGATTATTATTAGTTCAGTTTAGTTTGCACAACCATAAATATTGGACCTATGTGCTCTAGTATTCGTTCCAAACTCACAGCACCAATTAATGAATGTTAGTCGGATCTTCTGTATGCGCGAAGCCACTTCGCCGGATATACGACCACCAGATAGGATACATCTACCCAAGTAACTAAATCTATCCTCATCGTCCAACTCTGCCCCAGAAAAATAAACAACATCCGGGTTTGAGCCAATCCAGTCGTGCAACAGTATTTCACACTTCGAAAGTGCAAAACATCCCAAATATACATACACCACCGTCCAGATGATCGAGAAAAACTTTAAACTCAGTGGGTCTTCACTCAAAAAGCACAGCATTATTAGCATATTTTAAGTCAGACAGGCTCCTGTCTGAGCAAAATATCTGTGCCAATATTCTCACATGAAGACATGGTTATCTCCACAAACCTCTCAGTGACAAAATGTAAAGGAAAACGTAAAAGGAGGCATTATTGACAAACACCAATTCTAGATGTAAAATCAAGTGAAACATAACAATAAGCACAAATTCAACTTCGTTTGTTTGCCTATAAAGATTGGAGAAGTGGAATGAATTACTCAGTTACAGCCGTCATTAAGACAGCATCATAGAACTGTACGACCGACAGAGATGAATATCGTTTTGAAATCAAGCAGGACAGAAATCATGGGCCTAGGGGAAATTTGGCAAATAAAATCACAGCCGGGACGGAAGCCAGCTTGATTCTCAAACAAACTTTTCACGTGTACTAGGTGATCGACGGAAGATGATACCCGAGAGTAAAGATTATAATTCGTTTCATCGTTTTTATTACATGGGATTGAAAATGCATGGACCGTTATTAAGCAGACGAGAGAAAGAAGAAGAATTTTTAAGAACTGAAAATTTCCAAGCCAGTAGCGTTGTATTGTTTGAGTTTGAGTATCGTGGGTTGCAGTGCTCTTGTTGGCAGTTGCTTTCCCCTAATTTGGCACCCATTCCGAGGCCGGAGCCCTCTTAGAGATACACCGTTCATTTGTAGTGTAACAATTTAGTGGACCAAGAAACTGTTGATCAATTTAACACATCAGAACCTGAAACGGCCGGTGGAACATGCTGTGAGGAATGTCACCGTACAGGAAAAGTAAAAAAGTACCAAAGATTTTTTCTGTGGATGTATCAAATATCCTTAGAGAACAACAAAAGTAACTAAAACGTCTGTTTAATAATAAATCAGTCTAGCCAGACAGTGATGGGCATCAGCTATGTGACAGAAATAACGATGAAAAACGAAATGTTTAGCTGTGGCACAACCCATATTTGAGTGGAAAGTTGACTAAAGTCCACAATGCAACTTTCGGTGAAAAAACAACAACGCAAAGTGCCTACGTAATGAAGTACAAGTGTTTTCTTGGGGTTTACTTGTAAGGAAAGCAAGAAGAAATGGGAGACTATCTGAAATCATAAAAATTTAGCGTTCGATGTGTCAGGTTCTGAAGGTACTGAATGAATGGGAAAAATAGGAAACCTCCAATAATTCTGTTTCGGAGGGTGGGGTAGGGTTTACTATGAAACATTGGCGTATAACAATTCTAGAACACAAGAATCACTGAAGCCTTTGCAATGAAGTATAAAACAGATGATCCAGCGTCAATTGTGAGACGTTGGCAAATGCAAAGGATTTAAGTATTATTCACTACCATTTCTGACAGTGTTTTGTTGACGCTTCAACAAAGTTTGCCAATCGGGGGAGGCAAATGAAATTTGGTGCAGTACATTCGTTTCGTGTGAGTAAAGAAGCCTCGATAAGGAATATGCTTGCGACAGAAAGTCAGTAAATAAAGTGCTAGTTGGACGTTGAAGGATATTTCTTTTAGCGGACAGCTACAGTGTGATTTCGTGTAAAAGAGTTGAGACTCACATATGACCTGGAGCTTCTTTTGCCTCTCGAGAAGCTGTTTTAGTTTTGTCAGTCAGCAGAAAAATTTATTCGTTCAAACATTTGATTGTATTTTGGCATTGAAGTAGTTTTTTTCCTGTAGTAACGACACACTGCAATCACTCACGAGTCTGCAGGACCAGTGAGACATACCAGGGGATTTCGCATCAAGAAGCAAACAGCATTTACTATTAATGAGGACTAAGGTGCTATTCGATTAAAGAAGAAGGAATAAGCATAACAGTAGGCAGAATATACAAACGGTCCACTGTGGAACCAAAAAAACAAATTAGCTGTGAACTAGTGGGAGAGCAATTTTTTCGGACGGCTTTCAATTGGTGAAATACATGAGCACAATTGTAGTGTGTAGGGTATAGTTTTTGAGACATTCGGGTTCCTGGGGCAAAGTTTAGGAAAGTGGAAACACCGTTTCGGCACAATATATCCAATGAGATAGCCAACCCTAGTTTGTTATATACAGCGGAACTATTGTACTGTTAGTACGGATCCCTAGTACGTCGAGTGAAGACGTAAGAATTTCAGGAAGCGAACGTCACTTCATCAAAGCCACTGCCATACCGAATAAGCAAACTTCGCAATGAACATCTGATTTTTGACTTTATGAAATCAAGTAAATAGGTAATAATGTTCCACAATTTTGCAGTTACATGAAATTAGGTTATAAAGATGCTCCTACATGTTTGTAAAATACTCCCACAAGAAGGCAGTTATTCGCGATGCAGTCCTTCGAGTAAACTGGAAGCATGCTCTAAAGTATCGCTTTGCTCTAACTGGATTACAGACCCATGCTTCAGACTCGTGGCGTTTGGAAATGTGGCTTATCGAAATGCTATACTATCACATGACTTACTTGGCCTGAATGGCTATCTCAGAAACCCTCGCATTTGTAGAAGTATCTTGTCCAGAACTCTCTACTTGCGGTCTCCTCGAACAAGGGGCAGACATTACGACGACTGCAGGTGCCGATTCGAGCAGACCAAGTAGTACCCGCAGCGGTGCTGCTTTACTGGTTTTATACTCTCATAGATCTTTGAAAATAAACTAAACATGACAGAAAATAGCAAAAGTACAGAATAAAGTGGAGTAAATATATATATAACTTTGTTAGAGGTCTATTAACTCATCCGGCGTTATTTTGTTTAAATGCATCAAACGACATATAAGCCCGTAACTAAGGTAACTTCAAACTTCGTCAGCTGATTTTGTTTGTCGTTATGACTTGACGTCATGGTGCAAAAGGAGTTTACCCGTCATTTTTTAAAGTTACTTTAACCTTTGGACCGAAAATACAGTATGGAAGGAGCCTTTGAGGACATGCCTGATGTTGCCTGTGAGGTTACTTTGCCTTGGGAAGGCGTATCATCACCTAGAAATTCGTGCACTTTTCTTTCTTCCCAGAAATATTATTTGCAGAGTAAACCTCACAGTCTCCATTCTAAAATGGATCAAGTCGCGGATAATTACCATGAATTTGGATGTACTCACTCCGATTCCATTTTCCACGTAAATTACAAGCCTCTGAAATTTTGCCATGGGTCTGTGACGAATAAAGATTGCAATCGTTTACATTGCGAGGTGAAACTGAATGGGGAGAGTGCCGATGCTGATCGTCTCATTTCCGGTTCAGCTATGAATGGGAGGTGCGAATCCTGGCGCTTTAAAACACCGGTTGGTCGATTGGAACTTCTAAATCGAATAGGAATGGGTCAGTTCAGCTCGGTATATCGTGCGCGGTACATAACCTGCGACTCAGTTCACTCAGTTTGTGCACATGAAGTCGCAGTGAAGATAGTGCAGGTGAATCGCACTTTTATTTTTGTAACTCCTATGCTAAGCAATAACCAGAGAACATTTTTCCCCACTGGATCCACGGAGGAAAAATATTGTTTGTTATAAGATATTGCGTTGTAGAAAAACTGATGGGTCTCAAAGATGCACATTTTTTCCTTCCGTTATATAAATCTTTTGATGAAAATGCGACTCCATAATAAGGAACGGCAGTGAGGATTCAGCGATATCCACACGAATGGAGTGTGCCTCAACTAATCATTTCGTATGGAGCAGTTCACATTTAGAGGTTCCCTTCTTTGCTTGAGGTTATTTGTTCCACCATTCTTATTTTATTATCAGAACGTGACCATTGCTTTTTCACATTAACAATTTTTCTGTTCGTGCGGCCATATCAATCTGTAGATCGATAGAGGATTGCGAACTTCAAAAAAGTCTTTCTAAATTGAATGTCCTAGGACGCAACTTTCTCCGCGAATTCTTGTTGTGGCAACCGGCAAACGTAACTCTGAAATGTGGAGCGACGTGGAGCCACATAAAGTTTCATTAGTTCAGGTTTGGTAACGAGGGACAACGAATTACCGTCTATCACCAGCCGTCTATGCAGTGAGTTCAACAGTATGAACTGCACATTGCGGATTCCAGTTGAGCCATCTGCGTACTCCGAAAGGCGACTGAAAGCGTAGACGAGTTGTGCCAGCATTGCTAGAGCTAACCCACTTCAGTTAGATACTAAATCGACATTCCCAGCTGGTACTAAGTGACGCAATAAGCTCACTTGTAGATAAGGTGTTAGAGGCGTTTTAGCAAATGACACTTCTCGGCTACGCACTGTTCGTTTATCAAGAACACCTTGTATTCTGTTAACTTGGAGTTGTGGCTTGACCCGTTGCGTTGTGACGGACTTCTGCTGAGTCTTAGTGCCTCCCATCCCGGCTGGTGGCTAGTTTAATGAACCACGGATCGCAATGGGACATGAACTCCGCACACGCTTCCGTAGGGGTCGCGAGATTTGGTGATCTCGACGAGCTTTGGAGATGGAATGTACTGCTACCATGGGAAATTCTCGCAAGCTGTCTCACATCATCTAAGCTGCCGGTGAGAAATCATCGGTTGGTTCGCCTGTCCACAACCTGACGCGCCGCCTTGTACTCTGGGCGTAGCCCTTTCCAACAGTTTAAATTGCCCGCAGCTATTCTCGCAAACGCTCGGTGACCTGATACAGCAGACCCACCAAGTGAAACGGAGATCCTTGTAGAAATCCAAGCCTTAGGAAGTCATAAAGCGCCGGGCTCTGATGGGCTTTCTGTGGCTCTGTTTAAAGATGGAGGACTGGAACTGGTCATAGGAATTCAGGTTTTGTTTTTAAAGATCTAGTATTCCGAAAGTGTGTGCGTGTATATGTGCGTGGAGTTGCTTTTTGTCCCCCCTTCAAAAAAGGCTTGCGCAGTGCCTGCGTTAACCATATGGATATTATCTTAATCTCGGTAGCTTCAATGCTGCTTTCGTCCGTCATTACTCACATTGTACAACGCGCTTGAAGGGCACACTTGTGAGGAGCAGGCCTGGTTTTGCGTTGGTTGTGGATGCATCGATCAACTTTTCCCTCTCCAACAGGTTGGTGCACCATTTTACCTTCCAAAAGCAAACGGTCATCGTGTTCTTCGACCTTCGCGCAGCCTTTGACACGGTTGAGATGTATGCACTGTGGCATTGTTTATTGAGCAGTGGAGTACCTAAGATGTATGCGTCGGTTCTCAAAGAGCTGTGCCGTCACGTCTGGTAAGGGCTTGTGGTGAGCTTTTGCCCCCCCTCGTTATCTCCAGTGGAGTATGGCAGAGCTGCCCTATATTCACATTTCTTTTCAACTTTGTCATAGAGGATGCTCTGCAGAACGCTTCTTCTGTTCTTGTAGACGGTGGATTTGAACTTCTCTAAGGAAATAGAGGTTTTGACTTAGACTACGCTGATTATATCGCCTCGGTGAGCGACAATGCTTGCTTCGTAACATTTGGAGCGAGGAGCGTATCTCGCTATCGTGGGATGAGTCACTGATTATACCCATCTTCAAGAAGGGTATGCGGAAAGACTGTAGCAATCATCGTGGGATTAGTTTAATTCCGATAGTTACTAAGGTGTTAGCTTCGATAATGCTGCGCCGTTTGACACCGATTGGCGAGAGTAATATCCACGAACAACAGGCCGGATTTCGGCCAGGTCGAGGTTGCATCGACCAGTTATTCACTCTTCGACAGATACTAGAAACGCGCCACACGCACCGCCACTCTACGATCGTAGTCTTCCTCGACTTGAAAGGTGCTTTTGACTCCGTGGATTGACTAGCACTATTCAGTGCTCTCCACCGGAAGGGTATGCCAACGAAGTTCGTGAACCTTTTGCGAGCGTTGTAATAGCATACCTATGGTCGCGTTAGGGTATACGATGAACTGTCTGGTTCATTCGAAACGACTAGTGGCTTTCGACAAAGGTGTCCCATCTATCCATTCTTGTTCAACTTCGTCATGGATGAGGTGATGGAAGATGCTTTAGGAGATCTCCAGGATGTAGGAGGGAAACTGGGAAGTGGATGGAAGCTGTGTGACCTAGATTACGCAGACGACGTCGAGTCTGCGGACCACGCGCAGTGCGCACTAGATAGACTGTCAAGATCGGTTGCTCGGTTTGGCATGTGCTTTGTACCTTCAAAGTGCAAAGTGCTTTGCCGAACTTGATACTGGATGGAGAGGAACTAATGACTGCGGACCGTTTCACTTACCTTGGTAGCTGCGTGTCCAACGATGGTAGCTTGTCAGTGGAGGTAAACACGCGTAAATCCAAAGCTCGGGCAGCTTACGCTGGACTGAAGCACTTGTGGTCGGTCTGATATTTCACTGAAGTTGAAGGGTCGTGTGTACTGTTCTGCAGTGCGTTCAGTTCTGTTGTACAGTTGCGAGACGTGAAGTGTGCGTGTGGGTGATGCTCGTCGGTTGGGGGTTTTCGACAACCGATGTTTACGTAGTATGGCTAGGATTGGATGGAGTGACAGGGTGAGTAATATTGAGGTTAGGAATTTGGTATTGGGTGCCACTTCTGAGAATAGCTTATTTCAGTGTATGAAACTTAGTAGACTACGCTGGTTGGGTCTTGTGTTGTGTATGACGAACACTCGTCTACCATACCCTGTCGTGCCCTATTTTGTGTTCCTCCCAGGTAATGGAAGAAGCCATGTGGAGGCCAACAGATGACGTGGCAACGTGGAATGAGAAAATGTACAGCGAAGTTAGGTAAAGTAGGTGTCTCACGCCTTCGCCTTTATTCTGCGACAAATCTTAGAGCACAGGTACACTTTTAGTAAACCCACGATCTGGTTTCTATATTTCAGCAGACCGCGCATTTCTCCTGCGTCGGAGGAATTCTTCTCATTTTCCCATTCTTTGTATACGAATACCCGATGTCGAGTTCGTGTCTGTGACGTTTTTCACTCTGTTTCATCATAAAAAGAGATATTTTTAAGGGTTGCCTGCATTCAAATTTTATTTTTAACTCTATAATTAAGATGACTATGCAGATACCTCTGATATGGAAATAATGACGTTAGTGTTTACTCAAACGCGGAACAGTTTGACCTAGAATATTTGGGTGATGTACTCCTGAATGAGGACCGAATAGAGTTGCAGTTTGTTTGATCACCTGAATCATACTACAGATGTTTGTAGGATGGGTTTCGCACGTTCACAATTTAGGGTACTGTTTCAAGACCGGATTGTGCTTTTGGAGGAAGACCAGGGTGAAGCGGGTAGGTCTCGCTATTTGGCAGTTGCAACTCGGCCGGTGGTCGTACATCAGATCCTCCCAAATGTAGAAGGCTCGATTGATATTTACCAATTTGAAATCTCACTGTTGTCTGCTTGAAATCCGCTTTTTGACTAAAAGTCGGACATACACAGCAGCAGTAAAGTCTGTCTTGTTGCATTCAGAAGCATGGCCACTGCGGGTAGATATATGAAGACTTTTGGTGTTTGAACATTGTTTCTTTCGCAGTGTTCGTAGATTATGATGAGAGGTCTCCGAATTGAGGTCCATGAGACCCTCAGCGCTAGGATTGGGGACAATAGTTGATACTGGCTCAACGTCGCAGTCAGTGATGTTCTTACATTGGAGATCTTTCTTCTCAGTAAGTTTCTTCAACTTAGTACGTTTTGGCTGATCTTCCCCTGATTCGTGTTTTCTTGTTTCCTTTTAACTAGTCTGTCCTGTGAGGTAATAGTCAAAACCAGAGCACATTGGTCTAATGATTGTTAAAGCTGAATTAAAGTGAAGACCTTTTTTGATGTTGAATCTAAGGGCTGCAGTTTCTGTATCCTTTACACGTTCGCACTATCAGGTTTCGCTATTGGTTTGAAGAATTCTGTATTCACTTTCATCAATCATTCATCAGAGCTTAGTGGATTTCGGGGTGCCCAGTTCGTCCTTTTGCCTTGTTGGTTAGACTGTTTGATCAAAAGCTTTGAGTGGAATCATCTAAGTCAGTTCCATACTTCGGCTTTTGCAACCGTTTAGTATCCAACCCGCTGACGGACCATGGATACCGATGAAAATCGACCGATGTAGAGTTGGAGAATGGAGGAGCTATCTTGTGTGGTAAACTCTACACAACCTTGTTTCTTCCTCTTCCTCTCTCATTATTTCCTTTTTCACCGTGGTCCCCATTTCACAGTCTGAAAGATTCCTGCAGAATTCATGGTTCAAGATGAGACGTGCCGTTGTGATACACATTGGGAGAAATCAGTCGACGTCCTTACAGCAATGAAAGGGAGACTACAGATTTCCGAATTCTCTGGGAGCGATGGGCAGTTTTACAACTATCGTAGCCACATGAACTTAGGGCATTTTTGATATGCTTCCAGTGTTATCTATTATCTTTGTGTGAAGTTAATGAATCTTGTTTTGCCGACGGGAAACCTGGTAACTGCCTGGCTCCGTAGGATCATTCAAACTGTTGCACGCTATCTTTTGTCGGTTGAAGATTACGATTTTCTTCACATGCCTCTAGATCTGGGGATTCATATTACGTCTTGTTGCATGGTCTTTGGTCGCAATAATACTAGAGTTGCCTGTCCTGCACAAATGTTTCCACAATCTAACCGATGATCTTCCGGAGATTTCTTAGAGGTTATTGACAGGACTCGATGCTAGGGTTGGAAGAAACATTAGCAATGAGTTTAGATGCCCTTGCATGCAGATTTTCGTCTTTGACATTCTTCTCCCCTTTATGTTTCTGTAGATTCAGCTTCGCAAAATGTACCATAAATGCAATAAACAAATCCCGTAGACTTTATCTAATCGGACATCTAAGAAATGACTGCATGCCTCAATGAGTTATGAAATCTGTGGAAGTGGGAATGGCCGGGGCAGTTTCAAAGGCTACTTACTTTGTCGGTCTACTTAAATACGGGTCCGCGAAAACGGAATGTAACTGAGTTGTGTAAGAAATCCGCATACCCTCTGGCTGTCCCTCACAGAAAGAGAACAGCATATTGACAAAAGCAACTATGGCAACGAACACCAAGTCGACATGTATGTGAAACATGATATATATTATTATACTATATATATTGCTGAAATGTGAATAAAGAGAATGTGCCATCGGAATCATGACGAAAGATGAAAACAATGGGCGTGGAGGAGGAAAACAAAAGAAACAATGTGCGGAGTTCATGGCACATGCTAGCTCTTCCATTCTCCATCTCTGCGTCATCAGTGATTCCTCTGTGGGGCTGATACTACCTGGTTGCGCAAACCTAAGCAAAGGATGTGATTTAAGAGACTACCCTGAGTCTTTAACCAAATGACCTAGCCTACGAGGCAGCATGATAATCTTAAGTTCATGTAACCCCATGTCCTCCTACGCCCTTTGGATTGGGCTGGGTATCCTGGGTACCCACTAAACCTGTCTTCCATAGATGCCGATTAATATACAGCAGAATCAGGGTTTGATCGCCTTCCCTAGACCGACTAATAAAGGCTATTCAACCTGGTGGAGGGCGTCAGGCATTCGCCTTCGCCATTTCACTTTAGTGAAAATACCGCCAAGAAAAAGCAAGTCATAGGACTTCCTCAACACAGACTCTATGATTCGCCGATCATTTGAGAACATTTTGAGAGGCACTCAGAGCGAGCAGCCGACTCGGAGCCTGAACCACCCACCCCCGATCATGCTGAGACGTTTGGTAGCCCAAGTCGATAGTTTGATTCCAACGAAGCTAGAATTACAGCCTCTATATAAGCGGCCGCGCATAACCGTCGAACGTGTCCCCTAACGTGAGGGGCACCCTCCCCATAATATATCAAAGGAGACAAAAGTTTGCACCATAATGGGACGGTGGTGACTCAACACCAGATAAAACCACAATCGCATAACTCCTCTTGAAATACTCCTTTCTTTCAGGGACATAGAAACTGGACTTTTCGGTTACCAACTCTGTAGAACTCTACGAGAAAGGGGCTACTGATTTGAGACGGCAAAAAGACGTATAACTTGGGCAACTAGTTAAACGGTTCGTTGTGCTGCCTTGCAGAACAGGTCTTTTGCCAGAGTTCGCGTGGGGCTGTCCGAGACAACTGGTTCGGGTACCTTTTACGGGTGCCCGCGAATTGAATGCATCATTGTGCCATTTTTCGAACTATATCATGGTTGAAAAATGAATGAATCACACCTGAATCCCAGCCTGTTATGTGCTTATTAGCTCTTCCGCAGACTGCGGATATGACGGTGGCCACCAAATTTCCAGTTAATAGTGAAATATTTGGTCTCATGACTATTAACCGATCGGGCCGTCAGCCGCATTGTCAAGGACGTGGTACTGTTGTAGGGGCGTGCTGATGGTACCGTGGCTTGTAGATCATGATCCACCGCCATATGGTGTCATATTCTCTGTACCCTAAAAGGGGCATGCTAACCGTGTTTCACAGCTAACGGTCGTGATGATATAAATATATATACATATATACGTATATATACATGTTTGACAAAGTCCTAGTTTGGGTCGAAACGTATTAACTCAGTGAACGCCTTCTCAATTCTTATATATATATATATATATATATATATATATATATATATGCATAATTTGCGGTATCATTTCGCAGCCGAAACCAGAGCATATCAGTGCAAGATTAATGGTCATGTGAACTGGACGAAAATTATCTGACGGATATATTTTTGCACTGTGATAGAGTAGCCGCAGTATGTATAGTTAATATTGTTGAGAACTGTAAGTTTCCAAAGTCATTTGGGATTTAATAAACCGTTGTTTTATCCCTCGTTAAAAGAGAATTAGATAATCGATCCTCATGATGCTCACGCGTTTAAGGGATTTCGATTCACGTATTTCTGATTTCGGATTGATTTTCGTGCTGACAGTTGTTGCTGTCGCAATAAGAAATCATCGATGCAACCGTCTCCAGGTCGATCTACTTCAGTTTGGTACAGCTGATTTGCAAACTTGATGCCTTATGCACGCAGTGAGCAGAATTTCAAGAAAGAATGGAAAAAATATGAATTTCCCCTTGATCTCGCGAGTTCATGTATAACCAATTCGATGATTCCTTTTTTCCTGTCTACCCTGAATTTTGTTCTTATTCGAAAGTCATATTAATTACACGGACGATCTTTAAGATCATGGAGGCGAACTTGCGAATCACAGTAGTGCTTTGTTATTTCGTATGATTAATCCGATGCAACCTATTTCAGCCATTTCATTATCACGGATTTCATCGATGCATCGTAATCGGCGAAGCACTTCTGTAATTCGCGCTCGTAGTGCACCTTCCCAGCGGTCAGTGGTGACTCGTAAGGATGCGAGCCCTATTGTATACGGTGGCTTAGAAAATTTTACTATTCAGGCGCCTGTTGGTCAGGGCCAGTTTGCAACTGTTTGGCGAGCTTTACACCAACCAACGGGACGTATGGTTGCCATGAAACGTGTTAAGGTTGGCTGCTAGTTGTCAAGCGCTGGATGTAGCCTATCGGTTTTTTTTTGTCGAATAATTCTGTTTTGTCTGATTCGTTGATGTTGTTCTTGCTGTTGTTATGTCGTCTTTCGTTTAGTTAGATTTGTTCTTACCTGCCTACATGTTTTTTTTAAGTGAGCTTGGCGAATACAAAAAGCATGGCTGAGGTGGCAGTCCAGATAGGAATTATTTGAACTGAGGGCTTCGCACATACCGGTCTCTAAGCCCGCACAAAATTTCCCAAATAGCTCATAGTTGATGCTTGTTACTAAACCACCTAGTGTCTAATTTCCTTTGGCTGTCACATCGTTAGGCATTCCTGGAATGGACCAGTCAAATACCAAGTGGTACTCTGAAGTCATTCAGTATCCTCGCTAGGATTTCCGTCAACCGACCGGGACTTATTGATGAACGCGTGGGATACCAATGCCCTGTAACATTTTTGCAGTTTCAAAAAGCCGATTAAAAAATATCCTCCAGAATGAAGTTTTTTTAATAGAAGCCATTTCTGTCACCCGGCCCATTATTGCTTTTCGCTTTTTGGTAACGTATGGTCATGGTAACAGGTTCCCGTACCCCGTAATGGATCTATGAACTATGAAGCATGCATGCGTCTTGTACTACAACCATAGGTTGAATATACAATAAAATAGTTATGTGGACACGCTTTTTCGATATCACTGTTTTTTTAGGGCAGATATCAAAGTGATTTCAATATGTTCTGTCAATCAGATGTATTTATCAAGTTACATTATCACTACTAAGGACAGATGAACATTACGTTATTATTATTAGAGTTTTATATATTCAAAACAAAATGTCTCTGTTCTGAGACCGCTTCTGGTCTGAAAGACTGGCTGAACTTACTTGTTCTTCGATTTCACGAGTTAGTCATTTATCTACGATGTTTTATGCTAGATGTGATTTATATTGAATTTGTTGATTTAAAATGATATACGATCCACATTGTAAGGAATACCGTCGCAATTTTCTTCTAGAGTTAATTGATTATTTTGCTCCATACACAGCGTTCACGTTTGTCTTAGTAACAAGATTTTAATTTCGTTTCGGTCTTCAAGTTCGTTGTCCTGGCAACCCTATGCGATTTGTGCGGTTGACACGATAGACGTAAATGTTCGTGTCGTGAGAATGTATTTGTGTACTTGTATGAGATCACTTGTTTTCGGTCCCATTTGGGCCTTACTTCTTCCCGTGTTCTCATTAATCGTTGTAAATGTGTATCACTCCAGTTTCGTTCGTAATTTATTTGTTGTGCGGCATTTTGAATAGTTCCCTCGAAGTCCAATGTTGAATACATGTACATGTTCATTTTCCCTCATCACAGATTTTCGATATGATGGATGCAAAAGCTCGAAATGATTGTATCCAAGAAATTGATCTGCTAAAGGTATGGTTTTATAAATATTTACGCTGATTCATAACCAATTTAATAAAATCCATTCATCAGTAGTCTTTGATGTTCCAGATCCACTTGCCGCATATTTGTATGCGTCGAGCGGCTTGATAATACATCACTTTTAGTGGGATACATTTATTTATTACTTTTCCGATTGGACTTTCCTCTCTTTACTCTTAAGTCCATTGTTATCGTTGGTCTTTTTGTCATTTGTATGTCCTCTAGGGTGAATAAATAGAATCGAACAATCTTAAAATAACTTCAGCTTCTGATTAGTGGCACAGGCGATTTGTTACGGGAAACCCTATTGATGGTCAGATCTATCTCCTGCGTAACCTCTGCAGCCAACAAGCCTTCGAACAACTGATCATCCATGTTCCATGGTTGGCTTATTTGTTAAATTTGCGGTCATTTTTTTCCTTTCTGATTCATACTGATACTAAATTGGTAACCACCACAAAGCGATAGTTTGAACAATAATCACAACCGAATTGCGAAACTGCCGACTGAAGTAGACAAACTGAGAAAATAATTTGCCTATACCAATTTTAATGTGTATTTTAATGGCCTGGTTCTAAAGCATTTTCAATCTTTCTGATTTGGGTTGTTTCCCGTAGGTCTTTTTCTATTAATTAATTGATTAATTAACGCTAATTCCCGGCAAGATGTCTGCAAACCGAAATATAAATAACAAACGTGATCGTCTTTTCTTATACGTACAACGTATTTGATAGACAGAACATTGAAATCTGACTTTGGTGCGCAGCAGACATCAGATCTATTTCATCCCTAGCCCGTATTCACTTTGGTTCTCATTTGGAAGTGTGCGTCAGGATTGTTCAGTCACACCCTTTCTGTTCGGAGTCTCTAACGGAAATATCCCTAGAGCAACACAAGGTGACTACGAGATTGCACCTTGACGTGGTGTTATAGCTTTCTTGTTTCCATGACCCAACGAGCTCTACAAAATGAGATATCTCAAGTCGAGGACACAATCGTATCTGCTTCCTGCCTAGACACCCTAGCAGCACCCGTACATCATTGCCCATGAGTTACACATCTACACGTAATTTCATACAGCATCGGTTGTTGCACAGGCTAACCAGGACCGCAATGCCCATTGCGTCGAGCGGTAGTGAGAAGTATGCTACTACTCAGAGTTCCCTCTCTTCTATTCAACCTGTCTCTTCTATCTCCAACCCAATCTGTTTGCCCCTTCTGCCTGCTCACAGTATCTCCATTGCTAACACGCCCGATACTCGCAACGGTTTATTGTCAAATAGTGTAGTAGGTGGTTTCCAGTCTATTGACTCACATTTTCTCAAGCCTCGTCAGCCTCTGAAACTCGGTTCGTTCAATGTGCGCGCCTTAATGCAGACTGGCCAACAGACGTGTTTGGCTCTGACAGGGGAATCACTTTCAATTGATGTATACCGCGTCGGTGAAACACGAATTCAGCATTCGAGAAGAGTAAAGTGATTCAACTAACTGCCCCAACAATTTCATCAAGATATTTCCCGCGAACCTCTGGAAACGAAGCATCTCAAGGTTTGATCAACGCGGTGTAGGAATAGTCTTGAGTGAGAAGGCTGAAACGGCCCTTTTATACTTCATGCCGCTTAACAGTCGTTTGTGCGCCGTGAGATCGCAGGGGTCAAAGGGCGTCCGGAGGGATAGTAGTGTTAATCAGCGCAGTTTATTTGTCACCTGATATGCAAAAAGGCGAGTATTACGGCGAAGTCTTCACTCTTGTTCAAAAGTGCAAAGGCTCTGACATTGTTGTGGTGGCCGGTTATTTTTAATGTACAAGTTTGAACACTTAGTGCCTGTTAAGTTGGGTGCTGCAGCTTGCCTGCTCAGCGAGCAGATAACGGGGAAAGAATTCTCCAGTTTTGTGCAGAAAATCGTTGTTCCTGTCTAGTACGAATTTCCAACACATTTCGCGTCGCACAGTGACATGACGCTCTAACTCGACAGGTGGTCTGAGTCTGATGGACCATATCGCAATAAGGTAACGTTGACGCGGCTCTGTCCAGAACTGTACATCGTACTGGACCATATACGTCGGTTCGGATCATGTGTTAGTTTTACTGCAAATTTTGCTTCAGCTCAACGGCCAACGACGCAGGCCACAAACCTGATTGGCTAACAAACGTTTCTCTGATTCGACTGTTTGCAACCCTTTATGAACAAAATCTATCCGACGAACTAAGAGCTTCGGCGAGCAGCTATATACAAGAGCACTGGCACGAAATGAAACGGGATGCATTTGGCAGCAAATTTCTTTTGCGGTCCTACATCTGGCGTCAGTCAAAGACAATGGATCTCGCAATCGTCGCTGGGCCTAAAGAAGCAAAAGCGTCAGCTCTCTAACTGCATGGAGGTGAATAACAAACGTCGATACCTGCAACATCAATTGAGGTTGAGCTTTAACATACCGGAAAACTGGTGGGTTCAGGTAGCCGAACCGATGGAATTCACAGCTGTTTCAGATAACGGTGAAATGCTGTTAAAGCGTACACGTGACACCAGTGGTCGGCGAATTTCGATTCGTGAAGTCTTGTGCGACAGAAATGCATAGTTCATTCATGGCAGACAGCAAAGCTTGGACCGTTGGACTGAGCACTTGAAATATCAGTGCAGTTGGCCACGCTCTAAAGTAGTTAATCCAACGGCCATAGATGAAAATTCTTAGGATATGTCTCTTTTAACCCCTGTCGGAGTTGAAAGAATGGGATATTCAACTTCTGAAGGGGGAGCGGATAAGTGGCAGGTCGCGAAGAGATT
The DNA here is from genome assembly GCA_008360955.1 of Fasciolopsis buskii. Classification (NCBI taxonomy): domain Eukaryota; kingdom Metazoa; phylum Platyhelminthes; class Trematoda; order Plagiorchiida; family Fasciolidae; genus Fasciolopsis; species Fasciolopsis buskii. The sequence goes on from LUCM01010973.1 coordinate 81,555, forward strand.
TTCACAGTTCTGAATGACGCATCGCGTGTATCGAATTAGGTACAGAAGACCTGGTGAAAGCATTGAACTCCTTAATTCATGATAATTGGAACAAAGACCGTGTTCGATTATCGTGGAGCGCTTCACTGATTGTACCCATCTGCAAGAAAGGCACACAGAATGACTGTATCAATCATCATGGAATTCGTCTAATTCCGATCGTTACTAAGGTCTTAGCTTCGACAATCCTGTATCGTTTGATACCGATTCGTGAGATTAACATTCGCGAACAACAGACCGGATTTCGTCCTGGTCTAGTTTGCATGGGTCAGATATTCATGATTCGCCAAGTACTCGAAACGCGCCACACACAGCAGCCATACAATCATAGTGTTTCTGGATTTGAAAGACGTGTTGGACTCAGTGGATCGGACAGCACTATTCAGTGCTCTCCACCAGAATGGTATGCCAGCGAAGTTTGTGAACCTATTGCGAGCATTGTACTTGCATACGTGTGTTCGCGTGAAGGTATACGGTGAACCATCAAGTTCATTCGAAACGACTAGCAGTGTTCGTTCAGGGTGACCCATCTCTCCATTCTTGTTCAACTTCGTCATGGACGAGATGATGGAGGATGCTTTAGGAGATCTGTGGGATTTAGGAGTCGAATTGGGAAATGGTGAGAAGCTGTGTGATCTAGATGATGATTTTGTATACACGTTCGAATACGCGGAACATGTACAAAGTGTAGTAGCCAGACTCTCGGTTTTGCATGTGCTTTGCACCTTCGAAAGGGCTGGACGACAGTAGTGCTGAATTTGATAGTGGATGGAGAGGAACTAACGAATGTAGACCGGTTTAATTATTTTGGTAGTTGCATGCCGTATAATGGAGATTGATGGAGGATGCTTTATGAGATCTGTGGGATTTAGGAGTCGAATTGGGAAATGGTAAGAAGCTGTGTGATCTAGGTTACGACGAGGACGTTGTGTGTCCGTTCGAATCCGCGGACCATGCACAATGTGCAGTAGATAGACTCTCGATGTGTGTAGTTCGGTTCGACTTGTGTTTCGCACCTTCAAAGTGTACAGTGTTGTTACAGGACCGGACGACAGTAGTGCTTAACTTGCTAGTGGATTGAGAAGAACTCACGATTGTGGACGGTTTCACTTCTGTTGGTAGCTGCGTGTGGAACGATGGTAGCTTGGCAATAGAAGTATGCACGCGTATATGCAAGGATCGAATGTGGAGAGGCCTCAATTATTCTGACTTTCTTTGTTGTTTATCACTGATCGATGAGGATGACGAGTTATTCAGACAAGAAATGCTTCCGCCTTTCGGTGATGACACTTAAATTGAAATTGTATAGTTGATATCACACTGGCCTGGGAGGACTCTATTGTCATATAGTGCTTTCTGAACAGCCTTATAATGCTGAGCGTGCTTTTTGTCACTCGTTTGAAAAGTTCTGTTGCAGTACCGTCATGAATCCCTGCTGGTAATGTGTTAATGATCTCAAGTAGTGTAGGATTTAATGCCATAACTAAATGTTTGTCCACACAGCTAATGCCAAAGTCACAACCTTAATTGTGAATGGTATAATGTTAATAACACCGTTGTCGGTAGATGTAATGCGCCAACGTTTCGGCCACCGTAGGTAGTCTTTCTCAAGGCAAGTCTTACAATCAAATGACTGTGGGAACGTTCACATGCCAACTGATGTTAAGTTGTCTGTGTGTGTTTGTGAGTGTGTACTTTGAACTGTGGATCGGATGACGGAATAGTTGTCTTTCACGTCATGCGTCCCCGTGGTGGTGGGGTCAGCTAGCGTCGTGACCTTTTGGAATGTTTGTTTCTCAAAGATGTTAGGGCTTCCCATATCTCCGAAATCTCTGCTCCGTCGTTCCGATTGAGGCGTGTGGGGTGGGGGCTTATCGCCAGAGCCTCGGCAAATTTACTTCCAGTGCAGGTTTTGAATTCACGTTGGAGTACTTTTGTGTTTTCATAATCTATGTTATGTCCCCCTGCTATGGCATGCAAAGCGATGGCTCAATCGCGCCTTATCCGAAGGTCTGCACTTTTCTTTCCTTCTGTGTTCTGTTATCCGTGTCATCAGTTGACTGCTGGTTTGTCCAATGTATTCTGCTGGGCATTCTTTGCAACTGATTTTGTAGATGCAGTTATTATGGTCATGTACACCCACTTCATCTTTTGCCCTTGATAATTGGTGCTCTAAAGTATTATCCATCCGGAAGAAAGTGTGAATATCAATGTCACTGAGGGCCTTTTGGAATAGCTGTAAAATTTTTTCGTTCGTTAGCTAAGCAGCAATCGTTTGTCCCAGGTTTGTGCCATTTCGGGTGCCATCTTTACACATTAATTATCTTCCTTACTGCGAAAGAACTGGTTTATTCTGTTTTCATGGTTTCCAGTGACGAGAAGCCATTTGGAAATTAAATGTTTGCCAGCCCGTCAAACCACTCTCTGATTTCGTAAACCATTGTTATGTGGTTGCACACGGTCATTTCAGAACATTTAAGTCTGTTCGAACCCAGCTGTACTTTTGCACGCTATACAGCAATCTATCTTGATCGAAAAGTACGCAGTTTTTAATGAAATCCAGTTCATGGATGTTTATCGATGGTGCCCACGGAACGAGAGACTATTCAATAATCTCAGACACTCACCTATAAG